>CM062819.1:1688777174-1689297174 GCA_031772625.1 Pinus tabuliformis
CACAGTGGGAACCTGCAATATGATATCTTCTAGATATAGAAGATTCCTGAACATTTTGTCAGCATGGATCATCGCCCTAATAGAAATATTGTAGCAATCAATTTTCTTAGCCTGGGGGGAAAACCCAAATCAATGCTCATCGAGTGTTTGGATAGATAGGTCTAAGGAATATGGTACCTCTTCAAATCCTTGGTCACATGTACATTCTACAGACAAAGGAATCATTCAGTCAATGATGTTAGGAGAGGCACCATGGCATTACTGCGAAGTTTATTCCAGTGACCTTAATCATCGTTCAGTTTTTGCTTTTCTATCAAATACTTTAAATACGGTGGATTATGAGGATAGTTCTTTTACTGTGTCAACCTCATTAAAAATTGAAACAACTCCCTTTCCAAGTCGATTCTTTCAAAGATCTTGGAGGTAAACCTTCATTCCAACCACCGAGTTGAATGCAATGAAGTTTGGGGGGCATGCACCTCCATTTGCGTTATTATGCTGGGGGCATGCAAACTTATCATGAGCAGTGTTACCGCAGGGTTCAAGCTCGTTAAAAAATAAACCCACCATGAGCAGTGTTACCACAGGGCTCAAGCTCGTTAAAAAATATACCCGCGTGTGAGCAGTGTCACCGTAGGGTTCAAGCTCATTAAAAAATAAACCCGCCACGAGCAGTGTTACCGTAGGGTTCAAGCTTGTTAAAAAATAAACCTGCAATGAGCAATGTTACCGCAGGGTTCAAGCTCGTTAAAAATAAACCTGCCACGAGCAGTTTTTATGCGAAGTTCAAGCTCGTTAAAAATTAAACCTTAGCAATGAGCAAACGTTCCCCTAGAGTTTAAGCTCATTAAAAAATGAACCAATTTTCGGTAAATAACCATTGTGAATGTATTATCATCAGCTTTTTTGAGCCCTGGTCGTGTTCTTACCATCATCTCCACTCTGTTTTAGTCGATCATTCACCTCCATTTGATTGTTTACCCCTTTTGAGGAACAGCTACGAAGAGTGATCCTGTTAGCCATCCTTGTGACATTGCTGTGATTGGGAAATTCCAAACCTTACCTGGAATCAGCTGCTACCTGAAATTATCACTCGTTCCTCAAAAAACAAGTCTTCTTTAAGCTCTTTTCATCTAACTCGTAAAATATGAAAATATTGTCGATCAATTGGCCTCTCCAGCTTGTTAAAGCTACCAGGAGTGTTATCCCTCCTTTAGATTTTAATCTTTTTGGACCTGAGGGATTATTACACAAAAATATCGAGCGCTTGTTTTGTTCGACTCGTTAAAATTACCGAAAATTCATCCCTTTCGTATTATTTTATACTTTTTCGAACTTAAGGGATTATATGACGAAAAAGGATTATTAGAGTTTCCTTTACATCCCTTTCAGACTCTCTAAAATTGAAAAGGACTGAGTTATCTTTGTCGTTAAACTCGTTAAAACCAAATAGCGACAAACTTGTCCATTCAGACAAGAATGAGTTTCACTGTCACTAGGCTCGTTAAAACATAACGACGGGTTTGCCCGAAGTGAAAATTATAGAACAAGCATATTTTATCCTCCTCAAGCTTGATAAAAATAAAGAGGTACTGGTCAGCAATGACTGGGGAAAATTTGGGAAGAAAACTTGAAGAAACTTTATTGGTAGCAAGTCGCTCTTGAACATGACACTTTCACTCCGCATCCGAGTTAGGTTGGGTTGTTCTGTTCACCGGTCATATCACCATTGGTCCACCGCACCATCCATATTTGGGGTTAACGCTACCAATCCATGTCAATGTCGTCGGTATGTTCAAGAGAAGTCGCTCATAGAATTCACCTGTGTCTCATCCGCTGCAATACATTCACGCTCCATTCTTTCATGACCGCCACCCTGAACCCTGTATCATCATATCGTTTTCACCTCCAAAATCATTTAATCCGTTCCGTGTCGTAGATGTGGGATTCATTTAGGCCCTCCTACGACGGGTCACTTCTTGTCGACATCAGCTCATTATCCAAGAAGTCAACTTAGGAACAACCCTTTCAGTACTTTGAAGCTTGCATGCCTCAATGGCAAGTTTCTCACTTCCGGCGATAGGTTTACATCAATGGCATTTGACCGAAATATTTTGCGTGGTGTTCGACGCCAAGTCCCTTTTCACACCACGCGAATTGTACTATAGTACCTTGAGGGTCATCATCATTATCGGTGATTCCTCTCGCGCCTGTTAACATCTTACATCATTCGCTGGTAATCAGGCGATGTCTTTCCATGTTCGACTCCATAACATCTTTCACATGGATTGACTTGTACTCCAAGTGAAGATTGAATGAGTTTGAAGACCCTGGATCTAGTTTCATCCATCTGGGCTGCGATATATTCAAGAAAATAAAAACATCAAATGTACATTGTTGCTGCACAGATGATCATCTGAACCAAAGGATGATGACTCTATCAGAATCATCAGTCTGCCACACAGACGGTTGTCTATCTTATGTACATGAAAATGAATTTATAAAGCTGAGCATGGGAATGCCCGCCTCAGCTAGATCATGAAAAATATTATGAAGATAATGTATTTTATTGTATCTTATTACAGGTCGCCTTCCAGCTCGAAAAAACTTCGGATCCTCATGATAAAGCATTTCACCCGACATCAAAAGATTAACGACCTCATGCTTTAGGGGGAAACTGTTATAGACATTTTTGGGCACTGCAACCCCAATCAAACATGTCCATAAACCAAGGGCTCCTAAGTCCCTAAAAGTGTTGCTTCACACCCTAAAAGAACAAGGTCAGCTGATTACATCATCTCCCAGAAGTTCTCCACAGAAAACTGCTCAGAACTGGTCAAAGCTGGACCATACAGACTGCCCAGTGCAGAGGGTGTGATGCATCTCACCTGCCCAGTGAAAATGGTGTGATGCATACTGGAAAGCCCTTCTGTAGGGTGTGATGGGTGAGAGTAGACAAATGGCAGAGACAATTTGCAAGGTGGATCATCATGGAATCTTCCAGAAACTTCTCCTGTGACACTTGCCTCTCTGAATTCGCCCAGGGATGAGTAAGAGATCATCAATCTCCAAGTGGAATCAAGAACTATCAGAGAGAGGACACTAATCAAAATCCCAGAAGCTGACTCACCCCCCTGCAATCATCTATATATGGATCCCTCATCCCAGAGATCCGAAGGCTGGAATTTTGTATCTTGTAAGGAAGTGTTATTGGTTTCTTGGTGGAATATCATAGTGTTGGGTGATCTAAGCTTTTCATGAGGTGAAGAAGGGATTTCATGCTAGGAGGATGATGCTAGGTCAGAACAATTGGTTGTAATCCTCTTTGCTATTCTTGATATTAATAAAGCTATTCAAGTTTTCCTCCACATTCTTGTATGTTTGATGATATCTGCATTTGTGTGGTCAATATATATCTAGTCCTATATTGTTTATGATTGTAGATCTCTGTTCTTTGATAGTATTATGTTGCTTTGATTCCACAAGTGCTCTTTGAAGCTGTGTAGATGAAGGAAACGCGGCAAGGATCTGTCAGAAGGGAGAGGAACCAAGCAAGGAACTAAGCGCAAGACTGAGGTTGGTGTCCTTTGTTCCCCTCTTATCTACTTCTCATAAAGGAAAGCGAAAGTAGTTTTAGTTTGTTTGTTTCTAAGATAGCTACCAGTCTTAATGGGACTAGCAGCTCCAAGTGGACACTAGATTTCCCAATAACAAGCATGATCCGGATTATCCACAGTGTCATGTTCATTCTGTCGACATTTCAAACCCCAAAGGGGGTCCATCATTAGGACTAATTTTAGAATATGATTGATAGTTCCTTGAGAGAAGAATCTTGCGACCAGAGTATAAATAAACCTAAATCTTGATCAATTTTATAAAGAAGCCGACCCCTATATATACATATGAATATTATAATAATTTTAGTTTAATTAATTAATTTTGATTTTATTTTAATTGTTTTACTTAACTAATTTTAATATGTAGATTATTAATCCTATTTATTCCCTTGAATATAGGTTAATTTTATTTGTTTTAATTTTTATCTTCCTTTCTATTTTTATTTTTATTTTATTTAACCTAAGAATCTAAAAAATATATCTTTTAATTGATATAATTGATTCATAAATTATTTTAATTAATTAATTATAATTCTATCCATTGTTTTTATTATTATTTTTATTTTAGTTAATTAATCCTAAGTATCAAATAAAGAAACATTCTTATTTAATTAATTTAATTAATTTTATTTGATTTGATTAATTAATTTAATTCATAATTTTGTTAATTTTATTTTACCCTAATTGTTTAATTGATAAATAGCTAAATTTTTATTTTGATTAATTCATCAATTAATTAATTAATTTTTAATTTATCTTATTTTATCAAATGTTAATTTTTTATTTAACTTTCAGTTTTAATTTTTATTTTTATTTTTATTTTTAAAAATAATTTAATTAATTCCAATTAATGTAATTAATCAAAACAAAAAAAAAAATTAAAATTAAATTAATTAATTTATTTTAATTAATTTAATTTAATTTAACTATTTTAGTTGATTAATGTAATTTAATTAGTTTAATTTAATTAAAATTAAATTTATTTATTTATTAATTTTATTAATCTTATTAATTTCGAAAACCTATGATACTATGCTTCTAAAGGTTTCGAGGGATTTATTTGTCTAATCAGGGGAAGCCAATTTCCACTAATCTCACTCCCATTGTCCCTATTGAGGTTCTGAGGAAATTTCATAATTTTGATGGCCTCTCTGATTTTCCTTTTTTGATAATTATCCTCTCTAGAAATTATTTTAGCATCTTCTGGTCATCCTCTTGTCCTTGTATTCTTTGATTGGTTATACATTTTTTTCCATGGCCTCGTAAATGGATTTTATAAAAATGAAGAATAGGTCCATAGTGGAGACTACCAAGGTGATGATTCATGTAACATATGGCAGCATAGAAGAGAGTTTTGTGGCAAAAGGGTTCTCCCATAAACAGAAAGTGGACTACAAGGATATTTTTTTTGCTCCAGTCAATAGATGGCCAAGTTCTTGGGCTCAAGAATAGACTTGGCAAGATTGATTGATGTTCAAGAGGGAGGATTGTACATACATTCAGTACCATGTTAGATGATAAAAAGAGCTTCCAGTTCCAAGGGAGAAAATAGTCAGGCAAAGTGGAAGGAGAAGCCTTCCAAGAGGATGTTATAGATTGAGATTTTCAAACAAGATGCTCAAAGACAAGAGGTCTCTAGGAGTTGTATGCCTTCTATGAAGGCACCATGCCAAACGATCGAGTATGCTTAAGTGAGAGAGGGAGAAATACTAGCAGGAGGATTTGTTTCCATGACAAAGGGAGAAGCCATGATTTCCACATGAGGATTTGCTTTATTTGTAGAGGAAGCACCCAGTCAGGGTGACCAGAAAGCAGTTGTGGTGATGGATCTAGTGAAGGAAGCTAACTAGTTTATGGTTGAGCCAATGCATGCAATGAAGGATGTGTTGATATACCTGTATGGTACAGTTGGATATGGTTCGATATATGTCTCAGGTGATGAAGTGAGGCTACAGGGATATACTGATTCAGACTGGGTTGTGAGTGTAGAGAACAGAAAAAGCACCTATGGGTTTTGCTTCAACTTGGGATCGACCATGATTTACTGGTTTAGCAAGAAGCAAACTTCTGCCACACTCAATACAGCAAAGGCAAAGTATAGTGATAGCCAGTATTGTAAGTCATGAAGTGGTGTAGAAGGGAGTAGTGAAGCTCCAATACATATCCACAGACGAGTAGATTTTAGACATTCTCACCAAGCCTCTATCTAGGGTGAATTTTGTATACTTCAAAGACAAGCTTGGTGTGATACAGAATGTCTCCCTCATGGAGAGGGAGTGTTGATGTCTTTGCATGATCAGGTAGACCATCTCTTAAGAAGCCAGACGAACATGGCTAGGTCATGTTGATTTGAAGAGGGGAGATGGATACTTTCACCTAAGTAATAATGAAGGACTTTGGTTGGGTTATGTTGATTTGATCAAAGGTGAATGGCCTAGAAAAATTGCAAGATTAGACATATTTTCTCTTGGGAAGATAGAAGAACTTGGTTGGGTCATGTTGATTTGACCGGAGAAGATAGATGAAATTCACTTGAGAAGCCATAAAGGAATTTGGCCATGCCATGCATATTTGGCCAGGGTGAATGTTCCTAGGTAAAATCTCTGCTAAGAAGCCATGAAAGACTTTGGCTAGGTCATGTTGATTTAACCAAAGGAGATTTTTACATTTACCTGAGGATCCATAAAGGACTTTGGTCGAGCCATGCTAATTTATCCAAGGGTATTTGGTCTGGGATACTCACATTACCTACTCTAAAATGGAGTGATATATAGACGTGCATGTGAAGATTCATGTTTCCTAATCTAGGATGGAGTAATCTATAGACATGCATCTACATAGCAAGCTCATGAGCATTTCTTATGAAGTAGAAATTTCAACTAAGGGGAAATATTTTGCAACTAAGGAGAATACCTCCCTCACTGAGGAGTGTTGACTTTTGTGTATCATCGAGAGGTTTTCCCACATGCCCAAGTTGGCCTTGATGAATTATGAAGAATTAAAATAAAAATTATTTTTGGAGTACTAATTCAGCCCGGGAAGACAAGTTGGCCCAACACATGAAAGGGTGTGTCCCTTGGGTGATTTTACCCCCATTTTACTAGTATATATAGATAATGTGAAATTTCATTTTTCTTCACCAACGAAGAGAAAGAAGGATTATTCTCACGTGGAGAGCTAGCAAGCAAGAAGTCGTAGCAAAGGATAAAGCCTGTGGAGAACCAAAGAAAAGCAACAAGGAGTCACATCCAGAAAGAAAAGAAGGTCAAGTATCTATGGCTGAAAGGAAGACTGAGGCAATTGTTTGAGGGGATGAATGAAGGTATTAGGCAGTCGCATGCCGCATGGCCAAAAAAATTAACTATTTGACCAACATTGGTTTGTTGGAGTTTGACTAGGTTTAACTAGTATTTTTTACTTTGGTTTTGGCACAGATTTATAGACAGCTTGGATGTGTAAACCTTGTTGAAGAATAATTTATCCTAAAGAAAATTTGTTGGGTTTTCTCCCAAGGTTGGTTTTCCCAGGATAAAAATATTCTCTTTGTTGTGCATGGTTGTCTTTCTAAGATCTTTACTGTTTTTGCTAAATTTATTGTTGATATTTTATGTGTATAATTGCTCAATGATATCAGTGGCATGAGATAAATTTCTTGAATATCATTAGGTAGTAATTATAAGATCGTAAAATGTTTTCTGTTGTATATATTGTAGCAAAATTCAACAGAAACACCCTCTAGTCTTAGGGTTTCCATGTGGCTTTCCTACCAAATCAAGGAATGGCATTCTAATTTCAAACGAGCTAATGAAATTTTATATTCCTCATCTATGTGGTGAATGCTCAATTAAACCTCTATTTTATGAAACCAATGATTTAAATTCAAATCATTAATCTCACATTGATACAACTTGATGTCCATCTTTGCTTTCATCTTGAAGAGAGATTGTGAATGGTTCATGGTGATTGAACTCAATTGCTCTTTTTTTTTTCTCGATTTCTTCTCTAGTTCGTTTTCATCCTTCAATTTCCCCTTTGATTTAGCCTCTATGTTGGAACCTCACTCTTCTCTAAAAATATGAAGATTATTGGTTAGGGTCCCCATGAGGAGGCTTACATTGTGGTTTATATCTACATTTTTCACTTCTAACCACGAAACCTCTCCTCTATCTAATTAAGGGTTATCATAAAATGATTCATCAACGATGTATGGGGTTTTATGACTTTATACTTAAACCAATATAGTACCCTACAAATTTCCATAATATACCTAAAGAAATCTAATCTAATACCAACATGATTTGTAAATTTTCCTTCATATCCTACTACACAATTTGTCACAATAGGTCTAATACAAATAGACTGAAATCTAAAATCTACACTATGAGGATTAATTTTCCTTATATTTATGGATTTGTTAATTATTGTTTTTCTGAATATGCATTCAATAGATAAAATGTGAAAAATATCTAATAGTGAATTAGAAACACACACCAATATATGAGCTAGTAAACCCTTTCAAGAGGAAACCCAACTGAAAGGTGAGGTTTCTCTACTCTCTTTTTTTTGGATGGAAATGATGCAAATACAAAAGAGTAGGCATTCTTTATAGATTTCTTGAGACTTGTGGCTTGTGGGATGCTACAAAACACAAATCGCTCTTTTATGCTCTCTCCATATCCACACTCAGCTACTCTACTCTACTATGTAACCAAATGTAAGCAAATAGAATGGAACCTATTTCTCCTTGTGGCCTGGTTGTAACATGGCTCAATAACCAAATAGGGGTTAAATTTACCCTTTCGCACTTCATTATTAGTTACACATTGACCCTTATAGAGTCTTCTTCATAGTACCTAAATTTCTATTCCATTTTCCATGAGTAACAGGAGTTGACATGGCATTCTCTCGAATTATGGTAGTCAATCACAATAGATCAACTTTGGAGAGGGATAACTTTTTCATCCAAAATATGATTGATATGATTCATACACTATTGAAAAGGTCTTCAAGTGTAGAATAGTTCCATGGGTTGTGGCACTTCACAACAAATATTTACCCATAAAAATGTCATTTAGGGCCTCAAACTCGCCCTAGAAGGTTCTGACCCCAATTCTACAAACTAGGCTCTACCACTAACACTGCTCAAAATCAATATAATGATCTAATATAGATCTTTCCTAGTAGCCCAATAATCAACTAGGGGTAAGATTTGACTCCCTCAACCCTCAACTAGAGTTACAACTTTGGACCTTATAGAGTCTTCTTGAAATTCCACACATGAATAGCCCCATATGTATAAATAATGAGTGCTAAATGGCATCCCCTCAAACCATGCTAGTTAATATGGTAGGTCAACTTGAAGGAGGCATAACTTTTTCCTACAAACTCCATTTGACGTGATTCTTGCACTATTGGAAATGTATTTGAGTGTAGAATAACACTAGAGGGTATGCATAAGTGAGAATTTTTTCCCCAAGAAGACATCATTTAATGCCTCAAAATGGCTCCATAGCGTTTCAAACCCCATTCTCCAAATTGGAATCCATTGTTAAAAATGACCCTACAAGTCGATTCCTCCAATGTTTCACTATAAAAGCATCAATATATTTGACAAATAATATAATGATCCAATTTTAATCAATATGGTTAACAATTAAGCCTCTAGGAATGAAGGGTTATACAAAAAAAGGCCTTCTAAGGCTTAACCAAAGGCTTCTAAACAATGCACAACCCAAAAATTCTAAGTCAACTACTTGGATTTAAACCTCTGAGGCAAGTTCAAATGGGGATTGAACATGAGTTTATGGAATAACCACATGTAGCCATAATGTATCTTGTATTCCTTGATTTTTTGGTTATGTTCATGTTGCAATCCTTCCATCACGTGGGGGGTCAAATGCCCTAGATTCATGGAGAGAGAATCATGAAAATCTCCTAAATTCATTTGAACAAGTCTAATTAGAAAACCTTGAATTTTCCTTTCACTTTTGACCAAGGAACCCAATCATGAGATTTGTTGTAAAACTTGTATTGGATAGCATTGACACCTACACTAAAAAGATCATACCATTGACAACCATGTTGTCTTAACCAAAGCCTTCCCTTTGTGCAATGAAATTTTGGATGACCATAAGGAAAGTTCATTATGCTAGGGACCAACATGCCAAGATGTCAAAAAGATTTTTAGAAAATATCTATAAGATAATATTTATACATGAACAAGAAGATTATAGATTTGTCCAAGGTCGTCTTGGGCAGTCAATCATAAGCATTGTGTATGGGGTTGAGCACTACATGGCATGAAATCAAATCAACTGAGGACATTTTGAGTCGATCAAAGTTTATCATCAAATTGTGCATGATCGTTATGACGATTGAATCCACTTTGGCAACCCAATGTGTCTTATGTGTGGTTCCTTTTATCTATGAGCTATCATTAACATGTTGCTACATTATTATTGCATTGATGCAAAGTTGAGATTGTTGAAGTAGAAATGGAAATTCTCAACACAGTAATTGAAAATTTAGTAATGTATGTTTTGTGGGAAGTGTTGTCATACAGAATGTCTAGGCACCACGACAACGGCTTAGATAGAGGTTTTCACGATGATCCTCAATCACTCTATTTGAGTTGTCTACCAATAGCAGACTAAGGGGGGTAGACCCTATGGAAATGGAAAAAAGAAATATTAGTTGGGAACCAACTAACCTGGGAGACACAGCTAAGAAACCAATACTTGTTTTACATTGTGCAAGATTTTAAGGATCAAAATGATTTGAAGAAAGTGATACCAGTGCCTTGTGGAGTCAACTATCTTGCGAAGAAAATAAGGTTCAAGTAAAGGATGGGAAACTGCTACTGAAAATACTTAATTGTTTCATATGCAAATGTAAAACTTCAAACTATGTGAAATGCAAGGACTTGGTTAATTTTAGATATATGAGGGCCTAAAATTATTTCTGAAATATGCCTTAAATGTTACTTAACTTAAGGCTCAGAAAGGTTGTTATCTAAATGTAAAAGTAGGTACTTATACCAGCACTACAAAATGTAAAATTTGCACAAACAATTACTGAAATATGCAATGGACTGAAATGTAAAATGATAGAAATAAAACAGTTTTAAATTCAAAAATTCATTTGTATGAAAAACTCAATCAAGATCATTAGATGCATAAGTAAAACTACATTAGTCCTACTTGCATAAGCATGTAAAAACAAATGAACATCATAAATTAAACTAAATTTTTTAAGCTCAAGTCATATTAATGAAATATCAATCTAGTATTTTTCTCTTAAATCAAGTGTTAAAACCAGCAATATATTCTAAAACAACAGTCCTTTAACCATGCAATATTCAGAAATCTCTATGTATAACAGCGGAAAATTTTAAATGACAAACTGATAACTACAATTTAGAAAATTTATGAATTTAATTCTTTCTAATCTATTGATGTATTTGATCTAAAAAACTCATAAATAAACTACCGAAAAACAGTAAAACCATTTTCAAAAATTTGTTTGCAAAAGCTACTGAAGTTAACTTCTATTTCTACAATTATATAGCAGTAAAAATGTAAATTAAATATGTTGCTAAACTCCAGCTAATTGCAAATCTATGCTAGTTTTAGTCTTTCTTTCAAAATTAAATGAGGAAAAGTTAGAGGGTGTGCACCAGTTAGCCCTTAGGGGCTTGAAGACACTTAAACATATTCTACCCAAATCACTAAAAATATTCAACTGAAAATTTTTTGTGAAAAACTTTTTGTTAAAAAATATGTTAATTTTTTTAGGGAAATTTACGAAAAATTTAGGAAAAAATAAATTATTGAAGAGGGGAGGCTTGAGGATGAAATGATAGAGCTGAAGGGAGGATGAGAGGAGGATGAGAGGAGGGTGAGGGAGGTGGACAAGAGTGAGGTTCGTAAGGCTAGAGGGATAAGGAGGAGGGGTTGCGAGGAGATGAGGGAGAAGAGGAGGGAGGTGAGATGTCAAGAAGAGGAGGGGAAGGCTTAGAGTGAGGAGGGAGGCCGTAAGGAGAGAAGGTAGACTAAGAAAGAGAAGGGAGGCTGAAAATGAGAGGAGGGGCTTAGAAAGAGGCTGGAGTTCATTAGCACAGGGCCTCAAGGCCCTAAAACACATTGCCCACAATCCTTCTAAAATCTCTCCTCAACCTACAAACAAAAAGGAGATGCCTTCTGGGCTTGAATCTCTCTCTATAATCCACAAAAATCACCTGCAATCTTCATAAGCCTTTCCTGCAAAAACAACAGATGAAAACCCAAAGCATGTACATGCAAAAATGTGAAATACCCAGAACCCTAATGCATTAGAAATTTGCTATTTACAAATCTACAATAATATTCTACAGATCTAGTAGATCTGCATATCAAAGCTCTCTATTATCCATATTTAAACAAATTTTGCACAACATTTAGAAATAAATTTGAAATTTTAAAGAGGCACAAGCCCAAGAAAAACCCTGCAAGTAAAATATTCTATAAAATAACTTCAAAAAATAAAAAGACAGTGGGCTCTTTTAGATTCTGAAACTGGGAGTCAGTTGGTCCAATTGAAGACTTCTCCAAACACCCAAATCCTGAATGATAATTTCTACACACTTAGATCTGATTGTTAGATTAATAAAGATTTAAAAATGATCATAAAATCGTCAAGAAATAGAGATAACTGCTACTTCTATCAAATCAAAATGTTCTTCTAAAAACCTAGAAATTTGTGCAAGATACTTGTACACAGTTCAATCCTCAAAGGCTATTAACCAACAAATGCAAATAAAAGAAGCAAAGTATTAAGAGCAATATTACCACATAAATTTGAAAGAGGAACTCCACGATCTCAAACCTCAAAGTCTTTGCATTTTATTAACTAGAAAAAAGTTACAAGAGTTTTCTCAAAGCAAGTATGTGATTGAAAAATCAGATCCAAATAATGGAGAGAGACCTCTCATTTATATAAAAATTCTTCAACGACTAGTTGGTTTGATCCCCGTCAAATCAATATCAACTATTGATTAAGATCAAATGATCTTTTAATCATCACTGTTGAAATAAATTTACTTTTTGAGGAAATTTGAATTTCATTTTTAATTTCTTTTTAATTAACTCATAAATGATTATTTTGAGTTAATTGCCGCAAAAAGTTGACTTTGACTTAACTACTATGGCCCAAGGGTTCAAAATACCTTGAAATTTTCAATATTTCCTTAGTCGGCGACCTCCAAAAATTAATAACTTTAAGACCCACGAATTTTAAATGTTGGAGAATTTAATTTTTCCTAGGACCTAAATTAATGAAATTTATGGCTTAAGCATTTTAATTTATTTTTAACCAGAAATTTTAATCAATTGACTCATGAGGGGATTATTAATTTTTCCAACTCTCTCATATTTAGCCATGGTCTAATTATGTGGGACCATGCACTAAATATTTTTTACATGAAATATTACATTTCTAATCCATGAAGGGGCAACACTCGTTCGTTATAGACCCTCAATAATTATCCATTTCTACAACACAAAATATGATCTAGTAGACTAAGTGACTTGTAATAAAATAATCTAACCAAATAGTTAGAATTATTCCCAAATCACTTTTATAGAGACTCAATAAATAACACTATGACTCATCTAAAATCTTGACGACAAAATCCACCCTAGCTTTGGGTGAGGCTGGAGGGAAAAACTATGTCGATCATTCGAGCTTAGAAACACACATGAATCGGTGAGAATAAAAACTCTAGGATAGAAATCATCATCAAAAAGATAAATTTACCTAGGTTGTTACATACATTTGTCTTACTAGGATCATTTACATTACAAAATGCATAATGGATTTACAAAACTCTAGTGTACATGTAGCTGATAATGATGAATATGTGGATCATCTGAGTGCTCAGACATGATGGAAATCCATGCGCGAAAAATTGTACAACTATCGGGTAGTTGACATGGAGTGGTCAACATTTGGCTCTACTTTGGGACATGTTGTTTCATCAAAGGAATGTGAGAATTCAGAATCTACACCCAAAGAAAACACATAATGACATAAGTAGCATCCATCCAAATATAATCCAAAAATCATCACATAAAATTAAGCATATGAAATAAAAGCTTTGTAACAATTCTACAAATATGAAATATAAACTCAATCTAAAAACAGAAATAAAATGCTAAAATGACAAGGTGTAGGCTTAGAAATACAATACAAAGGATGCCCCATGGCATCAGAGATCATCTTTGAAGAATAGCTTCAGAATTTTCCCATTTGCAGGTAAGTAAAATGGTTCACCATCCAATCTGCTCAAGTGGAATGAATTTAGACCAGCAATGCCTCTAGTGATGTAAGGTCCTAGCCACAAACTGTCAATTTTTTATGCTTTCCTGATTTTTCATTTTTTGATCCCATAGTAAAACCATATCTCCAACCTGCAAAGACCTAGACAAAGAAGTGTAGAAATTTTGAATAATATAACACTTATTCACAGAGATTATCCTGATTATACACTATTTGTGGAATGCATGCATAATACATAACCTCCTTTACCATTGATCATCAATTTGCGGAATTAAAAAAAAACAATCGCATGCGCACATTGAAACATCAATCACACATATCAATACAGTATGTAATGGAGAAAGCATACAGCTGAAAACCCCCAACTATTTGTATATTATAATGATAGAGAACATGTAACAATACATAGTACAATACTCCTCACAAGTACTCAGTACTATCTCCACATGCTACACACAAACTAGCTTAGATATGAACAAGTCACGAGTTCAAATCTCCTCCATTGTTTGCCTGCCTCTACTGCGCAATCCAAGTTGCGAATGGATCAGATCCAAGTTCGAATTCCCTTGGCTTGTACTGTGCAATCCTCATTGGCAATCTCAATCAATAATTGTGCAAATCTGCTATAGTCACAACTGATAGTAGTCTCACCCTTTCACACACCTCTAACACTTTTTTCCACTGAATTGTCCATACACTGAGTTAACTGATGTATTCTTTAGTTGATTTATGAGTTAATAATTAGTGAATTAATTAATAATTAATTCACATCACTCATCACTAGTGTATTTGGCAGTTAGACTAAATACAACTAGTTCAACTAAGTCAAACTGAACACAACTCCATCAACTCCTCAATCAACTCCACCAAGCTCAATCACTTGAGTTCTAACTGAAGTCCATCATGCAATAGCTCAACTAACCCATAGGAAAATCATATTTCCTTCTGGCAGTTGCATGTGCCACATCCGTAGCTCGAACTGAAGTGCTGCAAGAGGATAAGATAATGCTTATAGTCCAAATATTATTACGAGCTAATAATATTCGACTGTTCTATTTTTTGACTGGAAGTCTAAAAATAGACTCCGCCCATATGTCTAAAAATAGAGGTCCATCTATTTTTACCAACATGACCAATCATCCATAAATAGCATCCTGCAACTCATAGACCTTGATCCATATGTCTAAAAATAGACATAGTCTAAAAATAGACTTTGCACCAAAAATAGCCTGCGGGCCCACTTAGTGAAGGCGACTTCTTTTCACTAAGCTCCATCATCTTGTTGCATTTTCAACACTCCCTCTCAACAAGATATAGATTATCTGCAACCCCTGTCCTGCCTCTGTGGTATTCGAATTTGCTCCTGGTGAGCACCTTCGTCAAGATATCAGCATCCTGATCCTCCGTGGGAATGTATGAAATTAACATGATTCTCCGCTACACACAATCTCTGATATGATGGTACCTGATGTCAATGTGCTTGGATCTATCATGAAATACTGGATTAGTTGAGAGTTTAATGCAACTCTGGTTATCACAATAAATCACAGTAGGCTCCAAGTGTGACTCGAACAACCCGACCAGGATCTTCCTCATCCATATAGCCTCGCATGCAGCCAAACTTGCTGGCATAGACTCGGCCTCTACTGAACTGAGTGCCACTGATCTCTGCTTCCTGTTGTACCAAGAAATTATTGTCGACCTGATACTGAAGATCCCTCCAGATGTGCTCTTTCTGTCTGTTGGGCTCCCTGCCCAATCTGCATCCGTGAAGCCACATAGCTTCACCTCATCCTCCTGTTTGTACCACAATCCATATCCCGATGTGCCTCTGATATAACGCAATACATGCTTTCCTGCATTCTAGAAGAGCTTGGTTGGCTTAACCATAGCTTGTGAAAGCTGGTTAACACCATAGCATATATCGAGTCGTGTATTGACCAAATACATAAGCGACCCCACCAACTGTCGATAAACAGTGGCATCCACTACCTCCGCTGAAGTAGCATCCTCCTTCCTCCAACCTCCAGGAAGAGGAGTATCAACAGGCTTGCAGCCATGCATGTTGAACTTCTCCAGTATCTACCGCGCATACTTACCCTGAGAAACAAATATTCCATCACTGTGCTGCCAAATTTCCAATCCCAGGAAATAATGAAGGAGGCCCAAGTCCTTCATCTCCAACTCTCTAGCAAGATCCTCCTTGCATGAAAGTATCAACAACTCATCTCCCATCAAAACCAAATCATCTACATAAATTACAATGATCAGCAACTTACCCTCCACCACAATCTGGTATAGGTTAGGATCCACCTCACTCTTGGAGAATCCAAGTCCATTGAAATAATTGTCTATCCATGTGTACCAAGCACGAGGTGCTTGTTTCAACCCATACAGCGCTCTTTTGAGCCTGCACACATGCAACTCGCTGCTAAAGATCTCGAAACCTTCGAGCTGCTCTATGTACACCTCCTCCTCAATGACTCCATTGAGGAATGCAATCTTCACATCCATCTGATGGATGTACCACCTCATCTGCGCTGAGAGAGCAAGAATCGTCCGTATGGAAGAATACCTTGCGACAGGTGCAAAGGTCTCCTCATAATCGATCCCCTCTATCTGTGAGAAGCCTCGGGCAACAAATCTTTCCTTGTACTTCTCCACACTCCCGTCAGCTGCCTGCTTCACTTTGTAGATCCATCTCGAACCCACCACTGATTTCCCCTCCGGTCTTGGGACAATCTCCCATGCACTGTTTCTGACAATCGAATCATACTCTTCCACCATGGCATCTACCCATGCGGGATCCTCCACAGCTTCCTCGAAAGAGGATGGCTCAGTCACAAAACATTTGCTCACAAGAGCCATGTATCCAGTGTACCGATCAGGTGACTGTCTCTATCTGCGCTGTGTTGTAGGTGGTCCTACAACCTTCTCCGCATCTTGAGCCAGTTGCTCAGCTTCTGTACTACGCTTTTGCCCTCTGATGGTTGGCACTGCATGAGTGGTCTCTTCCACTCCATGAACTTCATCTTGTGGTTGATCCACATCCTGAAGCTCATCCTTAGGAACTAATAGTTCCTCATATGCATGCAAGTGTGGCTCCCTCTCAAGCGAACACTTCATGGCTTTCTCCTCCTGAAATTTGATATCCCGTCGCACAACAGTCTTGCGACTGTCTGGAAAGTACACACGATAGTTGTGGGGCATATCAGTATACCCCACAAATATCCCAACCTCTGCGGTCGACTCCAGCTTCTTCCTAGCATCCTTCGTCACATGCATGTAAACAAGAGAACCAAAAATCCTCAAATGGGAAATATCAGGCCTCTTACCAGAATAAGCCTCCTCGGGTGTACTCATGCCAAGTATCTTGTGAGGACAACGGTTCTACACATATACTGCAATATTGCATGCCTCTGCCCACAAGTGAAGGGGTAGGCCCTGATTATGCAACATTGCCCGTGCAGCACCCATGATCATTCTGTTCTTCCAATCAGCAACCCCGTTCTGCTGTGGGTTATGGGGAGCTATGAGCTCTCTTCGAATCCCTTCTGTGCTGCAGAATTCCTTGAACTTGCCAGAGATGAATTCACCACCATTGTCGCTCCTAAGAGCCTTCACCTTCTTCCCCAATTCCTTCTCGACCAATGCTTTGAACTCACAGAATTTTGAGTATGTCTCGCTCTTCTTCTGCATGAAGAAGATCCAACACTTTCGAGAGAAATCATCAACAAAGATCACATAGTACTTGTGCTTTGCTGTCGACGCTACTGAGAAAGGTCCACACACGTTTGTGTGAATTCTCTCAAGGATCGTCGTGGCGCAACTATCCTTCTTGTGAAAGGTGGCTTTCACAAATTTTCCCAAAGTACACCCCTTGCACTGATCTGACTATGCAAGAGTGCCTTTAGGAAGCCCAGTAAAAATATGTTGCAGTATCTTCAAGGCTCCATGGTGAAGGTGGTCCAATCTCCGGTGCCACAGCTCGCCATCATCCCGGCTAACCAATCCTTCTACCTTGCATGCCATTACCATGCAACCATCTACATGCAATTGATAAAGGTTCTTGACTCGAACCCCTATCTTCCGGGTTTCTCCAGTTGTCTTACTGCACAGGAAAGCCTTTCCCTCGCTGAAGACAACATCATATCCCTTGTCTTCTAAAATTGCCACAGAGATAAGATTCTTCTTCAATCCTGGAACATGCATCACCTCCTTCAATACGAAGGGTTTACCAGACTCCCTCTCAAAGGAAATGGTACCAATACCGGTCGCACTGTATCTACCATCATCGCCCATCTCGATGTGCACTCCAAGATCTTTCTCATCCAAATCAGAAAACAAATCTCGATCTCCTATCATGTGAAAAGACACACCACTGTCCAAAAACCATACTGATCCCATCACACTTGATACCAAGCATGCGATTAGCAAAACATCCAGCTCAAACTACGAGGCTAAGGCCTCTCCCGCTGCAGATCCAGCAGCTTGCTTATTTTTCTTCTTCTGCGGACAATTTGTGGCATAATGTCCGTGCTGGTGACAGTGAAAGCACTTCACCTTGGACATGTCCTGCTTCTTGCCTTTCGCACCGAAATGAGAAGCTTTCTTTTTCTTCCCCTTCTTTGCTTTGGCAGCCAAAGTGCAATTTTCTTCATCAGATGCCTTTGATGAAAATCCGTCCCTGGTATTCCCCCTGATCTCCTCTTGCACAAGATCAGACCAAAGTCTCTCCCATCCTGGCAATTTCTCCCGACCATTGACAGAGTCCTGATAGGAATGCCAACTCTTCAAAAGACCAAGGAGAGCCAAGCTCACCAAATCCTCATCATCGACAGTCACCCCCACACTTCCTAGCTCATCCCGGCATTAGGTGAACTTTGTGAGATACTTGGGCATACTGTCTCCTTTCTCACACTTAATTTTTCTGAGTTTATCCTTGAGCACCAACTTCCTCTGGTCACTCTTGCTTTGGAATAAATCTGCCAACGCTTTCCACATCAAGTATGGAGAAGCCTTTCCATGCAGGCTGGATACAATGTGATCCTTCACGCCCTCCAACAGAATCCTTCAACACTTTGTTGTCTTCTTTTTCCAAGCCTCAACTTGAGCAGCATCAGTAGGCTTTGGGACCTCAGCCTCTATGAACTCCTTCAACCCATTGTCATCTAACACCGCCTCCATCCTGTCTTTCCATGCAATATAATTCGAGCTACCTTCAAGGGCATACTCCAATCGCAATCCATTGAAAGACATTTCAACTTCGACACCAAGAAAACACTGCTGCAAATTCGAATTCCACCAGCTCAAAACTCAACCGCTTCTAATCTAAAATTCGTGAGAACAAAGTATTTCTCATACAGAGATTGACTATATGGGCATTTACCGGATATCTCACCTTCCAAAAGAAGGATGAATCCAGAGGCTACCTGGCTCGATTACAGACTCTACCTGAAGAAATAAAATGTAATCACTTTCTGAATAATAGATATGATGAACAACTTCGCTCTGATACCATGTAGAAATTTTGAATAATATAACACTTATTCACAAAGATTATCCTGATTATACAATATTTGCGGAATTAAAAAAAAAAAAAACAATCGCATGTGCACATTGAAACATCAATCACACATATCAACACAATATGTAATGGGGAAAGCATACAACTGAAAACCCCCAACTATCTGTATATTATAATGATAGAGAACATGTAACAATACATAGTACAATACTCCTCACAAGTACTCAGTACTATCTCCACATGCTACACACAAACTAGCTTAGATCTGAACAAGTCACGGGTTCAAATCTCCTCCACTGTTTGCCTACCTCTACTGCGCAATCCAAGTTGCGAATGGATCAAATCCAAGTTCAAATTTCCTTGGCTTGTACTGTGCAATCCTCATTGGCAATCTCAATCAATAATTGTGCAAATCTCATGCACAGCTATAGTCACAACTGATAGTAGTCTCACCCTTTCACCCACCTCTAACACTTGTCTCCACTGAACTGTCCATGCACTGAGTTAACTGATGTATTCTTTAGTTGATTTATGATTTAATAATTAGTGAATTAATTAATAATTAATTCACATCACTCATCACTAGTGTATTTGGCAGTTAGACTAAATACAACTAGTTCAACTAAGTCAAACTGAACACAACTCCATCAACTCCTCAATCAACTCCACCAAACTCAATCACTTGAGTTTTAACTGAAGTCCATCATGCAATAGCTCAACTAACCCATAGGAAAAGTGTATTTCCTTCTGGCAGTTGCATGTGCCACATCCGTAGCTCGAACTGAAGTGCTGCAAGAGGATAAGATAATGTTTATAGTCCGAATATTATTAAGAGCTAATAATATTCGACTGTTCTATTTTTTGACTGGCAGTCTAAAAATAGACTCCGCCCATATGTCTAAAAATAGAGGTCCATCTATTTTTACCAACATGACCAATCATCCATAAATAGCATCCTGCAACTCATAGACCTTGATCCATATGTCTAAAAATAGACTTAGCGCCAAAAATAGCCTGTGGGCCCACTTAGTGAAGCCAACTTCTTTTCACTAAGCTTGATCATCTTGTTGCATTTTCAACAAGAAGATTTGTCAAAGTTATTCTTAATGTTAGACTGATTCTTGCATATACTATCAAAAACCTTCCTGCGAGTTTCATTCAAATCTACGATTTGATCAATCATGTTTTGGACAGCATCATTATCACTAGAAAAATGTTGAAGGAGTTGGTAAACTGGTAATTTAAGATGGACGAGTAATGTCACATCCATGCCATAGAAAATTTCAAAGAGACTTTTTCCAGTAGCTTTCTTTTTAGTAATCCTATCTGCCCATAAATCATGCTTGATTTTGTTGTCCCATGATCACTTGTTATCTCCTATTATCTTCTTGATAATGGTTATAAGATTTTCTTTATTTGATTCAGCCATGCCATTACCCTAAGGATAGTAGTTAGAAGAATGAGATAACATAATTCCATACTTAAAACAAAAATACAAAAACTCGATAGACCTAAAATCCTTGGCATTATTGATGGATATTTTATCTGGGACACCAAATAAAATAATAATGTGATTTTCAATAAAATACATTATGACCTTTTCAGTAGCATTCTTAGCATCAATGGCTTCAACCCATTTAGTGAAATAATCTATAGCCGTCAAGATCCATGAGTAGCCATTGCTATAATTTTCATTGAATTTCCCAATGAAATCCAAGCCCCAATGCTGAAAAGGTGCCTCAACAACAATAGGTTGTAGGGGCAGGGTAGCTAATTTTGCTTCCCAGTGAACATTTGGCAAGCTTGGAAACTTATAACAAATTTATGAACATTAGAAAAAAATAGAAGGCCAATAGTAACCAGCTCTAAGGATTTTGTGGGCGGTGGTTCTAGCAGCGTAATGACCACAACAAAATCGTGAATGAAACTCGGAAATCAACTTTTTAGACTCTATCTCATCAACACATCTAAGTACAATTCCCTCAGGATTTCTACATACAAGGTCATCCATCATGAGGCAATACTTAGCGGATTTTAATCTAATATCCCTTCTCCTATGGCCAACTAAATGGTTAGAACATGTAATATTTAACAAATAATAAATAATATCCTTGTACCATTCATGCTCTCCTAATATTTGCAGCTTAGGCGAAGATGAATCATTAAGACAAATAAAACCAAGAGCTTTTTCATTTCCCTTGGTCATCATTTCAGCCAAACCTTGACCTTTGACTAACTTGGTGGGTTTAATCTCTAAATCATATTCTTGAATCTTAGTAACCCACCTAGCACAAGTCCCTACATAATTAGTTTGAGTTAATGTATCTTTAATAGCATAGTGTGGGACAAAAGCAATGATCTTGGAATAACCCACATAAGTCCTGAAATGCTTGAGAGATTTAAACTAAGGCATAGGTTTGCTTTTCCATGGGAGCATAATTTAATTCAGAATTATGAAGCGCTCTACTCGTGAAAGCTATAAGTTGTTCGTGACCGTCTTTGTTCTTTTGTAACGGGACACCAGCGATGATATCTTCAGAAGCAAAAGAGAAAATCATGAATTCCTTTGAATAATAGGGACTAACTAAGACATGAGCTTTAGCAATAGCACCTTTGATCTCCTAAAAGCCTTTTTTCCATCGTCTTTCCATAAGAATTTAACATCCTTTTTCAGAAGACTTCGAATAGACTTAGCTATTTCTGCGTAGTTTGGAATACATCTTCTAAGGAAATTGGTTTTCCCAAGAAAACACTGAAGGGACTTAAGATTATGAGGGAGGAGAATCTTCTAGATTACCTCAACCCTCTCAGGTTCAATCTTGATCCCATCCTTGAAAATGATGTGACCAAGCAAATTCCCTCCTGTTACTCCAAAAACGGACTTAGCAAGATTCAAAGAGATTCCAAATTTTCTGCATCTGTTAAAAACCTTCCTAAGATGACCTATATGACTGATGCAATTCTTAGAAAAACCATAAGATCATCTTAAAGGCATAGTCCATAGCCATTTGAAAGGTAGCCTCAACATTAGTTAACCCAAAAAGAATTCGAATGTATTCAAATGTACCCCATGGTGTGGTGAAAGTAGTTTTGTGTCGATCTTCTTTCTTAACCCAAACTTGATTATACCCAGAGAAACCATCTAACAGGGAAATTGTTCCAGAACCCGTTATCCTTTGCAACATGGTCTCCTTATTTGGTAAAGGATAATTATCCTTCTTACATGTTAGATTAAGGTTTCTGAAATCGAGATAATGTTTGATTGTTCCATTATTCTTTATAAAAATCACGAGATTGTAACACCATGATGAATGTCTAGTCTGAGCAATGATTCCAGCTGCAAGCATTTTGCAAGCTCCTTTTGGACTAAGGGGGCCAACCTAGGGTTTATCTGCCTAAGCTTCTGACAAAAGGGCTTAGCATTCTCATCCTTTAAAGGGATAGTATGTTCCATGACATATTCCCTATAACCCTTTAGCTCATCAAAAGAAAATTCTAATACATCCCAATATTCATGAAGTAAATCAATTATCTTTTTTCTTTCTTCCTTACTAGTACCCTACCAATTTTAACAATTTTATGGTCATTAAGGGTACCTATATTTACTTCAATAAATTCACCAGGATCCATCGTACTCTCTTCTCCTTTCTTTATGGTATCATGTCAATCAAAGTGTTGCTCTAAGGCAGCAACATTCCTGGCAGTAGGGTTTATAATATCTTCATAGTCATCAGACCCATCCTCCCTATATCTTACCTAGAAATTCTCAAACTCATCCAAGTTATCTAAAAAGTTATTCACTTTCTTTTCATCATCAAAAACCTGTCAATGCTCTAAGTTATCGAGAACGAAAGGTCTGAAAATAATTTCCATTTTAATCTTATCCTTCATTAATTCATCAGACAACTGCAAGGTAGATGCGGCTACAGCAAGCTCATCGGCCAAACTATTCTTCTCTCTTGGGATAGATTCGAGGTCCAGAGCATCAAAGTATTACAAAATATATCAAACTTCATTCAGATAGTTTCTCAATCTCTAATTCTTACAAGTAAATTTATTTTTAACTTGCATGATAACCAAATCAGAGTCTCCCTTAATATGAAGCCATTTAACCCCTAAGCCCTTTTCCAACTCAAGGCCCAACAACAAAGCTTCATACTCAGCGATGTTGTTGGTTGCTCCAAATTCTACTCTATAAGAAAATTTGAAAACATGTCCCAAGGGAGACTTTAAAATTATCACGACACCTTTACCATGCCTGATGATGCACCATTGAAATGCATATACCATACTTGAATATTCAGATCACTTATCTTTTCATCAACCTTAACTTCTGAGGGTATTATGGAATTAGACAAAATAGCGTAATTCCCCAAGTCAGGTTTCTCGGTGATCACCTCATTATGGGATCTCTTATGACCTTCCACATGCAATCTCCTATCTATCTCCCTATTTAGTCTAATGAATCTAGAGCCTTTAGGAGAAGGAATCATAGCATATGACCAATTCATTTGGATACTTCCTCCTAGATTAGAGGCCCATTTTCTAGACAATAACATACTCCAAACATCATGAACATCAACTACAACTATGTCCATCACGATCATAATGTCAAGGTAGATAGACAAATGGACTTGTAAATCATTGATTAACCCATGAACCTCGATTTTCTTAGAATCCATGGCACATATGTTGTAGTAAGGCCTGGAAATCCTTAACTTTAGTTGTTCAATGACCCTCTTGGTCATAACATAAGCCTAAGCACCCGAATCTAACACGCAATTCTACAACCTATAACCATTAACCATAAAGGTAATGAAAAAAGGTTGATGCTCATTTTTGTTAGAATCCATACTTTGTAAATATACAGGAGCATCCTGGTAGACAGTCTCAGGAGCCTTGTCTTGAGTAAAATTAATACAAGGATTCTCAATGGTATTTAACAACTTAGCCCTTTCGGAAGGGATTTTCAAAACTTCAGTGACAGGAACCTAGATTTTGGAATTGTTCAACCATCCACCCAAATCAATATTCATTTCAGAGGAGGGGCTAAAATTTTGAAGGGGAGCATGACTATCACTTTGATCTTTATCCCTTCTTTGATAATTTAGCCCCTTATCTCTCTTAATTTCTAATATTTGATCTGGAGAGGGACTTTCACCAAATAATTTAACCAACATATCATTGTCATGGTCAAAATTATTTATACTATAGGAAGACGTGAAAGGTCTGACATCATGACTATGCTCCTTAACCCCTTCCCAGTTTTAATTTGATAAGTGATATTCCCTACCAACGACAATATTCTGGTTACTTTCCCCAATGATACCATTATCCACAATTCTCCTAATAGTGGGGAAAGTAGCTTATTCATGTAATGCATCACAAGCCCTACAATATGGAGGAGCATCCTAAAAGAGATTGGCAGATTCAAGGGGATTTGGCAGTCGATGTTCATTTGATTGCCCTTTCCTCTACCAATCATTATTATTTTGGTTATTATTTCTAGGTTGGGAACTTTGAGCTTGCAGCCTTTCCATTTGGACCAACCTACATTGCAGAGTACTTATTTCTTTATCATGGTTAGAGATTAATTTTGCTTGGTTAAGCTCCATGCTTTCAAACTTTTGAAGTAACTTCTGCATAGGATCATCGTCAGATTCCTTAACTTCTTTACCCTTAGCGTTGTGGAAGATATATCAATGCCTGGAACCTCGTATTTTCCAAATGCCTTCTTATCCTTCTCAAGCTCTTCGGCTAAATTTTGACACTCCTTATAATCAGGAAGTTAGCACGTCTTAATTCATAAGAGGTGTCAGTGTTAAAGGCATCAATGTAGAAGTCCCAGAGATATTTATCAAGAGGTTTATAATCTTAAGGTGATTCTTTAACTATACCATTAAACCTTATGTTAAACTATTCAATGGTTTCATTCTCTTTTTCCTTTATGATACTTAAGGCTTTAACCAAGTGCATTTCTTCCCTCTTATCCCCAAACTTATCCTTAAAGGCATTAGTAAGAGCTTGCAATGAATTGAAGGAATGATCAGGTCTCTCAGTAAACCATTCTAAAGCATCCTCTTCCAAAGAGAGCACAAAGAGCTCCATCCTCACATCCTCATGAGAAGCATTAGCACCACCCAATTTGTTAATGAAATGCCTAAAGCGATTAAGATGATATTTAACGGTTACCGTAGTATTGCCTTGGAAAGCAGGAAATTTATCCAAACCTGTAGTAGGGAGATCATGTTGGTAACCCTAAATGTTAGCAAAATGTCAAGGAAGATACAAGCCATCCATGATGTATTGTTGAATAGGATCTGAAAAAAGCGAATGGATATTAGAGAGAGATTCTTGTCCAAGATTATCGAGGTGTGCACAAGAAGAGAGCCTTTTTAATCGAACTTTAAAAACCCTTTTCAAGATCTGGAGTGGGATTAATCAGGGTATTTTGATTCCTTGTAGAGAAAACCCTTGTAGGAAATGAATGAAGTGGATTCGCCACTTGGACAACGCTCTAACTCAGACACCTAAGATGAAAGATGAAAGATATAAAATGAAAGACATGAATTGTCATAAAACTTAGGTCCAATAAATAGGTCCCCAACAACGACGCCAAAAAATATTGTCGCACAAAATGTCTAGGCACTGCGACAACAGCTCAGATCGGGGGTTGGCACACTGATCCCCAATCACTCCATTTGAGTTGTCTCCCAATAGCATACTAAGGGGGGTAGACCCTATGAAAATGAAAAAAAGAAAGATTAGTTAGGAACCAACCAACCTGGGAGACACAGCTAAGCAACCAATACTTGTTTTAGATTACACAAGATTTTAAGGATCAAAATGATTTGAAAAAAGTGATTCCATTTCCTTGTAGATTCAACTATCTTGCGAACAAAATAAGGTTCATCAAGTAAAGGATGGGAAATTGTTGTTGAAAAGACTCGACTATCTCATATGCAAATGCAAAACCTAAAACTATGTGAAATGCAGGGACTTGGTTAATTTTAGTTAAATGAGGGCCTAAATTTATCTATAAAATATGCCTTAAATGTTACTTAACTTAAGGCTCATAAAAGTGGTGATCTAAATGTAAAAGCAGGTACTTATACCAACACTGCAAAATGTAAAATTTGCACAAATAATTACTTAAATGTACAATGGACTGAAATGTAAAATGTTGGAAATAAAACACTTTTAAATTCAAAAATTCATTTGTATGAAGTACTCAATAAAGATCATTAGATGCATATGTAAAACTAGATTAGTCCTACTTATGTAAACATGTAAAAGCAAATAAACTTCAGAAATTAAACTAAATGTTTTAAGCTCAAGTCATATTAATGACATATGAGTCTAGTAATCAGTTGTTAAAACTATTCTAAAATAGTAGTCTTGTAACCATGCAATATTCATAAATTTTTGTGTATAATAGCAGCAAATTTTAAATGACAAACTGATAACTACAATTCAAAAATTTTCTGACTTCAATTCTTTCTAATTTATTGATGTATTTGATCTAAAAACCTCATAAATACACTACCAAACAACAGTAAAACAATTTTTAGAAATTTGTTTACAAAAATTAATGAAGCTAACTTCTATTTTTTCAATTATACAATAGTAAAAATGTAAATTAAATATGTTGTTAAACTCCATCTAATTGTAATCTATGCTAGTTTTAGTCTTTCTTTTAAAATGAAATGAAGAAAGGTTAGAGGGTGTGCACCAGTCAACCCTTAGTGGCTTGAAGACACCTAAAAATATGTTGCCCAAATCATTGAAAATCCTGAACTCAGAATTTTTTTGTGAAAACTTTTTGTTTAAAAAATTGTTAAATTTTTTAGGGAAATTTAGGGAAACAAATCCTGGTGAGGAGGGGAGGCTTGAGGATGGAATGATAGAGTTGAAGGGAGGCCGAGAGAAGGGTGAGGGAGGTGGACGAGAGTGATGGTCGTAAGGTTGGAGGGATAAGGAGGAGGGGCTACGAGGAGATGAAGGAGAAGAGGAGGGAGGTGAGGATGTTGAGAAGAGGAGGGGAAGGCCGAGAGCAAGGAGGGAGGCCGTAAGGAGAGAAGGCAGGACGAGAAAGAGAAGCAAGGCCGAAAATGAGAGAGGGGGCCTAAAAAGAGGCTGGAGGTGGCCAGTGCAGGGCCTCAAGGCCCTAGAAAAAATTCCCATAGTCCTCCTGAAATCTCTCCTCAACTTGCAAATAAAAGGGAGATGCCCTCTGGGGCTTAAATCTCTCTCTGAAACCCACAAAAATCACCTGCAATCTTCAGAAGCCTTTCGTACAAAAAGAACAAATAAAAACCCAAAGCATGTTTATGCAAAAATATGAAATACCCAAAACCCCAATAAATTGGAAATTTTTTATTTACAAATCTATAATAATATTCTGCAGATCAAAACCCTCTATCAACCAGATTTAAACAAATTTTGCACAATGTTTAGAAATAAATTTGAAATTTTAAAGAGGCACATGCCCAAGAAAAACCCTGCAAGTAAAATATTCTATAAAATGACTTTAGAAATTAAAAAGATAATGGGCTCTTTTAGATTCTGCAAACTGAGAGTCGGTTCAGTTAAAGACTTCCCCAAACGCCCAAATCCTTAATGATAACTTCTGCACACTTAGATCTAATTGTTAGATTAATAGAGATTTTAAAATGATCATAAAATCGTCAAGAAATAGAAATACCTGCTACTTCTATCAAATCAAAATGATATTCTAAAAACCCATAAATTTGTGCAAGATAATTGTACACAGATCAATCCTCAAAGGCTATTAACCAACAAATGCAAATAAAAGCAGCGAAGTATTAAAAACAATGTTACCACATAAATCTGAAAGAGGAATACCACAATCTGAAACTCCAAAGTCTTTGCGTTTTATTAACCAGAGAGAATATATATATATATATATATATACAAGAGATTTATTAGAGCAAGTACACGATTGAAAATCGGATCCAAATAATGGAGAGAGGGCTCTCATTTATATAAAAATTCTCCAATGGCTAGTTGGTTTGATCCCCATCAAATCAATTTCAACCGTTGATAAATATCAAATGATCTTTTAATCATCATCGTTGAAATAAAGTTACTCTTTTAGAAAATTCGAATTTCATTTTTAATTTCCTTTTAATTAACTCAAAAATAATTATTTTGAGTTAATTGCCGCAAAAAGTTGACTTTGACTTAACTACTATGGCCCAAGGGTTCAAAATATCTGAAATTTTCAATATTCCCTTGGTCGGGGACTTTTAAAAATTAATAACTTTAAGACCCATGAATTTTGAATGTTGGAGAATTTAATTTTTCCTAGGAACTAAATTAATTAAATTTCCGGCTTAAGCATTTTAATTTATTTTAGCCAGAAATTTTAATTAATTGACTCATGAGGGGATTATTAAGTTTTTCAACCCTCTAATATTTAGCCATGGTGTCTAACTATGAAGGACCATGCACTAAATATTTTTCACATGAAATATTACATTTCTAACCCATGAAAAGGGAACACCCGTTTATTATACACCCTCAATAATTACTCATTTATGCGACACAAAATAGAATCTAGTAGACTAAGTGACTTGTACTAATATAATCTAACCAAATAGTTAGAATTATTCCCAAATCACTTTTATAGAGACTCGATAAATAACACTAGAACTCATTTAAAATCCTGACAACAAAATCCACCCTAACTTTGGGGTGAGGTTGGAGGGAAAAACTTTGTTGATCATCCGTGTTTAAAAATACACATGAATCAGTGAGACTAAAAACCTTCTAGGATAGAAATTATCATCAAAAAAATAAATTTACCTAAATTGTTACATACATTTGTCTTACTAGGATCATTTACATTACGAAATGCAAAATGGGCTTACAAAAATCAAGTGTACATGTAGCTAATAATGACGAATCTGTGGATCATCGGAGTGCTCGAACATGATGGAAATCCATGCGCGAAAAAATGTACAACTATGGGATAGTTGACATGGAGTGGTCAACTGGAAGTTCTAATGTGGCAAGAACAATGAGTGTTGTTGGGGTCCTAAAGCAATGAAAAATGTTACGACACAAACATGACACACATTGTCAAAGCCATGGCATGGAAAGATGGTATAGTGCAAAACTAGTGTGGTGCTTAGTGCATCGCGAAGTGTAGCACCCTTGTTGGCAGAATTTGTAAGGAATGAGCATGGATTATGCAATTTAGTGGTGGCTTCATACATATGAAATGACAAGTAAAGCTTAAGTTGAAAGGTCAAGTCACAAAATTGAAATGAAATATTATTTGAATATACTCATGAAAGGATTAACAATTTAGCACTTCAGAAGGGGCACTAAAAATGCCCCATTTTTTATGAGCTACCCTAAAATCCAATGAAACATTACACCCTAAGTTCTAATGGATACAATACTTTTGGGGTTTTTCAAGGTTCTAGGTCAATTTTAAGAGAACTAAAAACACTTTGAAGCAAAGTTACACCATGGAGTGAATTCCAACTATTGTGGAACTTTGAATTATATCAATTCTTTGGTTGAATTTGAATCAAAAAACTCAATTGGAAATGAGGATAGATTGAATGCCCCTTGTCCCATGCAGCGTCCTTCAAAATATTAAACATGCCCTCTCACTCTCTCCCTTTTCTTTATTCTTAAGAGGTGCATTCTACACACCATCATGAGGGAAATGTGTCATATAATGATGACCCAGTTTGATCAATTTAAATAAAACTAATAATATTTAAATTTATGTGTGTGTATGTGTATATTAATTATATTATCTTCACATTCTTTTGTTTATGAGATCTCATTTTTGTTATAAACAGGGTAGGATTGACTTTGGCATGTCCTTAAATTGTAATAGGGGTTCCCATTTTTAATATCATGTGTGATAATAACACTGATTGAGTGAACCTGCAAGTGGCCCAAGCCTAGGTATCCTCAATGATGGCCTAATTAGAGTGGAGACTTCTAAGAGAGAGACCATGTTGATACCACCCTTAATCTAAAATAAGGTTATAAACTATCTTCAATTGGTCGTCTATAGTTGAGCTTACTAGACTCTCAAAAAATGCACAAGATACTAACCATCTAATAGGAGTGGTAACCTACCTAGTAAAGTCAATGACCCTACAATAAATATTGAGTAAGTTCTCCAAGTGTTCCTATATCCTTTTGAACCATTACTTTAAATATAATAATCATTAGAAGCAAGATGAAATAATCACTAATATAGGGTGCAAATAATTGTCTCATTTTGGAAAAAAAAAAAAAAAGATGACCATGAATTTTCATAATATGGTGCAAAAAAAATTCCCTCCTTTTGAAACAAAAGAGAGATCACTGTGAGCTTTCATGTGATATTGTAACAACATAGGGATTAGGATGAGCCAAATGATGAACAATATTGATATGGGAAGATAATTGAAGGCTACATAAAAAGGATTACAATGAGTTTTCATATGATATTGTGTGAACGTTGAGCTTGTGATGAGCCAAGCGATGAATAATATTGTACGGGAAGATATTTCAAAGGCATGGTAAGTGATGGAGTGATTATGCATTGAAAGGAAAGGCACTTAAGGTTTTTTTTACTAAAATCATTATCCATCTATGGAAGTCGAATTCATAGGGGACAAACATAACTCGTGAAGAATAAAAAAGGCTTGTGCAGAAGATTATAAGAAATTGGACATTTGGAGGTTTTCACGATTATAAGAAATGAAGGTTTTCAAGATTATAAGAAATGACTTGCATAATGAGCACCCAATAGAAACAGATGCAACAATATGACCAACTAAGAAGTGCCAATGGCCCAAAAAGTGCAAAGATACAAAGCAACTTTGACTATGAACAAAAAAATAAGGCACAATTTGCACATATTTTATGGTTTGACCTGTAACTTATATAAGGATTTTATTTTTGCAAATGAGCAAGGAGATCCATTTTTCATATGACATTGTCAATAAAGATGCCCTGACTAGGGCACAAGTTCAGTGATTTGCCTAGATACCACATGCAGTCCACAAATTTGAAAGTGTTGTGGTATTGTTGCAACTATTTGAAGATGTTTTGAGGAATTGTTGCAAAACAATGGCCTTCTTGGATGCAAATGATTTTAAATCAATTACAACTGAGGCAGAAGAATTTGATCAAAGTAAATAAAATTATGTGACCTTGATGAATGAGAAATTAGAGATAATATGGCTAATTCAATAATTGGATGAGACATTTCACATACAAAAAATCAGGAAGGAGCTCAATGGATCGGTTTGGTAGCGTACTTTAAATGTCTAGTTGAGTGATACAAATACCTTACAATATGTAAGCGATACTCAAAAGAAGTTGAAGTACAAAATAGATGGAGAGGAATGAAAAAACATATTATTGTTGAAAAGTTTATGTTGTGTCTTAGAGAAGCCTTACTTTTTTAATTTTGCTTTTATTGTTTTACGAATGCAAAACAAGTTTCACTTTGACTTTCATATTTCAAAACCAAAGTATGCAAGGCTTAGGATTTTCTTAAACTATTCATGATTTCAACTTTAGACTCAACAATCCCCACTAAGGTAGAACTCAAAAGTACACTCTGACCAAATTAAAATTATGAGACTTTATCGTTATCCCCACTAAGGTAGAACTCAAAAGTACACTCTAACCAAATTAAAATTATGAGACTTTATCGTTATCTTTGGATGTATTGTGGCTATCTTTGGATGGTTCGTTGTTTAATCCCATTGTTTTAAGAATCCGCTGGCTCATAACCGATTCGGCCGAATTGGTCCGAGTCAAGCCCTCACTGGGTCGACTCGACCATCAAACCGATTTGGCCGGCTTGGTAATAACCCAGCCGCCTCGGTGACAGTGGCCCGAAAACTCAAAAAACGACGTTTTTTTTTTACTTGCTTTTTGGTGAAGAGATTTGTGTTAAACGCTGATGGACACATGAATTCCACATTAGCTGACTATTTTTATAAGTTGTTGTTCACACGGCTTCCTGTGGCATGAATCGTTTGGTGCTTGAAAATAAAAAGTCATGAGTCTGGCACTGGCAATTTGATAGGATCTAATGTTGTGAACTTTTTGCCGAGAACATGAAATCTCCTGTAAGAATGGAGCAAGACATCTATTGCCTTCATTGTATAAAATTCCCCAAGGAACAATGTGAATTTCTAAGTAGACAATGATACTATCTGAGAACCATGTAATAAAAAGGGCACATGAAATTGAAATGTTGATCAAACATGTGATCCTAGTTAGAATGTTTATAGGTGCAATTCTCTCTTGGAAGATGGCAGATTATCTTTATACATATTACAAAGTTGATGGGAACAAACTTGAAGTTGCCCCAAGGGATCCTAAAACTAGAGAATAGCCACAAAATATTCTATGGGGTGTAGATGGGTCTATCATTACTGCATGTAGATGTGGATGCAGAAGTTTTGGCGTTAGGGATCCTATATCTTGATCTGTGTCACATACAAATTGCTTTTGTAGTTCTTCTCATGAATACATCTATTAACATCCATCTTGGTGAGATGGTCTAAGATGATTGATGAGGGTACAAGATTAAAAATGAGTCACAAACTATGAAGCATGTAGATATGCTACCAGTGGTTGATCCAGATGATCTTGGCTCCTCTAGCAGTGGCCACTAGCAAGTAGTCCTGGTCACAGTTTACTTTTGTTGTAGAGGCCATTTCTAGCCTCCTTGGTTAGGTGTTTTTGTTTTGATCTCTATATCATCATCATGTATGTATTGGACAGTGCACTGGGTGCCATTTTGATATAATGGATATAGTCATGAGCCTACTTTGATCAAATGTTGTCTTCTATCTATATTCTAATGCGGTGTGTTATGAAACATGAATGAAAATCTTTAAAATTATGTTTTTTTATAAATAAATAAAATATTTAATGTGTTTTTTACAACGACCAAGTCATTGAAATTGAACCGGCCGAATCGACACCGAGTCGGAGTCAACCCTCGGCCGAGTCGGAGTCGGAGTCAGAGTTCTAAAACATTGTTTATTCCTACCCCTGATTATGAGTAAACACATCAACTGAAAAAGACTAGGATATTTGAATAATAGCATTAATATACAAAAATTCATAATTATGACACTAGAAATCTGCAGAATTGGATATATATATATATATATAGATACTTGTTGAGTAATGTCCTTGAAATAGTGGTATCAATCCACTAACAAATTTCAGAGAAGCAATGTTTTATTCTCGTCTTTTATTTAAGTAATATGGATTATCAGCATAGTTCATTCCATTTTCAGAAGTTGAGCATGGTTCTCAACTAAAAGTCGCTGTTTCTCAGCAATCAGAGATAATATTAACTTTAAACTTTTTTTAATTGCAATACAAAATATGTAGAGCAATAACCTTATCAGATTAGAAAGAATAACAGTTGACACATCATTCAGGATGTTTTTGCCAACCAACAAATTAAACTCCCTTACATTGGTCAGTGAATTCTGAAATTTCCACCGTTTATTTTGCACAATCATCACACAATCACCATGATTACATGACACCAACACTTGGAAGAAAAGGGAGTGGATCTTTGTCTGAATTTGGTTCCTATGCCCTTTCTGATTCAGCCTCTTGTGAAAAAATATCAGAACATAAGAGAAGCAGAACTGAACATCACCAAATACATTAAGGCGCACACACCGCAAGATTACTCAATTGAAGAAGTGCCTTTCATCATATAGTTGAATAAGCATACATAGTATAATAAACTACAATGACCCTTTTATCTTTTGAGATATGCATGTGAGCACATTGCATGATAAAAATAATGCAGTCCTACATTAATCTCATCTTCGTACATGATACCTGCATCTTAAATACATACTGCAAGGTAAAAATCATGTAATTCTACATTAGTCTTTCGTTCGCATGTCATATCTGCATGGAGTCATGGACCAATATCTCTAAGATAAATCTGATCTAGATGCAACTGTTCTCTTAAGGAGCATGTATCTTCAAAATAAACATGTACCCATAAGACGTGGAAATCCAGTTGCATTCCTAACAGTTATGCTGTGAAGTATCTACCATCTTCTTTCTCTGGGCATATCTTTTGACTTCTTAGTCCAATGCATATGTTCCAGCTTCTTCGTCAAAGACACATATTCCATATTCTTATAGTACGATGCACACCTTCCATCTTCTTAGCCCTATTTAGATCTTTCATCTTCTTAACCTAAGGCACATCTTCCATCTTCTTAGACCTAGGTACATTTTCCATTTTCTTACGCTGAGGCACATCTTCCTTCTTCTTAGTCCGAGGCATATCTTCCATCTTCTCAATCTGATGGATAATGTTGTTTTTCTTTTCCACCCAGTTCTTGATCAAGTCATGATTGGGACTAGGCAGAGAGCAAGGCGGTGATTTTGTTGCAGTCTTTGGTATAGACTTTTCTAAAAACATCCTTTCCTTTGAATCTGCAAGGCAGAGAATAGATGCTCTGCATACCTCCTGTGCAGTAGTAGGAATCTGAGGCTTGAATTTTTGTAGCTTTGAATATTCTGAAAGAAGATGAAACATGTAATCATAAACATTTTCCATGTTTAAGTTCTGCATAAATTGTTGGCCTCGTTTCCCAATGGCTTCTGCCTGCAACATTATAACATTACAGATGTTATTTGTGCCAAAAATAGCATAATTGAGTTTGAGATTATTGATGGGTTATACAAATTCATAGATGAAGAGGATTTCCCAAAGAAGGAAAAGTCATCAAGTAAAAAATTTAATCACCTAGACAGGCCTCTGAGGAAAGAAGGGAAAGGAAATTTAGAAGGTCACTACGATCTGATGGTTAAAGTTGATGGAAAAGAAGGCTATGCATAATGATAAGTTGAATGCATTATATTAGGGGAAGTTTCAGTCTAGTAAATTGTACAATTAGCTGTGTCAGTTACACAATCTAGCTCCACTCTTGTGTAACTAACTGGGGGAGCAAGCTAGAATGTAATGAACTTTGTGTGCAGTGTGAAGCATGCAATAGTGCAAAGATGATTGTTGTCCTCTTGGAAGTCCCCTTAGGGGATGCCAGGCATATTTATATCAATATTCATAGATGATATGTTATATCCATTACTCATCATGGATGTATCTCATTATTTCTATGCATGATGATTACAGTCGTTTCCATCTAGAATGCTGGATAGCTGTATCCTACAGCATGTGAAATACTTCTGCCAACAGAGATCTAGTCAACAGAAATCTAACCGCAAACAATCACCTACAAGATACGTTGTCTAGCTACAATATTTCTTTATTCACTACAAACAACAATTAGAATACAGAAAGGAATTTCACTGGTACTTGATATGTGTACACACAACAATTTGTGTCATTCACAATATTGGAGGTAAAAAGGGGGTGTTAATGCATATGGAGGAATGAATGAATACAGAGGGTAGGCGATAGAGTACCTCAGTTGGATGGCTGTTTCCCCAGTCAACAGCAAACTTAATGGACGAACAAAGTTTCGAAGACCTCACTGGCAAATAGTTTTCTCTCGGCATGAGCCCACGTGTGAAGAAATCATAGTATTGAGGGCTTACAACAAGCACAGGTGAATCACATGATAGTATATACTTGAAGCTCACAGACCATGCAAAACCTTCCACGTAGAGTTTATACCTGTGTGAGGAGAATAAAGGCTAAGACAACTAAAATTTTGCCACTGATAAAGCATTGCTGATTGAAAAAAACTCAGAAAAAGAACAAGCATAAAAACACAGTACAATAAGCAAATGCTACATGAATCACTTGGTAAGACTTCAGATGTATGCCTGAATATCCAAGCTTAGTTATTCTCACCTGTGCCTGCACTGCTTCGAGAGTTTGGACTGCTCATAGCCCATACCTGCCTCTGCAATCCAATCCTGCAAGGAAGCATAAGTTGTTAGAATTTTACACAACATACTCAGGTTAGTGTTTGAAGGCCTGCAAGAGATTACAGGACAGTAGCATCTTATTGGTGAATGGACCCATGGACACTACTTTAAAGACCCTCGAACTTATCAAGAAAGACAAGTTGTTGGAAACCCACCTGCCGCATAATTTCAGCCCCCGATATCCGGGACTTATTGCATTCAAATAATTGTGCCCGTATAGGAGCACCCACATCAGGATTTCCTTTCCAATATGCCAAGGGTTTTCTGTCCACCCACTTCACAGCTTTGGACCCTACTTTAATGTCATCGAACTCTTCCTCCCAAGGTGGTAGATTCACTTCAGCCCTGAGAAAACACTCAGGGATGTCAATGAAGATAGCTATAAATCAACAAGAAATAATATAACTGGAAAAATGCTACTCAAGAAGATATTATTGCCGGTATCTCACAATCGATATTAGTGAAGAACCGAGATCACAGTGTAAGAGCTAAACAAACATGATACAATGATGATTTTGACCACATTGTATTTGAACCTTGTGTTCAAAGATATGTTATAAGAATGCCTCAAAACCCATATATATCAGTCTCTGTTAAAAATATGGTTCTGGTTCATGGGTTGATAGGATTGGATGGCAATCAGTTTAAAAACCAGGCAATGCATAATAAAGTTCAATTACACAATTTAAACAAGTGCTTGGTTATTATGAATATATTGGATATGCCATGAAAGGTTAAGCATGGATTTTCAAAGATCATAATTTGGAGAATGGAACATTTTGACTCTCAAGCATATGGCTGACAGACCATATATAGGTGGGGTTTAACTACCCCTTTGACTGAACAACTCCAATTGCAAAGACCTGCAATTTATAAAAACTCCATCTCAAAGATGTTTCGGGAGTTTGAGGCTTTAGCCATTTCAAAGAAGTGGATTTTGCTTTTAAACATGACTTCATGGCTTGGCCCCAATTAATACACATGGAATTGATAAGATTGGGTGTTCATCAGTTTCAAAACTGAGCAAGGCATGATAAAGTTCAATTTCACAATTTAATCAAGTGGTTAGAAATCGTAACCACATTGGTTATGCCATGCAAGCTTAAGTCTGGAGTTCCATGTATCAGACTTTAAAGCATACGATGATCTTGACTCTTGAGCAGCAAAATATGACTGTGATACCATATATAAGTGCTCTATTTACCTTTTTGACTGGAAAACTCCAATTGTAAAGACCTGAAACTTACAAGACTCCTATTTCAAACAGATGTTTCAGGAGTTGGAAGCTTCAGCTATTTCAAATACAAAAATTTGCATTTGAGCGTGATTTCATGACTTCACCCCCCATGATTGATACATGGAATTTGGAATTGAAACATATTTCCTATAGTTTGACATTTTTTTCATTTAACGCCCAAGCTTTTCTTTTCTAAGGCTCGAGATTTAATTGAGTTGAAATTTCCATCTTAATACCTCAAACAGAAAATTCATATTACAATTGTCATGATTTTGTCCACTTTTGCAAACATTAAGAGGACCTTAATATTCAATGATCAGCTTCAAAGGATGGTTATTATTTACAACAAAAATTGTGTGGAAAATTATGAACTTTTCACCATTTAGCTAATCATATATTGTGAACTATTTGGAAATGGGTTGCAAGAACGATTTTAGATTTTCCTATCCATAAGGCTTTTTATTTACAGGTAAGATGACCTGAAATGAGGAACCGATAGAAATCTAAAAGCCCACTGGTAGAATTGGTTCTGCATCAATCATTTTTAAACGTATATTTTGGCAATGCTTGGTTGTTTGATTGTCTGGATCTTGTTGCTTGGTGGATAGAGTTGCAACTTGTTGTAGGCACTTGACCAAGAGTAAAGCACCTCTGGCCATTTCCACTTTACCTACCACTTTCTGGTAATACACTCCTGCTGAAATTGAGTCCCTATATGGCTAGTACTCCCTAGAGAGAAAGAGATGATCTTAAGGTAGACCTTGGGAAAGCCTGTGACCATGTTTTAGATTGTTCTTCAGTGGGATTTTTCCTAGGTTTACATATGGGCTTGCTTACAACTGTTTGTAGTACCTTGGAGACTCATTTGAAACTTGCAGCCTTGTTACCCTGTGTCAGATGCATGCTTATGGCCCTTTGAGTTAAATCCATAAAAGAGAATAAACTCGGAAATGCTAAACAAGTCAAGCTAACCTCAGAATAATTGGTCTTAATTGAACTTGATATGGCGAAAATGACGATATGGGAAACCTATTCAGTATCACGAAGTAGACATTTGTGTTCTCACTTCTGTCACAACCTATAGTCCATGCCACTATGAGAATCTTTGTGATCGGGCATGCAACAGACCCTGAAATTCTGCCATTGTGAGATATTGTTTACAAACATTTCAATGCTGCTCTCAACCACACTAGACAGCAGCAGGGTAAATAAATGTTCTGTGACATATTGTAATAATGCCAAGTACAAGTACTGGGTTACTTTGACAGAGTAAATACCCTCATCAAAACTAAACCAAAGAGCATCACACGTTATGTCCAATGAACATCCTATGGAGTTTTCTGGATAAGGCCAAGTAAAACTCCTGGGATGTTTCGACAGAATAAATAAATTCACATAAATGAAGCCAAGGAGAAACAGGCTGGATATCTGATGAACATTCTATGATGTCTTGTAGATGAGGCCAGGCACATGTCCTGTATTATTTTGACAGAGCAAATACGTCCATGAAAATTAAGCCAAAGGAAACGTGATGGGAGAATATCAAGGAATTAATAGAAAGTCTAAGTACTATCTTTTTGTCAATTTCAAGAATCAGTTGCAAACACTGCTCTCAAGGTTCCTTTGAAGCATTCAATCTTGATGATCATTTTCTAGACATGGAAACATCTTCAGAGGTCAGAAGGAATTGTGTAGACTAGAGTTGATTGGATTTGAATGTCAAAAATGTAACTGTCTAAGTTTATTGGACGTTAGTTGTGAATATGGCCAACAAACGGATTTGGAAGTCAAAAATGTCAGCCTTTATTGGATAATGGTTGGAGCACAAGGGGCTAGCTTAACTGTTTGTTGCCAATGTTGTGGACATTTGGCTAGCTCCATACTAGCAGGTGCTCAGCCAACTGCCTTGGGTTAGGCACACTGCTCTATACCAACAGGTTTGCTGGGAATAACATCCATGAACTTGGGGAAGCATCCCTTGGGTTTCCCTGCAAGTTTTTCCTTAGAGAAAAAGTGGTTCTGTATATAGCCAACTTCACTATATCCTATAAAATTGCATTTGATTAGCTAAAGTAAAACTATTTGCCTCTCCAAAAAAATTAATTGTAAATAATAATCAGCAGAAGAAAAAAAAACTGACCACAATGTAAACTAGTTGGACAATGGTAAGTCGTAACACTGTAAAAAAATATTAATAAAACACACAGATATTTTCCGAGTGTATAGAACTGGTATGAGAAAAGAAATCTATTTAAGGAACGGGCAAATTGCAAAACACTTCACCGGATAAAGTGATATCGGAACTCTTGATATACAAGCCAAACAGGAATGCAGGAGGATTGACGAATGGACGGGATGCCATGCTTTGCATGGTTAGGTAATAAATTGATCTTATCTTAATACTAATCATGTTAGGAGAGGGATTGGGTGAACTTACGCTGTTCTTCAAAACATCTGCCATTTAATTTGGGGACTTGCTATTACTGAACGCACCTTTCTTCGAAATTTTGTAAACCAGGTTTGATGCTACCCTTAAAACGGACAAAATGCTTTTCCAATCACAGTTTGCAGAAGCATACATACACATGAACTACTAAGCATGAATTACTGAAAAAAAAAACTACTAAGCATGAATTGACCATTTTGCTTACCATCCCCAGAAGGACCAATCTGGAAAAGGAATGTCAAAATGATCTTCGTTGCTACAGTACCGAAACAGAGGAGGTGGCGATTTCTTGCCCAAATCATATTCTGATCTTCTAATCGTGGGCCTATCCATACACTCGAACATGAGATCCACGTCCGGTACCAAACCAGGATACCGTTCCAGGAGCTGCAACAGTCCCCAAATTGTAAACATCATTCTGGTCTGGGTACAGCATAGTATAGATCCACATACAGGCGACTGTCCACGATTATAACCCGAAAGGCAGCGAATTCTTGGGCAGCCCTGATGTGGTCTTCTGTGATTCCACCTCGCCACGGAGCAAGATCCTCGTGAATCCACTGGAAAAAGGCGGGGCAGGACCTGCTGCTATTCTGGAAGCGGTTATATCTACTGGTGGATGGCTGTATCAATCTCAAAGGCGAAGCGCAGCTCAAGTAGGAACACTGGAATATCTGTGAAGCTCTCCCATATTTGCTAGAAGAGGAAAATATTTTCAGTGGAAAATCATGCCATGGGGTGGGTTTCAGATTGTCCCCAGCAACTGTCTTTATTCGTTTGATAGCATCGAACTGCATATTTATTTTAAAAAACTGAGAATTAAACAGAGAATACATCTAATTGAATAACAGCAGAATCAGAAAACCAATAAAGAGGCTCAGAGGCTTTGGGGTCTTAGAAAAAAAACCAAAAAAATATTCAAAACCCAAAATTGGGAATGTCAGAACTGACCTTTTTAGAAACCAGCAAACATGTTGTAGTGAATACCAGAAGCGCAAACATTAAGCTGAGAAACCGAAAGTCCATTAATCTGGAAAGCCATTGTTGCCGAAGAGGACGAGGCTTCCTTGCTACCACCATTCTCAATTACCCTGAAAAATGAACGCTCTCCTGATCCTGCAGCCGTTGCCTTATTTATAAACTCGCACCTGTAAGCAGTGCAAGCTTTATCAATACCCAATTCTGGTCTCTGGTCACAGCAGGTTAGGATTGTGTCCGTCCTGGCCCAAATCAGCAATTTTAAAGTACTTTAAAGAGAATGGAATGTAAAGGAATGTAAGGCAAAATCCTCACCGAATCTCCAAAACCCATGACAGGGACCTGGACAGGCCACCGAAAAAAGCAGACAGGGATACCACTTCCAGGGGCGGGGGATCGAAAGGACTCTTACAAAATAAGCCAATTTAAATCAAACAAACAGATGGGTGATGAGTATATGGCTACAAACGTTATTTTCTGCGCGCACAGGTGGCCCACTTATGCCCATCACGCATATCTCCATTTGCCCGCTTGGTATGACATACTCATCATTGATTCATTCAAACAGGGCATAACTGATTTATCTCTATATATATGTTATTATTTTTTTGGCTTTCCAATCGGTGACATTGGCGAATTGTCATCCATTATTCGTTCTCAACGAATTTAATTAAATGCGAAATGGTGGAAGGGCGGGTCCATATTCAGACGCCGGACTGCCTCCGGCGCGTGTGAATCTCGTTATTATTGAATCGGAAAAGTTGTGTGTCGCCGGAAATTGGAATTTTGGTCGTCGAAAGTCGAAGTGGTATCGGGATCCGAGGAATTCCGAAATGAAATGCGTGAGGATTATGAATGCTCGTCAATGACGCACCGACCATGCTGGTGAGGAACTATTCGGTGTTCTCGACTCCTCGATTTAACATCGATCCAGTTCAAACAGCTACCATTTGGATTTATCGACCCATTGATTTAACATCAATCCAGATCTAGCACATCGGATGATGGTAGAGGGTTAGGTTGCCTTTGGAGTATTGGGATTTTTAGAAATGTGCTTTTCATGTTCACGAGTTTTTTTAACACATTTATCCTTTATTTTTGAAAATTTAAAATGGTAGAGGAGGAAAATTCAAAATAGTATATTTTAACTATGAAATTTTTTTTGTTTTTTCTTCGCATGTTTTTGTCTTTTTCTTTGAATGTGGGGATATAATATTATAATTTAACTATGAAATGTTTTTGTCCTTTTTAAAAAAGGTGTGATATACTGTTTTTGGTAATTTTGGTGATATATTTTTTTTTTTTGGTAAAATCATATATTTTAATGGCTTGGTCTAATTTTTAAATAAAATAGTTTTTTATTGGAATCAGGTTATATAATTTTATGCATGATATTTTATTGTTTAAAATATATTTTTGAAAGCATAAATGGATTCAATATCTTGGAAGGCACTGGAATTCTATAGATTCAACAACTTGAACTCAATTATTTTAAAATCTCTAACCAGGAAAAAAAATTGCCCCAAAAAAGTTCATTTCGTCTCTAAGTTAGACCAGATTTTGGGTTAATTGACTGTAAGAAAAAATGTCTAATAATTCATCTAATTAAATGATTTAAAATTAGCATAGTTTAGATGTTACTATTTTTTTTTTGTGTTGAAGTGTATTTTGTTATGAATTTTGCTTCAATTCCAATGAAAAAGTGTGGAATGGTGAATTGAGTTGTTAAATTTGTGTAAACTCCTAATGAATATTTTGAGTACTTCAAATTTTTTTCTTCATTTAAAAATACATTTCAAATAACAAAAAAAAAGTGATTTTACTAATAGTTGTATTGTGGAATTATGGTGAAATAAACAAAAGTATAGTTAGAACATTCTCTTGTCATATCTTTTCTTTGTGACCAATTTAACCTAAAATCTTACTAAAAATCCAAAAAAAATGTTGGAATTGTAAATGTCATTTTTTAATCCATTTATACATTTAAAAACAATTTAAATAATGACAAATTACAATTTCACTATAAATTATATAAACTCAAAAAACTTGTTTGTTAGGTAAACGTGTATTATTTAAAATTTTATCTTAAAAAGTGGTTTGGTTATTTAAATTGAGTTAAAATCTTTGGAGTACGAATATGTTAAATTTAGTTGTGTAATTTTCTTTGAACATTGTTATTTGGTGATTTTCTTTTCAAACATGGAGTATTTTCCAACTGTAAAAAGGAAATATAAAAGATTAATAGTTTAATTCAATTAGAACTCTTTGTGATTTAGTAAAAGATTTAGTTTAATTCAATTACGATTCTTTGTGGTTTAATAAAAGATTAATAGTTTAATTCAACTACGACTCTTTGTGGTTTAATAAAAGACTAATAGTTTAATTCAATTACGACTCTTTGTGGCTTAATTTTGGGCATTGTGATCATTTTAGCGAGTCATTATAATTTATAACTATTATATTTTAAGATGTAATTCATTTTTTGTTGATTCATATGCATGTAAGCCTTTTTAGAATGAGAAAGAGAAGGCATTTAAGTAAAAAGAAAAAAATGTTTTGTTTTAGAATGTCGTAATCAATGCTAGATTTGTCTTAGGTTGGCAACTCTGCATAGTTTCTTCTCTCGTTCACCCAAGTTCAATTCCAAAGGACATGTTTGGCCCATTGTGATAAGGCTTGAAGAGTAGATGTCTCAACTCACATGAGATCTCAACTCTTGCTAACTCATAAGTTATTGGTATATTTGGCTTGTGGGCTATTGGATATGCTCTTATTATTATAGTGGAAATCAAAATATTTCATCCTGGGCCTTACCCAGATTACTCCAATATGTTACTAAATAACCATGGTGAAACAAGAAAAGCACTAGATTTACATCCTTACACTATGATCATATCATGATTTTATCATTGGTACGTGGCAACTTCTAAGCCAAAGCCAAAGCCTTTTTGGACTCCAAAAAGAAAAACACAAAAGCCCTCTTATGAAGATGGATGATCATTGGGTGAATCTAATTAAGACTTGAGGTCCATATTGTTTTTATGAACTACAACAAATCATATGCTTTAGGGTAACGCAGAAGTTGTCCATCGTTATATCTAAAAAAACTCCTTTTTTTGTTTATTCCCATGCATAGAAATCCCTTTGAAACGGGAAAGAGGAAACATTTAAATAAAATTATTTTTGGGAACATTATCTTAGAAATTGGCAATCAAATCCAAAACTAAGCATCGCATACTTTGTTATGACCATCCCTAAGTGATGGTTTTTATTGCAAAGGTAACTTCTCCTCCAAATCCAAGAGCAAAAAACATGAAATCTATGTTATGAAGATGGATGGTCATTGGGTAGATACCATTAAGTCTACCTAAGACTCAAAGCATGCTCCTTTCTTTCACTACAATGAATCTGGTGTTTAAGGGTAGTGGAGAAGAGATTGTAATTATGATATCTCAAGAGGTGACTCCCCTCTTATTAATTCCTATGCATGGAAGCACCTTTGGAATGAGAAAGATGAGACGTTTAAGTAAAATTATTTATGGGTAGACTATTTTAAAATTGGTAGTAGATTCTAGGCTAAAACCCTTGGATTACTAAAATGTTGGATGCATTGGTTTCAAGCCCAATGGAAAAAATTTCCAACTCAAAAGGAATTCCACAAATGCCCTCTTGTGAAGATGGATGACCATTGGGTGATCATGTTAAGACTTCCTAACGCTCAATGCATGGTCCTTTCTAGGATTATGATCACCCTAGTTCTTGAGACCAGGGAATAATTCATTGTATTTGCAATATGTTGGGAGGCAACTCTACTCTTGTTGATTCTCGTGCATGAGATTATGTATGGAATAACAAAGAAGAGACATTTAAGTAAAAAGAAAAACACGTTTAGTGTTTATCAACTCCCCTCTTATTGATTCTTATGCATGGAAGTCCCTATAGAATGGGAAAGAGGAGACATTTTAGTAAAAAAAAAAAGTCTTGGTGCATTCTCTTAGAAAGTGTGGATTAACACTACAATCAAACCCTTAGTAATAACACATTGTCTTTTATTACATACTTTTCTTTAACCATTTATGTGTGACGACTTCTAACTCAAAGACAAAGTCTTCCCCTAACACCAAAAGGAAAAACATGAAAGTCTTATGAAGATGGACAACTATTGGGTGGATTCCATTATGACTTCATGTAACTCAACACCTACTCCTTATGTGTAGTGTGATGACTCTAGTGCTTGAGAGTGGTAGAGAAGTTTTTGTAACTACTACATCTCAATGGCAACTCACTCACCTCTTGTTGGTTCCCATTCATGGAAGTCACCTTCTAAAAAGGGAAAGAGGAAACATTTAATTAAAAGTCTTTCTTATTCATTATGCTGGAAAGTGGCAATTGATATTGAACTCGAACCTTTGACTAAAAATACGTCGCCTTTTGTTGGATACTTTTCTTAGACCAACAATATCTTCTCCAACTCCAAAAAGAAAAGTATAAAATTCCTCTTGCAAAATAGTTAGCAACTAGGTTAATGTGATTAGGACTTCCTCGAGAGTAACATGTGCTCATTTCATATTGACTCTAATACTTAAGAATAACCACCATATTAATTCATTTATAGCAAAGAAAATAATTCAACTTTTTAAATAAAAACTAAGTTTTAATATTTAAAAAATTAATAATAAATATTTGAAAAAAATTAATAAAAGAAATAATATTAAAATTAATTAGTAATAATAAATAATTTAAAAACTAATTATAGAAAAATAGTCAACGGGAACAGCGTATTATATAAACCATATGAATCAAGATTAAAAAATAAACAATGAGAAAACGAAAAGAAATAATATAGGATTATGATTATATTAATAATATTAAATATTCAAACTAAAGCCTTCAATACCAACCACAAATAAATTTTATTGATAAGGGTATAATTCATGAAACTTCTTTTATACTTTGTGCTTTTTGACTTCTTTGACCATCCTCCTAGATGCCTTGTCGTGTACGATTATAATTATATGGGTGGTTAAATATTCAAAGTAAGCTTTCAACACCAATCACAAATGTATTTTATTTATCAAGGGTATAATTCATGATGAAAGATATATATTATGCTTTCTGCATTCTGACTCTAACCATTGTCTAATATGCCCTGTTATGTGCCTTTTGACTTCTTTAACCATGCTCTTATATGTCTTGTCCGTAATAAAATTTTTGTTTGATTTATTTTCTTATATGCTTTTGTAATAATCATCATGTTGAAAATAAATAAGTTCATAGAGTTTTGGATTTGTGCTTTCAGTCACTAGTTTAAATCCGTCATAAGTGTTTACCTACCAAATAAAAAATATTATTATGAATTTGTGTAAAAATAAATATTTTAATTATTTTTAATTTAAAAGAATATAGATATATAATTTTATTTCAAAAAAATAGTAAATTAATTTTATAAATAAATTAAAATATATATATATATGTTAAAAATAGTTGTAAAGTAATTATTAAAAAAATTGTAAAATAGTTAATTCCTATATATGAGTAACTTATACATTCATTATGTCTTTAATATTTATTCTTTTCAACTTTGATCGTTTAGTAATAATGTGTCGGTGATGTCTTAAGATTACTTTTTGATTCTTTTTTTTTCTTTTTTTTTTCAACTTTAATGGTTTAGTAATATTCTGTCGGTGATATGTTAAAATTGCGCATATTATCAAAATAATGCATGTTTTTTTTTGTGACTACATCATAGGCATGGAACTTAAGTTAATATACTATGTGTCCTAAGGGTTTCAAGATTGTCGTTTGTCATCTCAAATGAATTTTATAGTCCGTTTTTCATTTTAGTATTTTCCTTTTCAATAAAATAATGGAATTTTTTAACATTATTTTATTTTATTAAATATGATACTAAACATAAAGGTGACAAGAGTGAGCGTTGTTTCCTTATAAACAAACAATGACACAATATGTTTGGGGTTTGGGCATCACAATTAACAATCAAGCTAAATATCTAGTATTTTGGTAAGGATTAGAATTAGCAATAGCGAGGAAAATATTCAAAATTATGTTGTTTGGAGATTCAATGTTTGTAATCTGATAGGTGTGGGAAGCAACAATATTGCAAATATCTATTCTTTCTCCTATATTGCAAAGGATTGTTTTACAATCTTAACATTTTGAACAAATCGACTTCTTCCATGTGTATAGGAAATTGAATACCATAGTTGATACATTGGAAAATAAAGGGACTATATCGGAGTAGGGATCCTTAGAAATAGATAAAAGGTTGATAATAAACTCTCCCTTATCATGAATCAAATTAGCGAACCCTTTGATCTAAACACTATATGTAAAAGCGCCTATAGTCGAATCAATGCTCAAAAATATAAGGTGGAAGACATTGTATTCCATTACCCCCGAAATCAATGGACCCAATCCCACATTCCAACGATTGCAATGAAGGAACGATGACTCTCATTAACTTCTTGACCATGAAGATCATCAAACATGTACTTTTATACAAATATTTGCAACATCTGGCATTAGAGCGAAGCCTCATGTAAGCACATGTGGTCTCATATTTTAATATTTCAAGGCGGTAATTGGAATATAAAGGTAGGGAGAGCATCGACATTGTTAATGCATTCAATACAATTCAAAAGCGAATTAATCCCCCTCTCCCTCTATATCATTTATTTGTCATCCCGAGAAAATTGATGTGATCTAGGCATGGATTTGGTAGCCCTACAAATTAATGCTCCAAGGTGGCAGAATAGAGGTAAAGGAGGATATATTAGGCTTGGTGTTGTTCACAATCGAAATTGCACGACACTGTTACTAAGGGATGAATATAGTGAGAAATGACAAACGACAAGCGAAGGAGGTTATATTTGGCATGGTGTTGTTCATAATCGAGCCTGCACTACGTTTTCATTGAGTACTCACAATAGTAAGTTGTGGAGGACATCAATTATTGGAAGTCAAGGAGCAATGCAACACAAACCTCTCATGGCAGACCTGGGAACTGTTGAGAAATCTAGGGCAGCTAGAATAGGTGTGATTTCTCTAAACTTGATAACTGCTTGTGATGTTCTTTTACTTTAACTTGATGTACTTATAATTTGCTTCTTCTTATCTTGATTATTATGGTGTTCTTATCATCAAACAACTACCAAAACATGAAGATCAATAGAACAAATGGACACAAGATGTAGGCTACTAGCTAGGGCCAAAACCTCTTCTAGAGAGGAAAACCCACAAGAAATTCTTCTCTACTTATAGAATCTTCAAATGATGAATTCCAAGACTGTTTGACCCAAGAGCGAGGCCCTTCCAAGACCAAGTCAACCTTCTTGAGGATGTGCTTCTCTTCACCAAGTCAAACCAAGTCAAATCTCTTCCAAATGCTCAACTTCAACCCCCGGCAACAAACTTCGACCCCTAGCAACAAACTTCGACCCCCAACAACAAACTTTTACCCTCACTACAGTCCTACAACTTCAACCCTCCTGCAATTTTCTACAACTTCGCATGTGTGGGTGATTAGGGCTCTTTTAGGCTTCCTCCTTTCCTTCGCATGGGATGCTTCTTCTTCAAAGGCTTGTGGATGATCAACTTGACTTTGTTACTTCATATTTCATTCCTTTTTTTTTAATTCAAAAACTTTGTCCTTGTGGTTGCAAAAACCCTAGCCTCCTTCGCATGTGTGATAGATATAAAGAGAGAAAAATAAAATTTTATCTTTCCTTCTTTCTTCTAGCCCTTCGCTTGCCTTCTTGTTGATTGTCTTTGCTTCCTTGATCTAATGAGTGAGTAAGTCTCTAAATGAAGTCAAATGGTTTCTTATATATAGGCTTTCAAGGAGGACAAATAATCCTAATGACGCTCACTTCTTCACCGCCAAGCCAACTTGGTCTTGAAGGGATACCTTGACACATTTTGACTCAAAATAAATTCTTTTGACATGATACAAGATGCCCTATAGGGTCTATTACATATGACGATGGCTCGTTTGACTTTATACAACAATGACAAACCTTAGAAGCACACAATGAGTGTTTTGACCTAAAACAAATTGAATTTGAGCATGAAACCCATGCTATAAAATAACAATAATAATTTTTTCTTTCTCTTTTACATCAAATATATAAAATAAAGAATACATAAGATGTTATGAAGATTGAACCTAGTTACATAATTCAACACTCCCTCTTAAATAGGGAGGTATTCATAATACATGATGATACATGGACAGGCTCATACTGAAGAATTATCATAAGAAGAATTAGATTGGTAAGCCATCTCATAAGCTATCTTTTCAACTTATATCAGTGCATCTCATCATATCAACCAACATTGTCACATAGAAAATACTTGACTAACAACTTTATTTCTCCACTACATTAGAATACAATATTAGGGAGACAATGATTTATAGACACCTTCATCACTGTCTCTCAAGGAACATACCCCATCTAGAAGTTCACAAGGTATGTCCTTTTAGGACCATTCCCCTCTTGGAATTACACATCCTCAAGGAATCTCCTCTTCGACTACTCTTTCCTATTAGAAGCCCTACCTCATCCTCAAAGAGTATCGGTTCCCGAGACTACTTCTATCCTCAAGAAGTATCAGTTTCATATGCTTACCCAATCCTCCATTCTTTCTTCACGATGTGAAGACAGGAATGATGTGTCTATCTCTCCCTCTCAACTTGGAGGATCTTCTCATTCCTTTACATGAAAGGAATATATCCAAGTTCCCTCTTAACTAGGGACTAGTTTCCAACAATAGTTGTCTATTCTTTCATGGAGATCATGCTACTATCAGTTGTTTGTAGGTCTCCTCTTAATGCATCATCATGTCGTGAATAAACTTCAACTTCTACGTCATGGAGCCATCTTCTTCTATAACTTCTTCGTATGGCTTTCACCATCTTTCTCATCACTTTCCTTAAAGGAAACATAGTGTTGAAGCAATTAATGTTATTCCTATCATTCTTATTTTCATCGAAAAGTGCCCTTCTTTATCATCATCTGGTTATTTTTCATACTGCTACCTTTTCCAAGCCATGTTCCTTTCAAAATCATTCAACCAATTTTATGTGTACTAGTTGTAGGTGAATTTCTACAACTTTATGTCGATATCCTTGTTCCAATCCAACCATATGCTTGTTTTTCAAAAATCAGAAGTGAACTTAAAAAATAGAATTACCTCTTCATGATGGCCCTTCATTATAACATCTTCTTCTGCAACATCAACATCTTTTTGTATACTATATGAATCCATCTCCAACACATTTATTACCAAGGTTTTCCTATTACACTTATTAGAGTCTTCATAGCTTCTTCATGGAGAAGTCATAGATAATACTTCTTAACATCATATGTTGAATGTCCATATAATCATATATATAGTTGTTTTTTCACAAACCCTTCTTTCAACTTCTTCACATATTTCTTCCTTGGGATCTCTATATGTAGCTCCTTTTGCATAGGAACAATTGTTTCCCATCTTCTCATATTCTTCAGGAGGTCATATAATGTTGATTCTATCATGTCATCATGTTGAATAGTTCAAGGCATATTGTATTTATGCCTTCATGTATCATCCATAAGGAAGAGTTCCTTCTTCTTCAATCATTCTCATGAGTTGAAGCATTTCAATCATTTTCTTCTGTGAGAAAGTGAAGACATGACTTTGTTTATCTATAAAAAAGTTACCAATTTTATGCATACCTCTTCCTTCATGTGGTCATCTAGACTTCCTTTAGCAACTTATTTTCCCTTGCTTGAAGATGGAAAAATACTTCAACTAAATTATCATGTTGCACATTTTTGTCATCATACTTTCATCCTTCCAAAATGTGGATCCCACACTAGGTGGAATGTAGAATATCTATGTAACACTTTCTTCTTCCAAGTAGGGGTGAACCTTTTCAACAAATATTCCGATGGAAGATCTTGATGATCCTTATTCTCCAAATGCTTCTATCTAATGATGATGTGATGAGATTATTCCTTTCTATCTAGTAAGATGACCGCTTCAACCATGCAAATTGCTAATTCTACTATCCTTCTATGCTTCTAATAATGATTCCATCTCAATCACTATTGCAATGCATCCTACCATAACTGTAATGCTTCTTATCATGATTGATCTCTTGAAAATGAAATTAATGCATGAGATACCTTTAATAATAGAGGTCTTTCACTTCTTCCTTCATTGTTTTCTTCTCTTTCTGTTCTTCTACTTCTTCGGTCACATGGGCTTCACTTCCCTTTTTTCATTTTCTTGTCACCCTTCTTGAGTTTAATACAATTCCTTTTGTAGTTCCCATATTCATTACATTCATAACATTGAATTGTAGACATTTCAACTTTATTTTGAAATCTCTTTCATGGCTCAAACTTCCCAAACTTTTCTTGCTTCCTTGCCATAGCCGCAAATGCTTGAGACTTCTCATTAGATTCAACGTCATTCTTTGCATAGATTCTTAATACAAAGTTGCCCCATTCATTTAGTAGTGCATTGATTACACAAGTGGTCATTTCTAGGTCTGACATTGTTTCTCCTAACTCTTGTAGTTGATCTTTAATTTGAGATACCTTGATGAGATATGAAGCTACCCCATCTTCCTTTGATGTTTTCATTTTGTATAATTCGGTTCTTAAGGATATTATTTCCCTAGTTGTACTTACAAAGTATAGCACTACCAATTTGTCATAAATCTCTTTTGGTGACTTCAATTTTACTACAAAGGGAATGAGAGAATCTTTAATAGACTCAATGAGTATTATTTGATCCCTTATTTATCCTTTCATATATTTTGATAATGCTTGATATTATTCTTGAGGAGGCTTTGTGATGGAGTTGTTGACATAATCAAAAAATTCATTTTCTGTGAGAATCAAATCTATTTTTTTTCTTCCATGCAAGGTAATTTGATGTCCCGACAAGTTTATTGTTCTCCTTGCATAAAGTAGTCATTTGATTTGCAGATTGAGACACGAATATAAAGTACTTATTTGATGAATGAAGATGCCTCCTTGATGATGATGACTTCCACTAGAGTGTAAGCTTTAGAATGAGAGAGGGATGATCTTCCTTCTTCAAAATGACAATGCTTCTTCTTCAAGATGAGGAGAGATGTTTTTCTTTCCTCAAAAATTCTTGAGTTATGCTCTTTTTCTTCAATATGAAGAAGATCACTTTGATTCCTTTGATGATAATGAAGAGATTTTCTTGCTTCCTTTGGATGATGATGTGGAATGTGGGAGGCTTCCCAAGATGCTTCAAATGTGTAAAGTCCTTCTTTATTTTAGATGGAGGTAGGGTCCTTGAGGTCTTCTTTTATTCTTCCAAGAGTTTTTTCTTCAAGATGATAGGGTCTTTGTGATGTCATGACTAGATCTTCTTGATGTTATTCCTCTTATATTCGACCCTTATGTATCCCTTTGTTAATTGAATAATATTCAAGTTGCCTTTCTTGTTACCTTACCTTTGATACCATGTTGAAAAATCTAGGGCAGCTAGAATAGGTGTGATTTCTCTAAACTTGATAATTGCTTGTGATGTTATTTTACTTCAACTTGATGTACTTATAATTTTCTTCTTCCTATCTTGATTATTATGGTGTTCTTATCATCAAACAACTACCAAAACATGAAGATCAATAGATCAAATACAAATAGACACAAGATGTAGGTTACTAGTCAGGGCCAAAACCTCTCCTAGAGAGGAAAATCAACAAGAAATTCTTCTCTTCTTATAGAATCTTAAAATGAAGAATTCCAAGACCCTTAGACCCAAGACCAAGACCCTTCCAAGACCAAGTCAACCTTCTTGAGGATGTGCTTCTCTTCACCAAGTCAAACCAAGTCAAATCTCTTCCAAATGCTCAACTTCGACCTCTAGTAACAAATTTTGACCCCCAACAACAAACTTTGACCCCCAACAACAAAATTCGGTCCTCATTGCAGTCATGCAACTTCGCCCCCCTGCAATTTGCTACAAATTCGCACGTGTGGGTGATTAGGGCTCTTATAGGCTTCCTCCTTTCCTTCGCTTAAGCTACTTCTTATTCAAAGGATTTTGGATGATCAACTTGACTTTGTTACTTCAGATTTCGTTCCTTATTTTATAGTTCAAAAATTTCATCCTTGTAGTTGCAAAAACCCTAGCCTCCTTCGCACGTGTGAGAGATAGAGAGAGAGAATCAAAATTTTGTCTTTCCTTCTTTCTTCTAGCCCTTCGTTTGCCTTCTTGTTTCTTGTATTTTCTTCCTTGATTGAATGAGTGAGTGAGCCTCTAAATGAATTCGAATGGTTTCTTATATATAGGATTTCAAGGAGGATGAATAGCCCTAATGAGGCCAACGTCTTCACTATCAGGCTGCCTTGGACTTGGAGGGATACTTTGACACATTTTTACTCAAAATAAATTCCTTTGAATTGATAAAATATGCCCAATAGTGTCTATTAATATGACAATGACTCTTTTGAATTTATATAATGATGACAAACCGTAGAAGCACACATTGGGTGCTTTGACCTAAAACAAATTGACTTTGAACATGAAACCCATGCTATAGAATAACAATAATAATTTTTCTTTCTCTTTTTCATCAAATATATAAAATCAAGAATACATAAGATATTATGAAAGCCAAACCGAGTTACATAACTCAATAGGGACATCATTAGATGGGAATGAGCAAGCTAAAATGAATCAACTTCAAGAAAGGCTTCTCGAGGCAGTGGAAGGGTTGTTGAATGCCCTGAATCAAAGGAGCGATGCAGAGGAAAAGGGAAGGAAGACATACTAATTGTTAATGGATACTAAACATGATTTAATGTAGATAATAATGGAAAATTTCCAAGCTAAGGTACGAAATGTTTTGGCAACAATGGATATTAGACTAGTAGAGGCCGAGGAAAATTACAATGGTGGAGCAAAGTTCACATTGGAAGAGGTCAAGACCAACAAGGGGCCAATGAAGAAAAAGGCCAAAAAATCATGGGGGGCATGAACAATAAGACAAGGATGATGAAGTTTAGATGCAAGGAGAATCTGAAGAGGCAAGATTGTCATCTCCCAAAAACATTTCCAAGCCTTGAAGTTTTTTTATTTTATGTAGATATAAACTGTTATTAGGATTTTTCTATAAGGAATATGGTAGGCACCTTTTTAAAATATTTGGGAAAAAATGCCATAAACATAGGCTATTAATATTTTATACATCTGAATGTAGTATAATTGTGGAGCATGAAGAACTATGTAAGGGTTATTAACCAAAAACTAGACTTTCATTTTAATATCAAATTCCTATCCATCCCTTTGATAAAAAATATGTATATAATGCTAAACATAAATTTCTTATGACAATGTTAAATATACTTTTAGGTACACTATGATAATATGTTTTTATTAATGTACAACTAAATAAACTCCTAGGTACACTATGAGAATATATTTTGATTAGGCATGGATCTTGTTATGTTTATACCAAAATTTTTCCTGAAGTATGTGGATGGGTTGTAACTTGTCTGTTGTGTTAAGATTTGTAATATTATTTAATTTCCAACACATGCATCTCTTTTATAATATTTTTTTCCTTATACACTATTGGTAATTCACTTGAGTCACAATATAAAGGGTTTAATTTTTAGTTGTGTGTCAAGTTAGTGTCTTTCAAAGTGGTCAGTTTTCATGTCCAATGTTCTTCTCAAACATAATATATTTAGTTTTGGGATTTTTTGGCTTAGAACACCTACTCTTAGCTAGCACAAAGTCACAACTTTTGGCCATTTAGTTTAGGATTCTCTTGTAGAAACCATACAAGAGTGCACCAGAGGGTTTTAGAATATCATATTGGAGCTCTTCCAACCTAGGTTGTAGGAGCACCTATGAACCACAATCAACAACCATGAGCCATTTAACATATAAGATCCCTAACTTACAAAAATCATGTGGGGAATGCGCACTTTGGTGATTGATACTTCTTCAACCGAAAATATTTGTTAATTTAATTATGTTTTAGTATTTTATTTGTTTATTTTGGTGGAAGGAAATTATAGAAATTATTGGTGGGATTCTTGTATTGGTTTTTCTTGAATTATTGTTATTCCATCTTTGTTCATTCAACTAAATCCCAATAGAAATAAGAGAATGTTTCCATGTTAAAAGGTGTAGATTTTTACTTGTAGATTCAACAGCTTATGTGTTTTTATAAAACACAAGACAAAAATCTATTCTACTCTTCAGCGGAAACCAAAATTGGTCAATGAAAACAATAAGCAGAAAGAGGAAGAATATATCAATCACACATAACACAATATTTCTCTAGGGAAAGAAACTGCTAAAAACCCTGACTATCTATATTGCATTAACTAAAAGATCTGAGAAGAAAATACAATGCTTGTTCATCCTGAATAATTCCTACACTAGTACAATCTAACTCTCTACTTCCTAGGCTGACTCTATCCAACACTTATCCAATTTTCTATCCTACACAAGTATTTTCTATCCTCTGCCTAACTGACATCCTTTGGCAAATTCTTAGCCAAATTCCTAGCCTTCCAAGCCCCTAATTCCTTGCAAAATTGCTGAGAGACAACCTCTATTTAATGTGGAAATTCCCTCTCTATAAATGCGCAATCCAAACATAGGCCCTCAACTGATTGCATGCACCATCTGTACAACTCGGAAAATTATACAACTAATAGTACACTATCCTTGAACTCTAATCTCAACTAGGTCTTCCTCTGAACTGACATGCATGAGTTATTTATGAGTGAATCTTCAGTTAACTGGTGTGGTACTGGTGATGCACTAGTGCACTACTCCACTACTAGACCTCTACTAGTTCCTCCAATAGTTAGAACTAGTTTAACTGACTATAACTCAGTTAGACTGAGTTATCTAATTACAACTCAAAAGAACTCAACCTGGGCCCCTAAAATTTAGGGATCACTCTACATGACTCTAGATAGACTTCCAACTCGAATTTCCTAAGTCAATTAAGTCAATTTAACTTAATTAACTATTACAAGTTGCTATGAGAATATAATTTCGATTTAATTCACAATTTAATTCAAGGACAAATTAAATTGGAATTTCTAGATGTTATTTTTAACATTTCTTGTTGCTATTTTCAACACTCCCTCTCAACAAGAAAGGAATTCAACTCTATCCCGATCCAGTACCTTTGGAATGTTCTGCATGCAACACTTCTCTCTAGTGTTGTTGCTACTACAATTTCTGAAACTAAAAAAAGCATCCAACCTAAACCAGTATGATGCATCTGTCACCAAAGTCTCTGATTGCTACTAGCTCTGCCTCTATCGACTGAAAACAAAGCACTTCTGCTGACTTTACGTCTGTGCCATGTACACTGTTGTTAACTCTGCTTTCGCTCTCCAGTATCTAACTGATGCTAGCCTCTGCCTCTGTCACTCTGATACTTCACTGCATCAACCGCCACTGATCCATCCTGCTACTGTGTGCTATGGGCTCTCGTAGCAAGGTAATAATCCATGAGACAAAACCTCTCATCGGACCCTACCCAAATTTCTGCACTTGTGGGACGATTACTTTATGTCGCCTCACATCTCACATGGATGTATGGATGCATGTGCTCTCTATGCCCACTTGGCTTGAAATTTTCCCCTAATAGAGGTCTCTTCTTGAATGGATGTCTCCACTCGGTCTCCTCTATGCTTCTCCAATTGTGGCTGCTCCACAACTTTCTGAGGCTTCTTCTGAGGATGCATGTTGAAAGGTAATTCATGCTCCCTCTCAAACACCAAATTTCTAACCTTTTCCTTGCTCCTCAAGGCTTTGCATGCATATTGTATCTCAAGTGCATACAGGTTCTTGACTTGCACACCAATCTATTTCATCTGCCACGTCGTCACAATTTAAAAAAAAAAGAGCTAATTTTAAATCGACGATATCTCCCTCATCCAAACTCCAATTCGAACGATGTTTTTTTAGAATTTGGGTATTTTTTCACAAGGAATCCATATCTGTTATTTGTTTTTGAAATGTTTCAACAAACATTTTCATATTTTCTTTGCAAACTAGGCACCCAAAAACACCATGCTCCTTAATTTTCCAATATCAATGATTACAAATCCTTTTGTGTCACTAAACATTGGCTCACTGATCTGCCCACTAGCAGCCTTCTAGATCCATTAAGAATTCTACACATATGGTCATCTAGATCTGCCCTAAACTAGGCTCCATCAATCTACAAGGACAACTTTGAATTCTTCTCTTCTATTGTCTTCAACTTTGATAGCATGTATATTTTACTTGTAGATTCAACAACTTATGTGATTTTCTAAAACATAAGACAATAATCTATTATACTCTTCAGTGAAAACCAAAATTGATAGATGAAAACAATAAGCAGAAAGAGGAAGAATATATCAATTGCACAAACACAATATTTCTCTGGGGCAAGCAACTGCTAAAAACCCCGACTATCTATATTGCATTAACCAGAAGATATGAGAAGAAAATACAATGCTTGTTTGTCCTGAATAATTCCTACACTAGTACAATATAACTCTCTACTTCCTAGGCTGAATCTAGCCAACACTTAGCCAATTTACTAGCCTTCCAAGCCCCTACTTCCTTTAGCTCTTTGTCAAAGAATCTCGATGAATACAATATGCTCTGCTCAACCTTGAGCTCAACCTGCACAAGTATTTTCTATCCTCTGCCTGACTGACTTCCTTTGGTCAATACTTAGCCAAATTCATGGCCTTCCAAGCCCCTAATTCCTTGCACAATTCCTGAGAAAATTAGCTTCTATTTAATGTGGAAATTCCCTCTCCATAATTGCGCAATCCAAACATAGGCCCTCAACTGATTGCATGCACCATCTGTACAACTCGAAAAATTATACAACTGATAGTACACTATCCCTAAACTCTAATCTCAATTGGGTCTTCCTCTGAACTAACATGCATGAGTTATTTATGAGTGAATCTTCAGTTAACTGGTGTGGTACTGGTGATGCACTAGTGCACTACTCCACTACTAGACCTCTACTAGTTCCTCCAACAGTTAGAACTAGTTTAACTGACTATAACTCAATTAGACTGATCTATCTAATTACAACTCAAAAGAATTCAACCTGGGCCCCTAAAATTTAGGGATCACTCTACATTACTCTAGATAGACTTCCAACTCGAATTTCCTAAGTCAATTAAGTCTAGATAGACTTCCAACTTGAATTTCCTAAGTCAATTAAGTCAATTTAACTTAATTGACTATTTCAAGTTTCTATGAGAAAATAATTTCGATTTAATTCAAGGACAAATTAAATTGGAATTTCTAAATGTTATTTTTAACATTTCTTATTGCTATTTTCAACAAAAGGAAGCTCACCATCAAGTGAAAACCCCAATGCCTACTACACATGTCTTAGTGTCCAATATGTCCATTGGAAGGACACTTCCTTGTATACTTGTAATTATGCATATTCATATCTCCTATAAAATGTTAAAAAATTATCTTATTATGCTTCAGATAAATCATGTAAAAGGAATAACTTGTAACCATACTTTTACAATTGCAGGTAGGTTTTGAAATACAAAATTGTTGTTGATTGAACAATAAATTTATACATTGCATATAAGAGTTATTCATTAATTAGCAAAATTCACTCTTTGTGATATGGTCACAAATTTACAGAAGTTGTAACTCCATATGTTTGATTATACAAAAAAGTATTCCATGTAATATATTTAAAAATGATCATCTAAAATTGGAACTAGTAAATATACAACATATATTCTTCATCTCTAGTTGTGAATTATAACTATTAGTCTTAGTTTTTGGATGTAAAACTATGGGTAAATGCAAAATATAGTTCCTAAGGGATGAAATGCTTCGCATGAAAATTTACAGATACATTACCAAGGAAAATCCCTATGTGAAAAGTTAAAACATAATATTGTTTCAGGCATATCAAAGCCCATTGTCCACTATGAGACCATGGACAAGGTGGCCCCATTATGGAATTGAACGAGTTCTCTGCACAATTTAAATATTTATCGTGCTTCATCCATTTTTTAATTCAGTGGGATCTACAAACAATTCACAAGCCGATATCCCTTCATTAGGAGTCACCTTTTACACTGCAATGAAGTGAGGTCGTTTGTGATATCCAAACCTAGAATCGAATTTAAAAAATAAAAATGGATCAAGAGTGAATTAGGTTCAGATGTAGTCACAAGTAAACATAAGGGTGTTACTTCCTTTGATGCCAACGAAATAAGTGAGTAAACCTTTATAGTACGGGGTCAACTGATAAAGCAACCAGAGAATATTTTAGGTCAACTTCATTGCGCTACAATATTTCCTCTTCTAAAATCTCCATTGAATTCTTTGCTTCTTTCTGTGATGTTAATGCTACTTTTAGATACTAAACTAGTTCTCTTTTCCAGTTATCACTAGAGCATGAAGGTTAGTAGAGAAAGTACTTAGAGCTAAAGCAAGTAGACTTAACTAGTTATTAAAATTTCTTCACCAAATTTGTAGGCCTTGATATTCATTCTATATAGAATGGCCTCTAATTTTATAGTAATAATATAGAAGTCATAATACAACCCCAACCAAATTCTATGTTATAACATCAACTATTCATTTTCAATTCAATGGCTAGAGGGGCAATCCATGCATGTTTATAGAATGTGTCATGTGTCATCAACCTTTGTAGAATCGAGTGAGATGTATCCTTACCTTGGATAGACCAACATTGCCAAACATTTCCTTTCCTTGTCATATGGATGACTAGGCATGGAACCTGCTGAAAACCACAACAATGGAATGGCATAAATTGATCAATAACTTAATAGGTAGAATATGTGCTTTGTTGTTGTGATATTTGTTATCTCATACGTTATCTGAGATCATTCTATTATTCTATTAGACTAGATATTATGTCATTACCATCATCATTATGTTGGAGAAAAGGAATAAGGGAAACTTCAACTTAAAAATATTTTAAATAATTGGCACATTTTGAGAGAGCCTCAATTTTTTTTGGAACTTCAAGCATTAGATAATCTAGACAACTAACTATATAAAGTGTTCCTATGGATCTCAACTCCAAATTCTTAGCATTTTCAACAACAAGTTCACCATAAATTACTTGAAATTATGGAAATTTGCATGAGTTTAAATATAATTATTATTTACTTGCATTCTTACTTCTATGGTAGATTTCTTAGACATTTAATATTTGCAACATGGAATTTTTATTTAAATTCTCAAATACAATTATGGTGATTTTAGGAAAAATAATTCTAATACATTCATTCCATTCCAAAATATCTAATTAATCGTTAATAAAATGGAGTATATCTATGTAGAGATAGATGGAAATATCAGAGAGAGCACCTTGCTTTAGCTTCAAACACAAGGGATCCCTTCTTACCTGTGCTTGGTCAATTTTAGGCTCGACCTTCTCTTAAGTGGACATTTTGTTGTTCATTGGCCAAAGATTATTCAATAGATGCAATGTTCAAATAAGGAAGGGTTGAGAGGATCTTGATAGGACTCAACCTAAAGAATAAGTAAGCCAAATTGATATCAATGGTAAGGTCGTAAGCGACCATACAAAAGAGGTGAGGTAGTGAAGTAAAAGACCATCAACTGCAGAGTTGCAGAGTTCAACCAAGGAGATCTTTATTTAGAAAAATGGATATGGATGTACGTGGAAGTTTTATGCTTTTTGAAAATTTTATATTTAAACATTAATATTTAAGTCTAACAAATCATGTATACTAGGGGAAATTAAGTATCATTATACAATATGAGTGAATATATCTATATATATATATATATATATATTTTTTTTTTTTTTTTTTTTTTTTTCAAACAAATAGAATTTGAAAAAATTGCAATTTTTTTTATATAGTTATGATTTCGATTGAATTAATTAAAATTCATAATTTCACTACAAGATAATAACTATAATCCCTAGCTAGAAGCAAGAAGTAATAATATATTGATTTTATTTCTTGAGAGTAGTGGAAAAGTAGATGTAATTGTGATGTCTCGAGATACAATGTTTTTTAAATTAGTTCTTATGCATGGAAACCGTCGGAAAGATAAATGTTTAACTAAAAGTTTTTATAGGTCATTTTTTTAAATAATCAAGATTGATATTAGATTCAAATACTTAGGTACAAACAAGTTTTTTTTCTTTTTTTGGGTAAATAAGCAACATTATATTCCATTAACAAAAAATAATATACATTAGAGAATACATCAAACACACTGACCATAAGTTGGTCAGAACCATATAAAGAAATCCAGCTTCAAGATCATTTCCCAACACCATGAGTAGCAGAGAATAGCTACGCAGACATAAGTTAACATCAAAACTAAAGGAATGTATTACATGTACATGAAGGGCGTAAAACAAATATAGAGCGATAACACCAATTTGAAATAAAATCCACAATAGCCATGGTGAGCAATACAAAAGGAAATCGAAAGATAAATATAAATAATGACATGATTAGGCACATCACCAGATCCAAAATAACCTGCCAACCAAGTGACCAACATCCAAGAGTTATACTGCCAACACGATACGCATAAAACCAAGGACGAAGCATTCAGTAGCCAAACACGTCCATAGGTCTAGGACTATAACTACATCCACCCAAAATCTGATCCAAAAAACATGCAATCAAAAACAAACATAAACCTTCATTTGTCCGCGCCTAATGAATCATGGTTCGAAGAAAAGAGAGCACGAGTGTGCCACTATGGGCAGGAGGATCTGTGAGGTCTCTTGAACCAGAATCAATAATTAGAAAAGATTCCACCTTTGCCAGTCAAGAACCCACATTGTTTAAACAAAATTAGATATTTATTACTATCCGCTTAATGTCCCCCAGAGAAGAGAACACATTGTAAGTCTCAACCTACTTTTCCCTGAAGAAAAGATGCAAGAATGTAGAAGTTTGTTGATTCAAGGCCATGGACCTTAAAAAATGTAGCCTCCGCTTACGGGCATGACCCAAATTTGGAAATCACTTGGTGTGTTTTCTAGCCATTTCATAGTCTTACGCATAAGCGCAGTCAACACTCTCCAAATCTTTGAGATATAAAATTTCGTGACAGACCTCCAATGGAACAGAGTAAAAAACAGAGGCAATGAAATCATAAGAGAAGGGGCATGAGGGGTGTGACCTTTTCTTCCCAGATATAGAGCCACCCCTCAATGACTGGGAATTCATTGCAAACACTTGAGAGGCAAGACATTGATAACAATGACAAGATAAACAACACCTAATGAAAGAAACTGAGGAACGAGGAGGGAGACACTGATGACCAAACCTGAAAACGATAAGGTCATCCCCGATAAACCACTTGATAGGGCCCTGACCCAAGAGAATTTAAAACTCACTACACATCCAGATAGGAGACTCAACCTTCCACATGAGAGACTACTCACAATGAATTCCACATACCACCGCACAAAGGCACTAAAACAAGACCACCAAACTAAGGCCCCAGAATAATGAAAGCCACCACCTTTAATTGAAAACACACTTGAGCAAGATTGTGACTGCAATAGAGCCAAAAATACACAATAACCAATAGTGACCACAAAAAAGGAACAAAGACAACAATGGTGACTAAGAAATTGACCAGAAACCGAACAATCCTCTCCATTAAATAGAGAATAAAACAATCCACACGGGGTGGTAATGAATAGCTCACCAAACAAAGATTGTTTGTTGGTGTAATTCCTCCATAAACCAAGGCTACTCCATAGTTATAGACTACACACCATCCTATCCATAAGGAATAACCAGAGCTAGAGGACAAGATGGTAACCTCACCCTCGTATCCCCTATGCCACGACCAACAAACATTCCTCATCCTGAAGAAATATTCAATAGAGTTAATGGCACACATTTCAACTGCAACTACATTGACTGCCTGTAACCACCACATCATGTTGAATAACTAGGTGTTATTGTTGCTCTCATCCCAAAAATACGAAATCTTCCACTTATACACCCCCATAAGGGATTAGGTGATAACAAGTTGTTTTTAGTTGCAAACTTTATTTTTCACCACTAGCATGTGGTAGTGTGGAAACTTCCATTTTAAAGCAAAGTGCTCTCTAATTCTGAAAGCAAAAACAAGAAATCCCTCTTCCAAAGATGGAAGACCATTGAGTGGATCCCATTACCACTTATTAGGGTTCGTAATTAGCTCTTTTTGTGCACTGTCATGTTATATAGTTGATAAGTCATTATTATATTTATAAGTGTTTTTTATAATTTGTTATGAATATTTTTTATAATTAATATGAAGTTATTTTAATGTTTATTTTAAATAATATTTATAGAAAATATAATTAAAAGGAAAAAATATTATATGATTGATGAGTATTTTATATTTTATTACAAGAGATATGTATAATTACATCAAAGAGTTGACATATTACATCAAAGAGAGAGAGAGAGAGAGAAAAGAATAAATACATAAAGAGATAGAGGTGGAGTGGCAAGGGAGATATGGAGAGAGAGTGAGAGAGAGGAGAGGGGGGAAGACAAAGAAGGGGAGAGGAGAGAGACAAGGAGAGAAGGGGAAGAGAAAGAGGGAAGCACAAAGATGGAGGGGAGAGAGAGATGGAGAGAGGGAGGGAGATAGTGACAAAGTTGGAGGGAAGAGAGAGAGAGAGGGGGAGACACAAAGATGGAGGGGAGAGAGAGAAGGAGATAGTGACAAAGTTAAAGGGAAGAGAGAGAGAGAGATGGGGGGAGAGAGAGGGAGGTGGGAGAGAGAGGAAGGAAGAGAGAGAGGAGGAGAGAGAGTTGGAGTTGGAGGGGGAGAGAGAGGAAGGGAAGAAGAAATACATAGAGGGATAAAGGTGGAGAGATAGAGGAGTGACAGGGGAGCAATGGAGAGAGAGTGAGAGAGGAGAGCAGGAGGGAAGAGAGGAAGGGAGAAAAGGGGAAGAGAGAGAGAGAGAGAGAGAGAGAGAGAAAGGAAAGAGATAGATAGATATATAGAGAGAATGTGTATGTTTGGGGGGTGAGATAGAGAGAGGGAACAAGAAAGAGACACATTGATACAAATATAGATATTATATAGTATTATATAACTAGTCTAGATCCATCTTAACCCCTATCTATCAAGCGTCGAGAGAGATCAAATCTCTTGAGGTGCAATCCTTTCCTCAAGTTTCGCACTCAAAAAATAAGTTTTCACCTCGAGAGATTGGATCCCTCTCGACGCTTGATAGAGTTGGGGTTAAAATGGATCTAAGCTGGTATATAAATAGGACACAAAAGGGACTAAATTTTGGAGTGTGGACAAGGAGACTTTAACATGTGAAAATATGTATCATTTTGAAAATGTGATCATATGGACAAATTACATTTCTTTTTGAAGGTACTAAGCCTTCAAAAATCCGCGTTGACACATATATAGATATAATCTCATTATCAATAATAAAATTACATGATTTTTTTTAGGGTAAGAGAAAAAAAATCCAAAAACAAAAACAAACAAACAAACAAATTTTCATATAAAATAGATAAACATTCTAAAACCACTTCTCCTTGGTTAAATTTTTGGGGGTAAGAAAATAGATTAACACCACATGAGTGAAAGTCTACCCAAAACTAGTTTCAGGTGATGAGTCAACTTACATTAGCAGATAATGTCCAATAATGACTATGCCCACTACTAGTTATAGCTGAATTATGAGTTATACTAAATTTCCAACTATTAAAAAAAAAAAAACATGAAATGAAATCCAATAAGATTGTCCAGACTGTTTGCACTGCAACTTCCAATTGCCATGCATGGAAGTCCATTTGAAACGGCAAAGAAATACATAGATCCAATTTGATTGCGTCTCTCGACAAAGTTGATTGGTTCCTCCGCAACTGGTTTATTTTAATGAGAATCTAGTTACTATTAAGTTATGTTAGAGAATACTTTAGATTGTTTTAGAGAAGAACGGGATGCTTCCGCAACTAATTTAATTTAATGAGAATCTCTGTATAACCGTCTCAGAAATTAGAATCTCATTACTATTAAGTTGAGTTAGAGAAGAATTGAATTCTTCTGCAACTAATTTACTTTAATGAGAATCTGTGTATAACAGTTTGAGAAATTAGACTCTCGTTATGATTATGTTGAGTTAGAGAAGAACTGACTGCTTCAGCAACTAATTTAATTTAATGAGAATCTCGTTATTTTTAAGTTGAGAAAGCTGTGTATTGCAGGAATATCGGGAGAATTAACGGAGATTTAGTCAATCTCGTCATTAATTAGTCGAGAAAGCTGTGGATGGCCCGAATTTCAGGCGAATTAGCAGATGATTACTTAAGAAAACTCTGTATAGCTGTGTGTCAATCACGTAACTGTTAAGTGGAGAAATCTCTGTATAGCTGTTTGTGAATGTCGTAATTATTAGGCCGACAAAGCTGTGTGTCGCCGGAATTTCAGGAGAATTGCGGGAGAAAATTCGAATAGGCACCGGGATTTGCGTTGGTGACTTTAGTAAAAGGTACGCCGAGGCCCGCTGAGTGGACCGAGACTGTGATCAGCGATCTTGTAATCCAGATGTCTCAGATTACTCGTATTTAACATCTGACACATGTAATGTTGTGAGAAATCGTGCGGACGTGTGGGTCCACCGTCCGATTCTCCCTGGAATATTTGGATTTCTCGAATGTACTTCTGAAACACGTGATCAGCTAATTTATTTTCTGCTCACAAATCCGCCATGTCCGTAGCATTCAAATTTTCCATGGATTTCTCGAATGTACTTCTGAAACACGTGATCAGGTAATTTTTTTTGGCTCACAAATCCGCCATTTCCGTAGCATTCATAATTTTCAAGGTAAATGGTGATTAAATAAATTCAATTAAAACTTAATTGTTATAGTTTCTAGAGGTTCATCAATTTAAGCCTTTGCCATGGTCTGCCTTTTCATCTAGTCTTCATGATGAACCACACTTGTTGGTTCGAAACGCCTTGGCCAAAAATTTCTCCCATATAATTTCTATTAAAAAACTTTGTTTAATTCATTATAAATCACGGAAACTTGAATACATAAATAATTAAAAAAATATTATTATATCTTTTATACACCCAACAACTTTACTACTTTAGAATAATAAAGAAATTATTGTAAATACAAAGACACTTCTTTACGTATTGAATTTCCTTTGAAATGGAATAGAAAACATTTAAGTAAAAAAAATTGATGTACTAACATGTTGTCTTTTATAATATATTTTGCTTTCATTATTGTCATGGTATAACTGTAATTTTTTGTATTTTCCAAATGTAAAGATGGATGACTATTGCATGATTCCCATTAAAACTTGCTAAAGAATTAACATATTTTTTTTTTACATATTGTCATAACTTTAATGCTTAAAAGTACTGAAGAGACTATTATAATTGTGATATTTTAATAGTAATTCCCCCTTTTGTTGATTCTTATGTGTGGAAGTTTCTACGAAATGGGAAAAAAGAGACATTAAAGAAAAGTGGTTGATTCTTATGTGTGGAAGTTTACATAAAAAAATAATTTTTTTTTTTCAAATATTTTATATTAGAAAATGATAATAAAAATTGGAATTCATAATATATTTTTCTTTAATCAATTTTTAATTTAAAAATAAAATCTTTTTCGAATTCAAAAATAAAAAACAAAACCTTAGTATAAATACGAACCACCATTAAATAAATTCAAATAAAATTTATTAAATTTCAAATTTTGTATCAACAAACAAAAAGTTATAATGACCATTATATTTATTTTTAATAAAATTTAATAATTGAAAACAAACACACAAATATACTATATCTTAAAAATATCTTTCTTTATCAATTGCCATATCAATTGCCATAATATAAATAAATATGAAAAATTTATAATAACAAAAACTCTACCGGTCAGTTTCAAAAACAACCCTAACGAATAATCTACTGAATAAAAATTAATCTAAATATTATATATATATAAAATATGATTTGCTAGGTAAAAGAGATAATAGCAATATGATTGGTTAAGTAAAAGAAACAAAAAGATGATTATTATTACTCCGATTTAACATTAACAATAAAAGTCAAACACCAATCTCAATAAAGTTTTCTCGTTAATGGTGAAAGCTATTGGATTGAAAGCTATTTTCTATTTGTTTTAACCTCTAATAATTTGATTTTAAATTTTTAAATATTTTATAAATATTTATGTGGATAAGTCTCTTTATTTTTGAATAAAGGTTTTAGAGTTTTATTATGTCATGATATTTAGGGATAAGTTAGAGGCATAGTTCGCTTGTACTAAAAAATATTTAGGTTTTTTACTATATTGATTATGGTTTTGTATGTTAATTTTTAGTGGACATTATCTCATCGTCCACTCTAATGCTCGAGGGATGACATTTATTTTATTTATGTGTTGATCATAGCAGAGTACAATTTTTATGTATTTTATTGTCGAATTTTTCTATAAATAACCCTGCAGGTCTTGGAGGAGACAACATTTTCCTTGGTCTGCCTAATATTAATGATTGCACAGAATGCAAAGGAGAATCTTTTTTTACATGATTGATACTACTTGCAGTGCTAGCTTGCTGCACACAAAGGCGAGAATTACTATGAGTTCACGACTTTTTTTTAACGAAGTGTAACTAAACCAAAGGATAGTAAATGCAAATTAATGAGAAAAGACATAACAATCATAACTGTGGGCTCGTTTCCAAATAAGACCATGTGAATATGCCAGATGGTATGTGTCAAATGATGGGTTTGAAGTGACATGTGATGATGTGGAAATGCCACCATCCCAAGAGAAACTAGCCTAGAAGGAACTCGCGAAGTATTTTAGAAGAAAATCTTTGGGGAATGTTAGCTGGGATGATTTGGATGATGAGGTCAGCTAAGATTCGTGGACCAATGACAATTAGAGGGAAAGTCCTATAAGAATTCCCCAACCGATACTTCCTCAAGATGTGTTGGAAATAATACTGAGAGGGGGGTGAATCAGTATTATCATATCTATAATTTTATTTCCCAAACAGATTTATATACGCTACTTCAGCGAAGTGAACTAGCGTGTACACATGACTGTACTTAAAGAAACCAACGTATATGCAGAGAACTTTTGATTTATACAATTTATCATATATTGAGCTTAAACCAGTATATCAGAGATTTATTAGACAATGCAGTAAAAGCAGAATAAATCATCATCCATAAGCAACACACATGAACACTAAGATATAAGGTGGAAACCCAATGTGGGTAAAAGCCACCTGCTGCTGTCATCTCTGTCTTCTTTTAATAATAAGAAAATCTGTTTACAATCTTGTACTGGTGCATACTCATAGCAGTACGCAGGCAACCACCTGAAGAAGGCTACAACCTTCTCTCGTTCTCCAGCTACTACTGGAAGGGAGCTACAACCCCCTAGCTCTTATACTAGCCAATATGTTTACTAGTATGTAGGTTCCAACCTACAGAAAACTCCACTCTTCCACCAGGGACCACGTTTCATGAATTTTCAGACTAGATACTCCTAGAACACAACACCACAATCTGATAGCCACGTTTCATCCAGTTTTCATACTAGACCCATCAACATCATTGAAACTCAGAAAATCATAACTGCTATACAACCATCAAATACATCTGCATCAACCAATCACTGAAACTCAATCATCACTTTCTGAATCAACCATAACTAAATCAATCAATCACTGACAACCCATCATCACTGAAGCAAATCACAATCAATCAATCCGATCATTCAGAACACTGTTACGAGAATACAGTTACCAAAACACAAAGCAGAACCCATAACTCTGCAACAACAAACAGAAACAACTGAAACTTAAACATCATGCTTCATAAGGTATATGCTACTTCCATGTGTCGAACCAGCGTGTATACGCACTTTTACCTAAAGGGAACCAGCATACAGATTTGCAAATTCCAATTTATGATGTATACACTACTTTGATATGCTGAACCAACATGTATACGCTCTTTTACTAAAGTGAACCTGCGTACATATCTGTAAATGCTAACTTAAAACATCACAACTATTCCAGACTTCAGTCATACCCAGATCATCATATTTACAGAATAAAACACGCGTCAGTATTCAGATCTAGATTGTTTAAGATCAAACCACATAATGATAATACTTTTAAGCCTTTATGATCCCGGTCCATCAACCTTCATCAGCCATATAGGTGCCTCCTTAGATCAGATCAAGCAAACCATCAGAAGCTCATTAACCTACATATATGATCCAACACCTCATAAGATATTCAAATACTTGCACATCTGGCCTAATGATCTTCTCCTCCTTATATAGTTTTAGGCCTTTCTCAATACCATGGACCAAAACTACTTAGGACCAATACCTTGGACCAAATACCTCAGACCAATTACCTTGGGTCAAATACCTTGGACCAAAAACTTTGTTTTTCCAAGATATACGCGCTTTTCCTTCTGTGAAAGTGCGTGTGTACATATACACTCCTTTTGTTCAGTAAACCTGTGTGTATATGCAGCTTGGACAAGGTGAACCTGCGTATACCTCTATTTCTTCATTCTTTGTAGTCTGATATGTGATTCTTTGACCTGTTGTACGGTGAGATTTCATTTGAGTGAGTTGCCATCAAGGACAACACTTGTATCATAATGCCAACAATCTCCCCCTTTGGACATGATGGCAACAACAACACCAAGACACTCTCCCCCTTTGACATCAATGGCAAAGGGCAGACCAATATATTCTCTCCTTTTGACATACATTATGTTGTTCATGCTCCCCTTGAGTACATGCTGAATTCTATGATTGAGCTCCCCTTTTGTACATGTTGAGATGCACTGAAACCATCCATGCTCCTCCTGAGTACAAGCAGAGTTTGCAAAAATATTTTCCAAAAGAATAACATGATTCTATAACTCAACTATGTGAGTATGACCTTCCTATCACCAATGACTCATACATACATCCATTCTCCCAACCAAGTGGGGATATACCAAACTTGACTCATCCACCCAACCAAGTGGGGATATACCATGATGGAAACAATAAATATTACATCATCCATCTTATGCAAAGTGGGGATACAAATTACATCATTTGTCCAATAGGACTCATTCAAATGTATGAGAAGACATATCACATCCTAGACTTTTACATGGCTTAAGCAACAAAAGGTATAAATATCTGAAGCCATAGCTGGACTCAGCAACCATAATGTCAACAATGCAGAATGCGAGAGAAGGTTAATGCTCCCCCTGAACCTATGCTACTTGTGCATTGTTAACAAGTCAATGATCAAGGCGTCTTTGTTAGTTAGATAAAAATTAATGAATAGAGCATATCAATAGACTGTGATCATTAACATCAGACAGAGCACCCATATGAGAGCTTGCCCCACTGTTTTTCTTGTCTAAAAAACATATACGCTCCTTGTCCCACCGAAACCCGCGTGTGTACGCGACTCAACTTCATGAAACACGCGTATAACAACTTTTCTGTGAAAAAACTAGATTTAATAGCAGGATGATGCAGCAACTACTCCCAGCTTTTGTCTGAGATATTCAAATGTTTCTCTGGGCAGTGGTTTAGTGAATATATCGGCAACCTGTTCTTTGGAGGGAACATACTCCAATTTGACTTTTTGTTCAAGCACTTGTTCACATAGAAAATGGTATTTGATGGGTATGTGCTTGGTCTTGGAGTGCATGACTAGATTCTTTGAAATACTGATGGCACTTGTATTATCACATAGAATGGAGATGGGTGGAGTATATGTGATCTGAATGTCTTGCAAGGTTTGCATCATCCAAAGTAGTTGTGTGCAGCAAGAGGCAGCAACCACATATTTTGCTTCAGCTGTAGATAAAGAAATTGAACTTTGTTTCTTGTTGAACCAAGACACTAACCTGGAACCCATATAGAATGCACCACCGCTAGTGCTTTTTCCGTTATCAACACTTCCTGCCCAATCTGCATTGATATATGCATGAAGAGTAAGATATGCATCTCTAGGATACCATAAACCAAAGTCCTAAGTTCCTTGAAGATATTTGAAAATTCTTTTGACTGCCTGAAGGTGTGATTCCTTTGGATTTGCTTGGAATCTTCCAACTATTCCTACTGCATGCATGATGTCATGTCGGGTACCTGTTAGATAAAGACGATTTCCAATCATGGATCTGTAAGTTGGTTGATGTACTACTATTGATTCATCATTTGAGCTGAGACTGCATCCTATTACCATTGGGGTACATATAGGTTTAGAATCTTCCATTCCGTACCTTTTCAAGATCTGTTTGAGATATTTGGTTTGTGAGAGAAAAATACCATCTTTATTTTGTTGAACTTGTAGACCAAGAAAATAGGTAAGTTCACCAAGCAAGGACATTTCAAATTCTTGCTGCATTACTAAAGCAAAATTCCGACTCATGGATTCTTCATTGCTACCAAAAATGATATCATCAACATAAACAATAATAATTAGCAATTTATCAGTTTCAATCTTTGTATATAGATTGCTATTTGCCGAACCTTTTGTAAAACCTTGTTCGTGTAGATATTTGTCAAGGCGGTAATACCAGGCCCTTGGAGCCTGTTTCAGACCATAGAGGGCCTTTTTGAGTCTGCATACAAGTTTTGCATCATTTCCAAGAATGAATCCTTTTAGTTGTTCAATATAAAATTCTTCTTCTAAATCTCCATTTAGGAAGGCTAATTTTACATCCATTTGGTATACTTTGAATTTCTGAAAGCTAGAAAGAGCAAGAAACATCCTTACGGCTTCAAGTCTGGCAACAGGTGCAAAATTTTATTCAAAATATATACCTTCTTGTTGAGAATACCCTTTACAAACAAGTCTAGCCTTGTTTCTAATGACTTCTCCATTTTCATTTAGATTGTTTTTGAATATCCATTTAGTTCCTATAATATTTTTATCATGAGGTCTAGGAACTAATTCCCAAGTATCATTTTTTTTCAATTTGCTCAAGTTCTTCATCCATGGCCTTGACCCAACATTCATCTTTGCATTCTTATTTTACATTTTGAGGTTCGGTGGACGATAGTAATGCTAGATAGCTTGAGGTCCCTGTAATAGTTCTTCTTGTCTGTACACCTGCCTCTTTTTCCCCTAAAATTTGAGTTTCTGGATGATTTTTCTAAACATACTTGGACGGAGTCTTTTCTTCTACCATTATCTCTTCTTCTGGTGCTTCATTGGTTTCTTCTTCAATATGATTTTGATTTGATGTGGGAAAATAATCCCCATTTTCTTCATCATCATAATCTTCTGTTGATTTTATCTGTTTTGGATTTTTGCAAGCTTCATCAACTACAACATCAATGCTTTCAACAATTTTTCCAAGTCTTTTATTATAACATTTATATCCTTTACTTCTGGAAGAATAACCAAGAAGAATACCTTCATCTGCTTTGGGTTCAAACTTACCAAGTTTTTCATCAGTCCTTTTGATATAACATTTGATTCCAAAAACTTTAAAGTATTTTACAGTAGGAGTCTTACCATACCAAAGTTCATGTGGAGTTTGAGTGCTGTTTACCCGAACATTTGCTTGGTTGAGAATAGTTACGACAGCGAATGCAACTTCACCCCAGAAGGTTGCAGGAGTTCCAGATTCATCTAGCATAGCTCGAGCCATTTGTTGAATAGTTCTGTTCATTCTTTCTACCACTCCATTTTTCCGAGGAGTCCTTGCAATGGAGAATTGCCTTTTTATTCCATGTTGTTCACAAAAGTCAAAGAATTCATCTGAGGTAAATTCCCCTCCTCGATCAGATCTGAGGCATTTGATTTTTCGATCTGATTCATTTTCAACCAAAGCTTTTAAGGCTTGGAACTTTTCAAATGCTTCATCTTTATGCTTTAGAAGACCTGTCCAACACATCCTGTTAAAATCATCAATGAGAAAAATAAAGTATTCTTCTCCACGAGTTGACTTTTTCCTTGATGGTCCACATAAATCAGTATGGACAAGTTCAAGAGGCTCACTAGCTGACCCTTCCTTTTCCATGAAGTGAACTCTGGTTTGCTTGCCGATTTGACATGGTTTGCATATTGTATTTTCTGGGATGCTGATATCTGGAAGATCACGAACAACCTTGAATCTGCATGCTTTTCTTATTTGAGAAAAGCTTAGATGTCCCAATCTTCTATGCCACAGCCAATTTTCATCATTTTTTCTTAGATAACACTGTTGTTGTCCTCCCTTGAGTATGTATATGTTGTTTGGAGTTCCTATACCTTTGATCATGGTCTCTCCTGTATCAAGCTCACGAACAACACATCTATTTGATCGAAACACCACTTCATTTCCTTGATCACACATTTGACTGACACTCAACAGGTTATGCTTTAAACCGTCTACATACATAACATTTCTAGCTTTAACCTTTTCTTTCAAGAAAACAGAGCCTTTACCTTTTATGACAGCAGGAGTGTCATTTCCAAATGAGACATTCTTTTCCTTTTCTAAGGCATTATATGAGTGAAGTTTTTCTTTGTCACCTGTCATGTGTTTTGAGCATCCACTGTCGATGTACCACTGATTTTCTTGTCCTTCTGCATACAAGGCTATACCACATCTTTCTATTTGAGATTCTTTCCTTCTCCATATCTTGGGATTTAATGGAGTTTGCTCCTTTTGACATGTTTGCTAAAATTCGCTCCTGCATTCAGATTCTTCATGACCAAAGTTGTTACAGATTGAGCATTCTATTTCATTTTCAAGAAGAGAAAAGTTATTATAGGAACTTTTCTTGATCCCTGTTACATTCCTTTGATTTTGTGCTTCTCTAGTCATGATGGTTTGTAAGCAACACATTGAGCAGATTTATGTCCAAAATTATGACATGAAAAACATTGCCCATTAAAGAAGTTCCTGTGACTATCAAATCTATTGACCTGGTGATTGTAGTTTCTATTGATACTCATCTTTGGAGCAAATTGAGTATGATCTACATGAGGTTTCTTGTGGCTTCTATTCATCCTTGGATTAAATTGAGTCTGATTTACCTGGTGATCTGCTTTATGCCTTTGCTGACGATTGTCATACTGTTCACTAGTCTTTGCTACATCAAGATAGCTTTTGGTGGAGGTTGACAGCTTCTGTGATTGAGATGCTTCTTCAGTATATCCAAGACCTATCTTTATCAGAGGAGAATGCTGAACTTTGATAATTTCATTTAAAGTTTTTGATCCTTTAGCAAATCTAAGATTGAGAGATTTCATTTTCTCAAGATCCTTTCTTAGACCCACAATTTCACATTCTAGTTTTTCATTGTGTTTTTCTTTTTCAGCAAGTTGGTATGTTAAGGTATCTATAATCATATTCTTTTCTTCTAAACAGATTTTGAGTTTAGATATTTCTTCATGAAGGTCTTCCTCTTCTAAAGCATCCCAAAAATTATCATCGTCATAAGCCATGAGAAGTCTATAATCTTGTCCAGTTTCATCTTCATCACTATTAGATAAACCATCACTATCTTCATGAGTATAGTAACTCCTTTTATTCACAACTTGTTTTCTATTCCCTTTTGCATATTCCTTTCCTTTTTCAAATTTATCTTTATGAGGACATCTAGCAGCATAATGACCGACTCTGCCACAAGAAAAGCATTTGAAGGGTAACTTACCTCTAAACCTTCCAGAACCCTATTGAAGCTTTTTGACAAAGTTTACCTCATCTTCTTCTTCTAAAATATGTCCTGATTCATTGTGTTCTTCCTTTCCTTTTGTTGAAGCTTTGAATGCGGCTTCTCTCATATCTGATGGTCCTCCTTTTCTCATCTCAAAGGCAATTAAGATTCCGTGAAGCTGTGTCATAGTGATATTCTGTAGATCCTGTTTTTATTCTATGGAAGACACTTTGGATTCAAATTTAGTAGACAAGGATCTCAAAACTTTCTCAACTAAGGTAACTTCCTTAATTTCTTCACCCAGATTCTTCATACAATTGACAACCTCATCTATACGTAGGAAGTAACTAGCTATGCTTTCATCACTATGCATCTTAAGAGTTTCATACTGAATTCTGAGAGTTTGAATCTTAGCACATTTTACCTGAGAGTCTCCTTCGTAGCTCAGAATGATTTTGTCCCATATTTCTTTGGCTGATTTGAGCTACATGACTTTGAAAAACTCTAATTGTGACAGACTTCCCAATAAAGTATTGATAGCTTTGGCATTGGTTTCATATTGCTTTTTACCTGCCGTATCTGTAGGAATTGCTGTTGGAAATGTATATCCTCCTTCCACAATTTCCCAGACATCCATTCCAAGCGATTGTAGATAGGCTGTGGTTCTTATTTTCCAATAAACAAAGTTTCTCCCATCAAAGATTGGGGGTCTGATGTATCTCATGCTTTCTTGAATAGTCATGTTGATGGATCTCCCTTCAAGAGATCAAGCTTCTTCTAAAGGACTTGCTCTGATACCAATTGTTGGAAATAATACTAAGAGGGGGGTGAATCAATATTATCAGATCTATAATTTTATTTCCCAAACAGATTTATATACGCTACTTCAGCAAAGTGAACTAGCATGTACACGCGACTGTACTTAAAGCAACCAGCGTATATGCAGAGAACTTTTGATTTAGACAATTTATCATGTATTGAGCTTAAACCAGTATATCAGAGATTTATTAGACAATGCAGTAAAAGAAGAATAAAGAATCACACATGAACACTAAGATATAAGGTGGAAACCCAATGTGGGTAAAAACCACCTGCTGCTGTCGTCTCTGTCTTCTTTTAATAATAAGAAAATCTGTTTACAATCTTGTACTGGTGCAGACTCATACCAGTACGCAGGCACCCACCTGCAGAAGGCTACAACCTTCTCTCGTTCTCCAGCTACTACTGGAAGGGAGCTACAACCCCCTAGCTCTTATACTAGCTAATATGTTTACTAGTACATAGGTGCCAGCCTACAGAAAACTCCACTCTTCCACCAGGGACCACATTTCATGAATTTTCAGACTAGATACTCCTGGAACACAACACCACAATCTGAAGGCCACGTTTCATCCAATTTTCATATTGGACCCATCAACATCATTGAAACTCAGAAAATCATAACTGCTATACAACCATCAAATACATTTACATCAACCAATCACTGAAACTCAATCATCACTTTCTAAATCAATCACAACTGAATCAATCAATCACTGACAACCCATCATCACTGAAGCAAATCACAATCAATCAATCTGATCATTCAGAACACTGTTACTAGAATACAGTCACCAGAACACAAAGCAGAACCCAGAACTCTGCAACAGCAAACAGAAACAACTGAAACTTTAAACATCATGCTTCATAAGGTATACGCTACTTCCATGTGTTGAACCATCATGTATACACACTTTTACCTAAAGGGAACTAGCATATAGATCTGCAAATTCCAATTTATGATGTATACGCTACTTTGATATGTTGAACCAGTGTGTATATGCTCTTTTACTAAAGTGAACCTGCGTACAGATTTGTAAATGTTAACTTAAAACATCACAACTATTCCAGACTTCAGTCATACCCAGATCATCATATTTACAGAATAAAACAAACGTCAGTATTCGGATCTAGATTGTTCAAGATCAAATCACATAATGATAATACTTTTAAGCCTTTGTGATCTCGGTCCATAAACCTTCATCAACCATATAGGTGCCTCCTTAGATCAGATCAAGCAAACCATCAGAAGCTCATTAACCTACATATGTGATCCAACACCTCATAAGATATTCAAATACTTTCACGTCTGGCCTAATGATCTTCTCCTCCTTATATAGTTTTAGGCCTTTCTCAATACCATGGACAAAAACTACTTAGGACCAATACCTTGGACCAAATACCTCGGACCAATTACCTTGGACCAAAAACTTTGTTTTTCCAAGATATACGCGCTTTTCCTTCTGTGAAAGTGTGTGTGTATGTGTACACTCCTTTTGTTCAATAAACCTGCTTGTATACGCAACCTGGACAAGGTGAACCTGCGTATACCTCTCTTTCTTCATTCTTTGTAGTCCGATATGTAATTCTTTGACCTGTTGCATGATGAGCTTTCATCTGAGTGAGTTGCCATCAAGGACAACACCTGTATCATAATGCCAACGAGATGAACTCATGAATGAAAGATATGTTTATTCCAAGATTGATTATGTGCGAGATATGTATCACCTTAGGATGGATTTAATTAATGAGAACAATTTCATCTCAAAGGAAAACAGTGGGGCACACTTGTACCTAATTTCCAGCGAGACTTGCATAATAATTATTAAATGGATGACAAGGATTTAATTTCCACTAAATATTTTAGAATATTCTTAGCAATATTCACAAACCAAAGGTTAAGAATTATCTCAAAAATAATTATGCCCTTTCTATCCTTTTAATTAAATTGATTAATTAAAAAAATATCATATGAACATGTGTCATATGAAACGAGTTAGGGTTTTTTGGGCATGTGGTATTGATAATGTATGGTATTGGCCCATGATAGTGTAATAAAGCCTATTTATAAGTTAAGAATCTCCATGGCTAAGTGGGGTGAATCTCCATAGTTAAGAATCTTGTTACATATTTTTTTTAAATATAACTCATATATCAATTCTTTTTATAAATAATAATAATAAAGTAGTTTAATTTAGTTCTTTTTTTTTTATGATTTTTTTTCAATCTTGACAATGTGATATGTATCATGAAATGAGTGTTTTGATGCTTTTATGAATTCATGCTTATCGGTTTTTACCAGATTTAATTTATAGGGTCGTACTAGTGATAATTTTTGGCGAATGGTGTTATCTTATCATTAATGAAGATTTTAAACTAGGGATAAGTTTCCAAATCAAATGGGTCAAACCCACTTAATGAAATGGTTTCAAAAAGAATATTTAATACCTTAGAAGTGGTATAGACAAAATTGGGCTTAACATCCTTGAAGATGGCTTGGTCACAAGACAAAAAAAAAGGCTAGCATAAATATTTAGGAAGAGAAACCCAACATCTTACCAGAACAAAGTCAATCTTGCTCTAAGTAGTGAGATGATATTTCCATGATTCAAATATCCTTTTTGAATCCTCCAATATGTTCTGCATTTCCCAAATTGGCTCCAGAGATAAGTTCTAAACTTCCAAGGAGAAGGAGAATTACTGAAATACATGTTCAATGCTTTCCTCAGTAGTTCCATAGAGAACATATTATGAGGGATCGTGAATCATTCCTTTTTTAAAATTCTTAGAACTCAATATTTTTCCATGGAGACGCTGCGAACAAAAAAGGTTTATTTTAGGAAGACCATCTTTATTACATATTTTTCCCCATATGTTTGAAGTAGGGGGATGTGGGGGTTTTTGGACTACTGTGTCATATCCCTCATTACCGTGTATTTGGATTTCTTCCCTCCCATCCATATTCTAAAATCCAACTAATTTGTTTCTACTAGAGCATATCCTTTCAGAGACTTGATCAATGCGTTCTAATGTTATTCAAGATCGGGTGGAAAATTTTGACATTGCCAGCCTATCCATATACCATTTTTGTTCCAAGCGGAAATGTCTACTAATCTGCACGTATCATGATCGTCCATCCAAGATGAGTGATCTAAAATTGGATTAGGTGATTTCTTCCTCTTTTTCAAAATCAAATAAAATAAAACTTAGGACCATGTTAACACTTTGCAAGACTAAAAATGGGTCTTAAAACAACAGGTTTATTCAATGTCTCTTCAAACATGAATTTATTTTTCACATATAACAGAACATAATGAAGATAACAGACATAATCCATGAAAGCACACAGAAGAGCAATATAAAGGATTGCTGATGGAGTTCACCCCTCATGGGCTACATCTTCGGGCTTGCCAACATGACTAAACCACTCATATATTCAATTTCAATGAAGTACATAAACATTTGCTGCAGGTAAATAAGTGGCTATTACCCCTACAAGGTAATTTTCTCCTACAAATAACTCTCACAACAACAACAACTCAAGAAATCTCCTTCAAAGATGACATACTTCAACTGAAATGAGTTAAAAACATCATGTGCATTCTTTAATTCCACATTTAAACATATAATCAAAACTTCATGATAAGAGAATTTGAACATGGAATGTACCCTGCTGGTTACAACTATTATAGTAGCCTTATGGAAGTGAAAATACCCCTATTAGGTCTTCTCCAAGCTTAAAAACTTCCCAGAATTGCTTCCAAACCGTGATTGATCCATACACCTTTAGTCTCAAACCTACAAAAATACTTTGTAGATGTGCTCAAATAAGAGAATATAGGTTACCAATGGATTCAAAACATCCAAAAACCCCTAAGTAGCCTCTTCATGATCTCAATTCGGATAAAAAAATCCAAAAGTTATGAGCCTTCAAGCTCTCTAATGAACTTCTATGTTAACCATCCTACAATTCGACATAAACCTGGCTTGAGTTCCCCAAACCTGGAACTAGTGCGCAAACTTTGCCTATAATCCCACCCCATGCGCAAAATTGTTGGATAGTTAGACTGTCTATTAACCCCCACTTTCCTAAAAATCGGGTCATATGGGGGCCACCTTGCCTAGGGGTTGGGGCTAACCGCTTGCCCCTGCTAGTTGGGCCCTTAACTGCCTTGGCACCTGGGTGCATTGGTGGCGCATATGACCAGGCTTGGTGTCGAAAACTGCGTGCATGCCAACTGTCAGAGGTACTAGTCATGTGAGGGTCTATGTTACCTAGGTTTGGCCCCCAATTTTGAGCTCCTTGGGATGGCCCCCTCTGCTCCCTACTTGTGGTTATATGGGTCGCATATGGCTCAGGGCTAGACCCCTTCCAACTTCACCCGCAATCCACTTGCCATATTTTGTGTGTGATGAGACTAAGGCTTGGGGATGGGGCTAAGGCCTAGCCCACAATATCGCCCCTTGGTTCTGAGGGTGCGGGGACTAGTGCTGGGGCTTAGCCTTAACCCTAACTCCAATATGTATTTCCCTCTCTCTTAAATGAAACCCGTGCCCATACTTTGTTAGGTAACATGTGCGATGGCACAGTGGTAGTTGATCTTGCTTCTGGGTGGAAGGTCTGGTGTTCGAATCCCGTGGGTTGCTTCTGTCCTCAACCAAAATTTTATACTGTCACCTGGAACGTTTGGGCTCCAAATTTTAGTTAGTATAAATAGGCTGGAACTCTAAAATATCCAAAAATTCAATCCAAACTGCAAATTTTCAATTGGTGCCATTCAAGCCCCAATTAAGGCACTTCACTTATCATCCTCATGAAGACCTGCTGTCCTGTTAAGAATTGAGCCAACATTCTTATCATTGTTGCAGGACCAAAATACTGATGAGTGGAAATTGAACATTCGCTTTAGTCTCATCTTTGCACGACTCCAAAAACACTTCATATTGAAGTTTAAATAGTTGAAGACAAACTTGACTCCATATTGGAAATCATAAACAAAATAAATTTGCTTTAACATCTTCAAGTTGAGCTTGTACATGAAAACTACACTGCTGCAAAATATTTCCATGATATGATTGACCTTTCCTACAATACTCAGTCATCTTATACAATATTAAAAACAAATATTCAATTCCCACAAGTTCCAAATTGAATACTTGTATCAGTGAACAAATGACTTGAATTTGTAGACAAATTTGAAGGACAATCTTGTACATACACAAAATTCCTTGAACATGTGGAATTATAACAATTCAATACATACATCAATGAGAAAATCTACTTGTTGAACATAGTGACAATAATTTTCACTTTAAAAAAGTACCTAAACAGGTAATGATAACGAGTATTTACAAAATTATTCAAAAGAACTTTACAATAAGTGTATCCAAACCTTTCCTCTCCTAAGCTCATGGGTTCTTTTCTTGCATCTTCTTGTCTTGAAGGTCGCTTAGGATCTTGGAGAGTACTCTTTTCCACCATTTATTTTCCTTGCATTAAGCAACATAATCTCTTTACCTTTCTTTGAATGAAGCTCCGGATGAAACTCCCAACGTTGTTCAGTGTCATGTCCATGCACTTTTCAATGAGAACAAACAAACTTCTTCTTGTTTACTGACATAGAAGTCCACTCATGCAAAATAAATTCATTATGCTTGATGCCCAAAATTTGGTTCATTCATTTAATTATTATCATACGTTTCTCACATACAACCACGTAATGGTCAAAAGCATCACAAAATGTACAAGGGTACTGATTCCACAAGTATTCAAAATTTCCATGCATTAGAAAACACTTTTGAGAATTATACCTATCTCTAGAGTTGTAGCTTCAATGGTTGTCACAAGGTGGTGACATCTCATGCTAGATGTTTGATACACCTCAAGTTGTTTGGAGCATTTTCAAAAGTCCTTTTGGCTATATCCCAATCCTTGGCACTTCGGTCTTTCCTCAACCATAATCAGATTGGTAATACCTTGACCATTTTTGCCAAGACCTCCACCTTCATATACCAACCTGGAGAGAAAATTCATACATATTCCCTTGGTATGTTGCTCGAATGTTGCGAAAGAGTTGTTATGCATGAAAACAGAAGGAGTGGGATTTGAGATACTAATTACCTCTTTAAATTTGTCATTCATCTTGTCATCTTTTGATGATGACGATGATGAGAAACTTGTAGATGACTCTATCCAGCCACTCTTGTCCACTGGCATATGGTGTGATTCTTGAATATGTTTTCAAAAATAACATGCAACATCTTCCACATATGGTCCAAAATCACTATTTGAACCATGACCACACACTGGCCTCATTCTAGAGGTTTCCCTTGCCGGTGCAGGAGTAGAGCTTTCTGCAACTTGCTCATCAAGAACTTGTTGAAATACAAAACACATGTGTCTCTTCTCCTCTTCAACTATCTCCAACATCCTTCTCAATTCTATGTTCTCCATCCAAAGAGCCAAATTCTTCTCCTCTAGCTCTTAGAGATTCGTTTTTTTGCCCGTCTTGTAACTTGGTCAACTGGTGCTTTGATACCAAACTCACCTGAAATTGGATTAGGTGATTACTTCCTCTTTTCCAAATTAAAATAAAACAAAACTTAGGATTTTGTCAATGCTTTTCAAGATTAAAAATGGGTCTTGAAAAAACAGGTTTATTCAATGTCTCTTCAAACATGAATTTAATTTTCATATGTAACTGAACATAATGAACATAACACACATAATCCATGAAGGCATATAGAAGAGCAAGAGAAAGTTTTGTTGACAGAGTTCACCCGTCTTGGGCTACATCTTTGAGCCTGTCAACGTGACTAGATCATTCATATATCCAATATCAATGAAGTACATAAACATTTGTTGCAGGTAAATAAGTGGCTATTACCACTACAAGGTAATGTTCTCTTACAAAGAACTCTCACAACAACAACAACTCAAAACATATCATTCAAAGATGACATAGTTCAACTGAAATGAGTTAAAAATATCATGTGAATGCTTCAATTCCACATTGAAACATATAATCAAAACTTCATGATAAGAGAATTTGAACCTGAGTTGTACATTGTTGGTTGCAATTGCTATAGTAGCCTTATGGAAGTGAGAATACCCCTACAAGGTCTTCTCCATGCCCAAAAAGTTCACAGAACTGCCTCCAAACCCTGACTGATCCATAGAACTTTAGTTTCAAACCTACACAAATACCTTATAGATGTGCTCAAATCAGAGAATAGATATTACCAATAGATTCAAAACATCAAAAAACCCCTAGGCATCCTATTTCTGAGCTCAATTTATATAAAAAATCAAAAAGTTATGACCTTTCAAGCTCTCTCATCAACTTCTATGTTAACCATCCTACAATTCGACCTAAACTTGGCTTGAGTGCCCCAAACCCGAAACCGGCGCACAAACCTAGCCTGCAATCCTGCTCGATGGGTGAAATTGTCAGACAGTTAAACTATCCATTAATCCCCACTTTTCGAAAAACTGGGTCTTATGGGGGCCACTTGCCCAGGGGCTCGGGCTAACCACTAGCCCTCGTCGGCCAGGACCCTAACTGTCTTGGCACCTGGGATCATTGGTGGTGCATATGAATGGGCTTGGTACCGAAAAATGTATGCGCGCCAACTGTCGGAGGTGCTGGTCATGTGAGGGTCTATGTGACCCAGGGCTAGCCCCCTCTGCTCCCTGCTTGTGGTTATATGGGTCACATATGGCCTGAGTTTGGTCCCCTAAGGGCTAGCCCCCCTTCCAACTCCGCCCGCAGTCCACTTGCCATATTTTTTGTGGGTTGTGACCAAGGCTTAGGGATGGGGCTAAGCCCTAGCCCACAGTCCCACCTCTTGGTTCTGAGGGAGCGGGGACCAGGGCTGGGGCTTAGCCCCGACCATAACTCCAATATGTATTGTACACTCTTTTAAATGAAACTCGTGACCATACATTTTTAAGTACCATGAGCAATGGTGTGATGTTAGTTGGTCTTGATACTCGGTGAAAGGTATGGTGTTTGAATGCCATGGGTTGCTTCGGCCCTCAACCAAAATTTTATACAGTCATCTAGAGGCCACGTGACAACCTCCCATTGGCCCATGTGGCTTCCCACCATTAGTCCTTCCAAAACACAGTCAACTTGAAATATTATAAAAGAATCCTGAGCCAATCAAATTCACCAATTTTGGACCAATTTGGAGTGGCCAAGTGGAAGCCTGCCACTGGCCCGAAAATGTACAGTCACCCTGTCAATTATGCAAATTTTTACATGTTTGAGAATTCAATTAGAACGCGATATCAGGAGCATACAATATCGGTTTTGAATATTTCAAGTTGCATTGGATTCATATCGTCGAGATCTATCCAATGGTATAGGTTAGAGCTCTATCACACACTTTGACTTTTGAGCATAAATTTGGTCACCTGATCAATGAGAGATCCCAAACATCATAATCCACATTAGCAAGGTAAGCCAAAGGGATACGATCTTTCCAATGATGGATTAAATTTCCATTTCCTGCAAGCTAGTGCAAATTATTCAAAAGCAAGGGAGTTGCTACCTTGTGTAGCTTCCAGATCTTAGAGCCTTATTCAGGCCACAATTCCTCCTACCGATGGATTAGGCAGTTTTTGTGGAAATATTTTCTGAGAAAGGGTAGCTTCCACCATTGTTTAGAGTTAGATAGAAGATGCCATACCAGGTTTTCACTCAGGGAAAGATTCATGTATTCTGGATCCTTAATGTCCAATCCTCCCAGTTTCTTAGGGAGTCGCATTGTAGTCCAGTTTACCAAATTAAAATGATTTTCATTGCCTTTGCCCCCTTGCCACGAGAATTTCCTTATCATGTTGCTAATTTGATAGATGATATTTTTTGGTGCTAGGAGACTTGAACCCATGTACACAAGAAGAGATGAAAGCACTAATTTGATAAATATAGTCTTCCTAACCATGTTTAACCATTAAGCTCCATAGGAGAATATTCCTTTTTAATATTTTTACAGTACTTCTTCACAATCTTCCCCCTTAGAAGTTCCTATTGATATCAGAATACCAAGATAAGAAAAGGACCTCCATTCACGCATGACACGAAAATCCAGAATGTGAGAGATATATGATAAGGTTGTTTCTATGTAGTTCCATCCAAATAATTAACTCTTTTTCTTATTTATCATCCCTCCTCACAAATACACATAGGAATCGAGTACCTTTTTAAACTGGGAAGCTATAATCTGATAATATCCTCCTAATAACAGGGTATCATCTGCAAACTAGGAATGATTGATCTCTTTAACATTCCTATCAATGCACAATCTTGTACGTTTACTTCTATTTGGCTACTTCTAGGTTTCGACTAAGACATTTTTCCATGATGATGTACAAGAGGCGAGATAGGGGAAATTCTTGTCTCATACCTCTTTAGGCCATAAAAAATGGGACTAGCCATCCACTGACTAGAGGAGAGATCCAAGGGGATCCAATGCAAGCCTTTATCCACTTAATAAAATCTTCACAAAACCCAAGTTTTTCAAGAATGAGGAAGAGGAAGGAATGATTTACCTAGTCAAAACTATTTTCCAAGTCTAGAATTTTCACAATCCCTACTTCACTTTTCTCCTTGCTTGAGTGAATCGCCTCTTGAACTAACACAATATTGTCAAGGATATTTCACTGCTTCATGAAACCCCCATGTTTTTTAGAGATTAAAGAAGGAAGCAACTTTTTAAACCTATTGGATATGATCTTTTTGAAGACTTTATAAGCAAAATTGCACAAATAAATGGGGAAAAATGAGAAAAAATAGCTAGATTCGATACCTTGGGAATAAGGGAAAGGAAGTAAGAGTTTGTTCCTCCTCCCAACTTAGCTTTCAATCTGGCGGTATTTAGCATACAGAGTATATATTTCTTAACTAAGAGCTAGAAGGAGTGAAAGAAGTTGATTGTGAATCCATTTGAGCACGAAGCTTTGTCCGGATCTAGATCCCAAATCACTTCCTGAACTTCTTCTTCATCTATTTCCTTGACAAGGGACATGTTCAAGGAATGTGAGACCACCATCGGGATATCACGTAGAAATTATTGAGATTGATCCATGGATATATTAGGGTTTGCATGATAGAGGGATTGAAATTGAAGAAAATCCTCTTGTTTAATTTCTTCAAAAGAGTTGATGCATAACTTTCCTTTTGGAGTGATTTCCTTTACATGATTTCAAAGTTCTCTAGCCTTGACCTACCTATGAAAGAAAGAGGTATTCTAGTCCCTAGCTTTCATCCTAGACTATAGGACTTGAGACTCCATAATTCCTCTTCCCATATGCTCAATGAGAAAAATTTCACCGTCAGTTCTCTTTCCTTACCGAGATGTTGTTGATGGTCCTGGAACCGCCAACATGTCAAGGGGATATCCCTGATAAGAAGTCCCAATTATACCTCAAACTGTTTGGTGTAGGAGTCCCAGCAGTGGATCGTAAGGTAATTCCTTAACCGCGATGTCACACATAGGCAATTAAGATAACTCTGTCAAGGAAGATGTATGAGAGATTCTAACACAAAAGGGGGGAGATAAGAGTGAAGGTGAGTTCCAGGTTGAAAGGGATCAATCCCAACTCGTCTAGGAACACACAACACAAAAGGACATATAGAGCTTCCAGCGGAGCAGTCCACTCAAATGCTGTAGTCACAACATACAAGGTAAGATGACACGTACACCACTCATGGATTAGTCCGAACGAGTGCAACAATCGTTACAACAAGGTTCATGTGAAAGGTCTGTCTGGTGTCCGGAAGAGTAGTCGACACGAACAGTGACAACATTAACAGCATATACAACACATTTGCAACAAGATTCATATAATTGCATGTGAATCAGTTCATACAAAAATACTTAAGTTAAACAACATATATCATTAAGGCAACCAGAGTAGTCGAACTACAATAACAACATATGCATGAAAATGTGCTAGCTCTTATTATATAAAGTGTAAGTTCCAATCATACAATACATCCATGTAAACTTGCTAGCCCCATCAGTGAAATGTTATAGCCACATCCACCTACTCCTCCAAAGAGATGTACTAACTCCGTGCAATGGAAAATCCAAGGCGTGTTACAATACTGTCCAAGTCTTCTTCAAGATAGTCTTAGTAGAAGCTTGGCTAACCAAAAGCCTCTACAATGAGTTATGAGGGACTATTTACAACAAAGGGTGGGGTGCCCTTGACATTCTCCTTTGTGATAGTTCAACTACCTTCATGACTCTTCACCTACTCTATGACTGTTACATCGAACCATTGACACTTGACTTACACTTGACATGACTCAACATTACAATGCACATGTACTCATGTGAGACAACATGGCTTGAGCAAGCCTTGCAAGACATCACTGGCATTCGGTCCGCTGTGATGAGACCAAATCTTTAACATGCTTTTGATGGTGAAGGTGGTAAGCTGATGCCAAGCTTGATCATCCGTGGTGGTGTGTATGCACCTCATGGTGACATATTGTTGAAGCGAACTCTTGCCTCCATTGCAACCGGTGCATTGGTTCGGCCCCTTCATCCAACTCGTCTGCTAACATGCGCATGGTATTCTTGGGTACGGCTGAACCGTCAACACACTAATGCATAGTGTCCATGTTCATCTTCAAGTGTGTGCTGGTGGTCATGCACATCAACTTGCCGAAGCATATGTTCAACTCCAATTGGACTTGCTTCTTGTCTTCGCCTTGGTGAGTGTGTTGAATGGGTTGGATTTCATGCATGCACACAATGACATGCATGCTGCTGAATCCCTTGCATGCAATCACCAACACTGCTCACCATATCTACTCCATGTTAGCTGTTGGGATGGATCTTTAACTTGTACAGGAACAATTTCATCCGTGAGTGCACGATGTGCCCACTGCTGTTCCTGATCTTGATGCAACTCATTCGTCTATCTGTGCAGCTTCATATTCTTCCTTGAGTTGCTGCTTCGGCACATGAAATTCCTTCTTTGTTCCATTCTATGTCTTCACATGATCTTCATGTCACACCATCACCTCATAGCCGGAGTCTCCAAAGTTGCTTTCATCATCAATGGATCTGCTTGAGCTTGCAACCTTGTTCTGCCTTCGTGTTGTCAACAACCCTCCTCTTGCATTCGTTGCATTTGGTATGCTGTCTTTAGCTGCTATTCATGATGCTTCTTACTGTGATGTTCCTGTTGTCATATCTTGATGTCCTTGTCTACGAACAACTTGATGTCTTCGTGGGTAGGCAAGTCCATAGACACTTGATCGACTACATCCCCAAGTGTGCTCTGAACGGTGTCTTCATCTTTGCTCTCCTGGAAACCATTGTACCTGTATTGTTGAGAGGCAGATGAATGCCTGTGATACCTGGAGACATGGCAACACTCATGGCAAGAAATATGTCACTCAAAAACCAAAATGAACATGAGAACTGACTTGCAACATACTTGGGTGAATGATCACGAAGGTTGCACAATTTAGGGCGGGAGGTCGAGAGACTGACTACCAAGACTGCACAAGGCATAGTCTGGGCTGCTGGGAGACTGACTGTCTGCTTGAAATGCGTAATGCACAGTCCATTTTGGCTGTTGACTGTTGGGATTGTGCATTGCACAATCCCAGCTGGGAAGGACTGCTCACCTGGGGACAAATTTGCGTAATTTATTGGTCCAAGCAACCACTGTCCTCCAGAAACATGCAAAATAGTCCCAGAGGGTAGTGTTGGGCAGGAATGCGCAAATCTGGAGAGGAAGGTGATCCTTCCTTTCCCAGATTACACAATGCAGCCTTGGTGAACGCAGAGTCTGGGCCAAGGTTGGCCCGACTCGCCGACAGGAAATTGAAAGCAACTAAGACAGTAAATGCATTGTGACACTAAGTGATAACATAAGTGATTGATAGTGCATGCAAAACATGAATGAAAGATTCATCAAACAAATCAACATGCATGTGGGTGAGGCAGTTCGCCAGTTGGGCGAATGTCCGTGCAATAGTTTCATGCATGCGACAACAGTGAGATAGCAACGAAAACTGAAACAGAGCTAGGACAAGCTAGAATACATGTAAACGATAGCAAGCGTTCAAAGAAATCAAGCAAATAGTACTCACACAATCGAAAACACAAAAGTGACAGAAATGCAGCTCAAGGCATGGGAAGCGGGCTTACCCCAAAACAACCGAGCAGAATGTGACGAATGCTCCTAGATGTGATGTGGGATGTCAGAGCTGCAAGGTTGATGTGAGGAATGAGCTTTCCAGTGTTCGACTGATGAGTTTTGATAACATTGAGGTTGTGATGCGCATGCCACAAATCTAGGGCAAGCGACACTTGGTGGGAGGTTTCTCAATTGCTCCTTGCATGTAAGATCCAACTGCTAAACATAGATTCTTGAGACAAGGGATTCATTTGCATGCTACCTTAGGAGAAGAAGCCTATGCATACAAGTTTTTTTTGCTCGGTCCCGGAGGGAACTGGTCAACTTAGTTGCACATGCAAGAGGTTGTTCGACTGCTTGAAGGAAATGCGCATTTCTGGCTGGGATCTGGGCTCACTCCACAAGAGATTTGCGCAATTTCTGGGTAGAGTAGCTGACTGCTACCTAGATTTGCACAAATTCTTGTTTGAGCGGCCTTGTTGGGGAAATTTGTGCAAATCCTGCTGGGAGTGTTAGCAAGTAGGATTGTGTTTGGTCAATTTAGTGTGATCTAAATTGCTATTTAAAATGTCAATCCGGGGTTCGTAAACTGACGAAGTGAAGTGTACTATATGTACTAGATAACCATTTCCTTAATCTTTTGTCGTTTTTGAGTTTTTTTTAGTTTGTTTTTGGATTTATCTTTCCCTAATGTGTGATGGCGAAAATGAAAGTGAAGTATGGAGTATGGATGGTGATGGTGGTTTCTACAGTGATTTTCTCAAACTTGAAAGTGCTCAAGAAGAAAGCTTTAAAACAACTAAATTGAAATCAATTCTTAAGAGAAAGTAAATGCATCAAACAATGAACTAATGACAATGGCCTAGTATCCTTGCTGCTGAATGAAAAGAAAATAAAAACTGAATTTAAAGCAACTCAAACCAAAAACAAAGCAACTAATTCACACTACTTAAACTCTTTAGATCCTTTACCCTTCAGCTCAATCTACCTTGTGGGAAGTAATCATGAATAAGTCAAGCAATATGCTATCTAAATGGCAAGAAATTAAATTGCATAAAAGAAACTAGTCACACTACTTTAACTCTTCTGGTCCTTTACCCTTCAGCTCAATCTACCTTGTGGGAAGCAACCATGAATAAGTTTAAGCAATATGATAACTAAATTGCAAGAAATTAAATTGCAGAAAGGAAACTAATCACACTACTTCAACTCTTCTAATCCTTTACCCTTCAGCTCAATCTACCTTGTGGGAAGCAATCATGAATAAGTTTAAGCAATATGATAACTAAATCACATTACAGTTAGTAATATTCTGATTTCTTGCTAATAGAGTCACTTCACTATAGAAAGAAACCATAAATTGATGAGCAGTATGATATCTAAATAACAAAAAAAATAAGTAAGCAAATCACAACTTGAAAAAGACAGTGCTGAAATTAAACTTAAGAAAATGAAAGTGAGCAGGAAGGACAAGATGATCTCATATGTCAATAGTTATAAAAAAGATGAAAATTTGCCCGGGCTGCCTAAGAAAACCTGCAGAAAAGCACTGATCAGTGGACAGTTATAAGAAAACAGAGGTGAAAATATAAACAGCAGTGAGTTAAGAAACATCAAACAGTGTGTTATGTACAAGCTAATGATACAAGAACATAATAAAACCAAATGAAAACTTTACAAGGCTTCAGCGCGCAGGGGCCCTCTGCCACTTCAGCCGGTCAACAAGTAGTCACACGAATAAACTCAGAAAAGTCTTCTCATATATTAAAACAGCAACATATATAAACAGTGGGGTGATAACACAACAGTTCAGAATTTACATATCCAAAAAAAGCTTCTTTACAACGTTCATCGACGCGTTATTTATAATGACAAAATGCTGAAACTAACTAACTAACTCCTACGCTATTGACTGTGTTGCCAAAGACACGTAGATCCCTTCAGCCGAGATCTAGCGGAACTGTCATCATGTCTATTAAATCTCCGGAGTGGTAGCTGTTAGATTCAGGTTACAGAAATGATCTCCAGGTGTGCCGGTGTCTTCGTGAGCTGAGGACTGTGCCACGTAACGTTCACGTGCTCAAAACAGAGACGTGCCACCGCTGAACTCCTTAGTTGGCTTTGCCTTTGACCCTCGTTGACCGTGACCTTCTAAGGATGATTTGGCTGATTTGAAGGGACACGTTCCATGTATCCGTCACCTGGAGCTTGCCCATGTGGCTCGTTTCTTCATAGGACACCTGTAGCACAGCTTTTAACAAAATAGCTGCAGAATCCTGTGCTGGCTGCGGAAACTGACAAGTTTCCGCAGCTACATGAACAAAAAAACTAAACCAAACAACAGTCATAAGCATAGTCAGAAAACCATATAAAAAGCTCTTTTTAAACTACAATGCAATGATTTAACAACTGGGTGGATGAAATAAGTGGAAAAGGAAGGCTGAGAGGGTGTATAGGAAGGTGCAAGTTTGAGGCTCAACATACCCCCACTGTGAAGGTGTTGCATGTCCTCATGCAACAAAAATTGAGTTATTTCCCTCTAATCCATATGTTCTGATGCTTCTGCAAGGACATCTAGCCCTCTTTTCTTCTTCCTTGATGCTAACATCATCCTTGGCTTCCTGACTAGGCATTTGAACTTGAGGTTAATCAATGCTCTGCTTAACTTTTTGCACTTCTTCTTCAGTTTTCTGTTTTTCTTTTGCCACAGTCCTAAATGGAGCATGGTATTATCATGGACAATCTTGTCTACTTTACTCTGCTCTTTGAGTGCTTCATTTTCCTGTATGATATGCCTATTTAGGACTTCTAACTCAAATATTTCCTGTTTCAAAGACTGAACTTGTGCATCAGGTGGCAGAGAGGTACTTGGTCCTGCAGCTGATTGTTCTAAGGTTTCCAGGTAATTGTATGCCTCTTGCTGATTAGAATCTACCTCAGGTGTCTTTCTCGGCCTAAACTCAAAATCTGGTGGAGGAGGACTGCTCTCTCTTTCCGGCCGAAAAGGGCTTTCCTCACGTGGAAGACTTGACTCAATGCTTGGCTGAGTTGGAGATTTCTCAAGTGTCTCTTCATCTAAATCAATAAAGTGAGACTGTTTTTCTTTGGTTTTATTCCCCTTCCCTTTTAGCCTAGTGCTCCTTCTTAAGTATGAACTAGTACTCTTCTTTTGTGCACTCTGTTTTCCTTTTTGCTTTTTCTTGGCTATAGCAGCAGTTTGAAGATCTATTAATCTTTCTGACAGAGGTTGATAATCCTCTTCTATGGATTTCTCAGGGGATGGATAGACTTCTTGGATGGTTCTTTTGCCTTTTTCCTTCTTCTGTTTCTTACTTCTAGCTCTATCTTCTTTTTCTTTTTGGACTGTTTCTTGAATTTCTATTGTAGGGGAATCTTGGATTGTAATGTTCTTTTCTCTCCTCCTACTTTTCCTTGGAATCTTTGGTGGACTGCTTCCAGAGGCCTCAGACGGCTCTTGGAAGTAGTTTCTTGTCAAGAATTGCCCCCAAGTATCCTTAGTTTTCTTCAACTGATCCTCAATAAGAATTTTGATGAGCCCATGATGGTAAAGATGAGGTTCAATATTGCCTACATGTTTTTGAACTGTAAAACTCATCTTTTTCAAACTTGATAGCAGAAAATGAGGCAAATTAAGAGTGTAACCGTCTATGAAATTCATCATCATTCTAACATGATACATATACATAGAGCCAAAACGACCTTCACACGTGATAAATTTCTGGATGACTAACAGTAGACTAGACCATTCCTCTTTTAATACATAAATAGGGATGCCTCTTGTAAATACGGTTGTATCCATACCTTGGTTTTGTAGCATGGTTCTCCATATTTGATCGTCCACACTTCTATTTTTAAACCACCTTTCACCTTCTTGAGGTAGGCCCGTGGCAGCTGCTACTGTGGCCTCGGTCACTGTGAATTTCAAGTCTCCAACCTCCACTGTTTGTCCATTAAAGGACCTTGCAAAAGCTTTGGTCACCTCCTTGTTATAGCCTTTAAACTTCTGGATAAATCGTAGCCATCTGACTTTCTTCAGCAATTCCTTAACTTGAGGATAACCCTCCAAGTATTTCGGTCCTTCCGGCTCAGCTCTCAGTAATTTTCCCATCCTCTGTTTTAAATTCCACTGAGAGTTCTTCTGTGTGTGAGGGTTAAGGGAAAAAATAGCTCTGTTACAGGGTTTAGGATAAAATGTAATGACTGTAGTCAGGGTTTAGGATGACTGTAGTGACTGCAATTGGGGTTTAGAGAAAATTGTAGTGACTGCAGTCGAAAATAGAGAACAGTGAATGGAAATATCCGAATTACGGGAGGAACAGTGGGTGAGCAGTGGTAAACGAGTTCATAAAATGAAATGTGGACGCATGCAAGGAATATGGTATAAGTGGAGTATGAGTGGAGTGATAAGCGAGTGGAGTAACGACAAGATTCTTTCGAGTCAGATGACTGTGTATGAGATTTTACACGTCTCAATAGACGGCTGCGGAAATTACGGCTTGGGAAGAGCCGTAACACAATAGGTCACGTCTCAAGAGTACGGGTAATAACTAGAAGTGCAGTCATACTTGAGTTCAAACTCGGAGTAATCATGAGACCGTTAGGGAAATGAATGCGAGGTGTGTGGAGTGATATCACGGAATAAGAGTGATAGTGGGCTAATATATCAAATCATTGCACATAGGAGAACCTGTTATGGTTTAATGACTATACGTAATTATGACTTGAATTGTTATTTGATAAAGATTTTTGATCATACCTTTGGAAACTTTGTCAATTCTTGCTCAAGGCTTCTAACCAGTTGCTCTTCTTTGATATCTTGGAGATGCCCCATGTCTTTAGCTCAATTACACCTGCATTTCATGATTATGGCACTAACAATTGATTGTATTTTTGAAAACAGAGTGATGCTGGCTGCGGAAATCGTTTCTGGCTGCGGAAACTGCTTCTGGCTGCGGAAACGGTTCCCAGCTGCGGAAACTGAGACAGCACCCCCTTGTCTGCACAAAGATAGTTAGAAAAGAACTAACTGAATGAAAATAGTCCTGAAGGGGACTTTTATTGATGGAATGAAATGGAATGAGTGAAATGAAGTGGAATGAAGTGAAATGGAGATGAAAATGAGATGGAGGTGAAGTGAAATGACAAGTGAGATGAAGTGAAGATGGAAAGAGAAGGAGAGGAGATTTTTTTTTTGGAAAATATAGAGTGTCAGGTGTCCTTGATTTTCACTCTATATTTTCTGCATAAGACCGCCAATCTGGGATTGGTTTTCAGGCTTATACACATTTTTTTTTTTTCAAAAACTGAAAGAAACAAAGATTAGGCTGGTGGGAGAGAAGGATTCTTCTCCACCAGCCTTATTGCAGAATTCTCTTGGAACATTTTGACAAACTCCTCTTTTGAAAGTGGCTTATGATAAATTTTCAATCGGTGGCCATTCACAATAAGAGGAGTCTGAAATTCATTAATGGTCTTGATTCTTACTGCTCCATTGTTAAAGACTTTATCAATCTCATATGGCCCAAGCCAATGAGTCTGAAATTTCCCTTTGAAGTCTTTAAACTTGGAATCAAACAGTAAAGCCCAATCTCCCTCTTGAAACTTTCTCTCTTTAATATATCTGTCATGCCACTTAGTTCTTTGATGTTGAACTGGATCAGTCCTTAAAATTGCATCTTGTCTGATCTCATCTAGCTCATTCAGCTGCTCCATTCTGTGCTTTTGGGCTTCTGATAGATTCATCCCCAACTGGACTGCCATCTTGAAAGTCTTGACTTGAAACTCAATGGGGAGCAGGACTTCTTTCCCATAAACAAGTTCATAGGGAGAATGTCCTGTTGTGTTCCTCCATGTAGTTCTGTAGGCCCATAAGGCTTCAGGAAGCCTTTCTGCCCAATCCCTTCTGTGGAGATGAACAGTTTTGGTGATGATGCTCTCAAGAAATTTGTTTGTAGATTCCACTTGACCATTTGCTTGAGGATGGTAAGGAGTAGATTTTCTGTGCTTGATTTTGTATTCTTCCATCAGCTTCTCCATCAAGTTAGATGTGAATTGACTTCCCTGATCTGTCACAATTTCTCTTGGGACACCAAAACGAGTAAAAATATCCTCAAAAAGAAATTGAACAACTGAATTTTCAGTGGCAGAAGGCAATGCCTTGGCTTCTACCCATTTAGTGACATAATTAGTGCAAACCAATATATATTTCTTTTGTCTAGATGGTGGATTAATGGGTCCAATGAAATATAAAGCCCATTTTTCAAAGGGTTCGATGAGTACCTGTGGCTGTAATGGCATTTCATTTGAAAGAGTCGGTCTCCCAACTCTCTGGCAGCTGTCACACCTTCTGACATATTGTTTTGCATCTTTGAAGAGAGAAGGCCAATAATATCCTAAAGATAGGATTTTATAGGCCGTCCTCTTGTCAACAAAGTGTCCACCGCATGGTTCATCATGACATGCCTTGAGGATGTCAGGCATTTCATCTTCCTGAACACATCTTCTGATCACACAATCTAGCCCTGTTTTAAACAATTCATTAGAAATCCATGAATAATTTGAGCTCTCCTGAATAATTTTCTTTTTCTCATTAGGAAATAAGTGTGGAGGTAGCTTCCCTGTAACCAAATAGTTAGCAATATCTGCATACCAAGGAGTCTTAGTAGTTACTGCAAACAAATATTCATCTGGAAACTTATCCTCTACAAGAGAATCTTCGTTAGTATTTTGGATTCTAGACAAGAAATCAACTACTGTATTTTGTTTCCCTGGTCTATCCAACACAGTAATATTGAATTCTTGTAAAAGTAAAAGCCATCTTGTAACTCTACCATTAGTAAAAGGTTTGTTCATGAGATATCTAATTGCAGAATGATCAGTATGGACAAAAGTTTCATAGCCTGTTTTATAATGTCTAAACTTGTTGATTGCATGAACAACAGCTAAGAACTCTTTCTCAGTCACAGTATAATTTAACTCAGTAGGAGTCAAATTTTTACTGGTGTAGTAAATGGCATAAGGAACTAAATCCTTTTGACCCAACACAGCTCCTAGAGTTGTATCTGAAGCATCTGTAGAAATATGGAAAGGAAGTTTCCAATTTGGCCCTCTCAAAATGGGTGCTTCAGATATTCTTGTTTTCAAAGTTTCAAATGCAGATTGACAATCAGGATCCCAATTGAATTCATAGTCTTTTGTAAGTAATTTGAAGAGTGGAGATGCTATTTTGGTGAAGTTTTCAATAAATCTTCTATAATATCCAGTAAATCCAAGAAAAATTCTAACATCTTTTTGACAATTTGGAATAGGCAACTTGGAGATGACTTCAACTTTTGATCTATCAACTTTAATCCCATCCCCTGAAATATGATGTCCTAAAACAATCCCTTCAGTAAACATCATAAAGCATTTCTCATGACTTAATGAAAGGTTTGTTTCTTTACATCTTATAAGGGCTTTTTCCAAATTCTCTAATGCCTCTTCAAATGAATTACCATAAACTGTAAAATCATCCATATAAACCTCTACATAATCATGAATTAGATCAGAAAAGATTCCTAGTACTGTCCTTTGAAATGTTTAGGGTGCATTACATAATCCAAAAGGAAGTACTCGGTAAGCAATAGTTCCCCATGGACAAGTAAATGTGGTCTTGTCCTGATCTTCAGGTGCTACCTGAATCTGATTGTAACCACTAAAACCATCCAAAAATGAGAAATACTTTTTGCCTGCTAAAGTATCTAATACTTGATCAATAAAGGGTAAAGGAAAGTGATCCTTCAAAGTTGCTTTGTTTAATTCTCTGTAATCAATGCAAACCCTCCATTTACCATTCTTTTTAGGTACTATAACCAAAGGAGAAACCCACCGGCTATCTGAAATTGGATAAATGAAGTTTACATTAAGTTACTTTTGGAGCTCTTCTTTCACTATCTCCCTAAGGTTTGGATTCATCCTTCTTTGAGGTTGTCTGATTGGTCTATTGTTTTCCTCAATGTAGATGTGATGAATGCAAGTCTTAGGGTCAATACCTTTCATATCGGTATACTCCCATGCAAATGCAGTAGAATGTTTTTGCAAGATTTTGGTTAGCTCTTCCTGTTGTGATTTTTCCAAGTTTTTGTTGATATTCAATGTTTTTCCTGGAAAAATCTCAATGGCGGAACTACCAAACTCTTCCATAGAGAAAAGAGACATTCGTCTAGATGATATACACTCAATGTCAGAATCCAATTGAAATTGTGTGTGGTCATATTCTGAAGATGTTTCAAAGTTTTCTAATGTGTTCAGAATTTGACTATCTTCACTAATCTCAGAAATGGTAAAGACAGGTTGTATAGTATCTTCATCATCAACCCACTCATTATCTCCTATTTCTGTAATTGCTTTTGCTGGAGGATACAGATTGAACTTCTTTGTCGAATTACCATCAGAAATATACATATCCCCAGACCTACAACTGATAAAAGCATCAGCTGTGGCTAGCCAAGGTCTTCCTAAGATGAGAGGATGTCCTCCTAGATTACTCTTGGGAGTTAAAATCATGAAATCCACTGGATATTCCCAAGAGTCTAAGGAGACTGAAATGTCTTCTAATACACCATCTGGTTTAATAATTGATCGATCTGCAAGTTGCAATAAAGTAGGTGTAAAAAGAAGATTAGGAAGTTTTAGCTGTTCCATAGTCTGTCTACTCATGATGTTGATAGCAGCCCCTAAATCAATCAAAGTATTTGGTATTTCTACCCCATTGATATGTGTTTTGACAATTGGACTACCGGGATCTACATATTTCTGCATAGTAATTTTTCCCATCATGATATCTGCAATTTTTCTTACCAGGTGGATTCTTCTTGTATCTCTTGGTTTCCTTCCTGGTCTTTTAAGACTCAACTCCTTTATTGTTTTCGCTAGAATAGGAATATCTTTAATGGCTTGTAACAAGGGAATCTTGATACAGACATTCTTCAATTCATCTAGAAAATCATAGCCAGGCAACAAGATTTGTTTTTCCACCCCTTTGTCAATTTGTAATCTTTCAGGAAAAGGAGGTGTGGATGAAGATGCAGGTTGCTCAACTATAGGAGTTGTGGGGGTTAACTCTTTTTCTTTTTCTTTTTGAGTGCTTGGGTTTTGAAGAGATGCTTCAGAACCGTTATTGGCTTAAAGAGAATCTTCCTCAGAAATGCTTTGCTTTTGAGCATCTATAGAAGGCTTATCTAGGACTCTACCTGATCTGAGTTGTACATCATTGAGAGGAACAATCATATAGGCAGGAAATTGTTGACCTTCCATCATGTAAGCATTTTGAGGGTTTTTGTTATTGGGGTTTGGCAATGGCTGAGAAGGAAGTTGATTTGACTTTTGTTGGAATGGAAGCAAGAGTTGAGAATTTGGATTCTGTTGAGAAGGTTGTTGTTGTTGTGGAAATGGCAATGATAGTTGTGGGTTTTGATTTGGAAGTTGTGGAGCTTGTTGGTTTTGAAAAGATGGAGGATATTGATAAAATTGAGAAAATCTCCCATAAGGATTTTGCATACCTTGTACCCATGATTGAAAAGGATTTTGAGGTTGGGACCAAGGTTGTTGCCAAGGATTCCAATTTGGTGGGGGTTGAAAATTCATAGAGTTGTTAAACCCTTGATTTTGTTGCCCCTGCCAAGGTCTCCTTGCAACAAAACAGAGAGACTCGATTGTATTTGGATCTTCTTGAAAGAAAGCTTTGAGCCCAGGAATTGAAGGACAATCCTTGGTCTCATGATTCTCTGAACAAATTACACATGTTTCTACAACTTTTGCATCCAAGGGACATTCCCTTAGAGCATGTTTCTTTCTACACTTTGGGCAAAAGATGGCCAAAGCCTTAGCTTCTGCTTTCTGCTTATTGTGAATCTTAAGGGTGTCTAGTTGCTCACTAAGACTCCCTAAGATGTCAGTCTTAAATTCATCAAGTATGTTGCCAATCTCAGCCCTACTTACTGATCCAGTTGCAGATTTGTTTGCTCTGATGAGAGAAGGATCTCTAGGCCCTTTTTGAGTTTTAGATTTCCCCCTTGAGAGATGGACACATAGCTCTGCTATATCATGAAGTGGAAGTTGAGATATGTCTCCTTTTCCTATCATGTTCAAAATATCTATCCATTCATCTCTAATGGCTTTTAATAGAAGGGCTTTCAAGGTCTCCTCATCTAAGTTACTCATTTTTGCTCTTTTCAGGTTGTATTGAAATCTTTCAAGTAAATCCTCCAAGTTTTCATCTTCTCTTTGCACCATTTTGAATACCTCATCCTTGTGATTGGTGGGCATACAATAGTCCAGGTACCTATCCAAAAATGTTTGTTTCATATCATTCCAAGTCCTAATGGATTGAGTGAGTAATCCCATGAACCATTTCAAGGCTGCTCCTTTCAATGTTGAAGGAAACAGTTTGAGTTTTTGAGAGTCTTCCAGATAATCATAAGTTCGACACACGACCTCAAACTCAAATAGAAATGTTTCAGGGTCCTCATTCCTTAACCCATGGAAGTTTGGGAGGACAGATGGTGAGATGTTTTTCATTGTGGCTCGGGAGTCCTCATCGACTATAGGAAATCCGAATGAGTTATCTCCATCCCTATTTCCCCCAATGTTACCTCGACCTCCTCCATTATTTCCTCCTCCTCCTCTACCTCTACCAAATCCATTTGCTCCTTCCTTTGTCATGGTAGTTTCCCTGGAGACTTCAGAGTCTTCTGGTTCCTCTACTAAGGGTGAATGAGAAGGAATTTCTCCCTCTTCTTCTTCAAATGATTCTACTTCTTCAATTACAATTTGTCTCTCTGTAGAAGGAAGGAAAGGATCTCTTTCTAATTCAGATTCGATGGAAGGTGTGGGAGAGTCGACTACTGCCTCTTGAATTCTAGGAATCCTAGGGCTAGGAGTGTAAGTTGGAGATGATGGAGGTGTCTCTTGTCTATTCCTTGAAGTAGATGGAGTTGTAAAAATCGAACTCTTGGCACTAGCTAAAAACCTTCCCCTAGAATCTCTTGCTCTATGCATGTCATTTTTTTATTTTTCTTCAAGTCGGGCTAATAATTCTCTTTCTGATCTTCCAGGTCACTCTAGGTGCAAGAAGAGAGCATACCCAAGAAACTATTAAACCAATAACTTTCTCTTTTCTGATCCTCCAGATCACACTAAGTGCAAGAGGAGAGCATACTTTGAGAGGTTATCAATTTTCCTTCCTTGAAATTTTCTTGTTTTTTTTTTTAGAAATTGGCTACCTAATTTCACTTCCCCGGAAACGGCGCCAAAATGTTTGGTCAATTTAGTGTGATCTAAATTGCTATTTAAAATGTCAATTCGGGGTTCGTAAACTGACGAAGTGAAGTGTACTATATGTACTAGATAACCATTTCCTTAATCTTTTGTCGTTTTTGAGTTTTTTTTTAGTTTGTTTTTGGATTTATCTTTCCCTAATGTGTGATGGCGAAAATGAAAGTGAGGTATGGAGTATGGATGGTGATGGTGGTTTCTACAGTGATTTTCTCAAACTTGAAAGTGCTCAAGAAGAAAGCTTTAAAACAACTAAACTGAAATCAATTCTTAAGAGAAAGTAAATGCATCAAACAGTGAAATAATGACAATGGCCCAATATCCTTGCTGCTGAATGAAAAGAAAATAAAAACTGAATTTAAAGCAACTCAAACAAAAAACAAAGCAACTAATTCACACTACTTAAACTCTTTAGATCCTTTACCCTTCAGCTCAATCTACCTTGTGGGAAGTAATCATGAATAAGTCAAGCAATATGCTATCTAAATGGCAAGAAATTAAATTGCATAAAAGAAACTAGTCACACTACTTTAACTCTTCTGGTCCTTTACCCTTCAGCTCAATCTACCTTGTGGGAAGCAACCATGAATAAGTTTAAGCAATATGATAACTAAATTGCAAGAAATTAAATTGCAGAAAGGAAACTAATCACACTACTTCAACTCTTCTGATCCTTTACCCTTCAGCTCAATGTACCTTGTGGGAAGCAATCATGAATAAGTTTAAGCAACATGATAACTAAATCACACTACAGTTAGTAACATTCTGATTTCTTGCTAATAGAGTCACTTCACTATAGAAAGAAACCATAAATTGATGAGCAGTATGATATCTAAATAACAAAAAAAATAAGTAAGCAAATCACAACTTGAAAAAGACAGTGCTGAAATTAAACTTCAGAAAATGAAAGTGAGTAGGAAGGACAAGATGATCTCATATGTCAATAGTTATCAAAAAGATGAAAATTTGCCCGGGCTGCCTAAGAAAACCTGCAGAAAAGCACTGATTAGTGGACAGTTATAAGAAAACAGAGGTGAAAATATAAACAACAGTGATTTAAGAAACATCAAACAGTGTGTTATGTACAAGCTAATGATACAAGAACATAATAAAACCAAATGAAAACTTTACAAGGCTTCAGCGCGCAGGGGCCCTCTGCCACTTCAGCCGGTCAACAAGTAGTCACACGAATAAACTCAGAAAAGTCTTCTCATATATTAAACCAGCAACATATATAAACAATGGGGTGATAACACAACAGTTCAGAATTTACATATCCAAAAAAAACTTCTTTACAACGTTCATCGACGCGTTATTTATAATGACAAAATGCTGAAACTAACTAACTAACTCCTACGCTATTGACTGTGTTGCCAAAGACACGTAGATCCCTTCAGCCGAGATCTAGCGGAACTGTCATCATGTCTATTAAATCTCCGGAGTGGTAGCTGTTAGATTCAGGTTACAGAAATGATCTCCAGGTGTGCCGGTGTCTTCGTGAGCTGAGGACTGTGCCACGTAACGTTCACGTGCTCAAAACAGAGACGTGCCACCGCTGAACTCCTTAGTTGGCTTTGCCTTTGACCCTCGTTGACCGTGACCTTCTATGGATGATTTGGCTGATTTGAAGGGACACGTTCCATGTATCCGTCACTTGGAGCTTGCCCATGTGGCTCGTTTCTTCATAAGACACCTGTAGCATAACTTTTAACAAAATAGCTTCGGAATCCTTGTTGGCATTATGTTTCTGGTATGGCTATATGTTACAGATGTTGTACTTGATGGCAACTCCCGTGGCAAGGCTCTCAATTTGTTGAAAATTAAGATGTACGCAGGAAATCGGTTCAGAGGGTGCGTACCTGCAGGTACACCATGCAGGGACCGCGTCCAGATACGCAGGCCAGCCGTTCAGGAGGTGCGTACCCCCAGTGCACACATTTCAAGGCAAATAAATTCACATGTGGGGTTTTCTTATGTGTTACTCTTGGTATTTAGCCGACGGTATTGGGTTATTATGGTGTCGGCTCGTGGTATTGTTCCATGATTTTAGGAGGAGCTTGCCTATATAAAGCAAAGGAGATCACTTGGCTAAGCATCTTTTGCAATTGAATATCTTTAGATCTGAAATATTGGGTTATGGTCTTAAAAGCTTGATCTATATGAAAGGGAAGTTGAAGGCGAATCTGTGAAGGGTGATCTCTCGAGCGCATGATCAGATCTGAGCAACTGTGCCATTCTGGTGGACTGCCTATTCGGCCCTAATCAGAAGGACGCAGGTGTTTTAACAGAAGAGCTGCGTGGGTACGCAGTGCAGAAGCAGGAGATCTGCGTGGGTACGCAGTGCAGAAACAGGAGATTTGCGTGGGGACGCAGAGCAGAAACATGAGACCTGCGTCGGTACGCAGAGCAGAAGAAGGAGGACTGCGTGGGTACGCAGAGCGACTAAGGTTCAGGTGCGTCCGCATAGTAAAAGTACGCGGCGCGATAGTATTTTTGGGTGCGTCCCTGCAGTAACAGTACGCGGCGTGATAGTATCTTTGGGTGCGTCCCTGCAGTAACAGTACGCAGCGCGGTTCAAGGAACAGTGCGTGGGCACGCAGTGTGGCAGAAGGATCTTTGCGGGTAGACGCAGGAAAGCAGAAGGTGAACTGCGTCGCGACGCAGGCCACAGAAGGAAAAACTGCGTATCTGTCTTAAAAAGTTCTGTTGATTGAATTTTTCTGTTGATAAGGTGTTCTGGGTTAGTTCTGTTATTGCTGATCTGATAACTGTAGTGGACTGTAACTTTTATGTACTTGATGATCAATTGATGCTTTATGAAAAGAAGTTGGGGGTTGTAGCTCCCTTCCAGGAGAGACTGGAAAACGAGAGAGAGAGAGTTGTAGCTCTCTGCAGGTTGCAGCCTGCGTACTGGAAAAGGACTGCACCAGTACAAAACCATTGTAAAAGAAGTTTCTAATTTGAAAGAAGATAGAGACATATTGCAGCAGGTGGTTTTCACCCACATTGGGTTTCCACCTTATATCTTGTGTTCTTTGGTGTGACTATCTGTTTTTCCTTGTTCATGCTCATTATTTTATGGTACTGACATGCAAAAATAATTCAAAGGACAAATAAGGAAGATTTATTAAAATTGTTAGATAATACTGATTCACCCCCCCTCTCAGTATTATTTCCAACAATTGGTATCAGAGCAGGTCCTTCAGAGAAGCTTGATCGCTTGAAGGTAGATCGTTCATCATGAGCAACTACGAGAGAGAAGCATCAATCAGGCCACCGGTTTTTGATGGGACAAACTTCAATTATTGGAAGGTAAGAGTTACTGCCTATCTTCAGTCTCTTGGTACAGAAGTTTGGGACATCATAGAGACAGGCTATGCTTTTCCTTCAGCTACTCCTACAGATGCAGCTGAGAAAAAGAAGTATGAAACAAATGCGAAAGCAGTCAGTACTCTATTAGGATGTATATCTCAATCAGAATTCATGAAGGTAATGCACTATAAATCCGCAAAAGAGATATGGGACAAAATTGTCACGAGCTATGAAGGAGACGAACAGGTAAAACGTGCTAAACTTCAAACTCTCAGAATTCAGTATGAGACTCTCAAAATGTACAATGATGAAAGTGTGGCAAACTATTTTCTTCGGGTAGATGAGGTTGTTAATTGTATGAAGAATTTGGGTGAAGAAATAAAAGAGGCTATTGTGGTTGAAAAAGTTCTAAGATCATTGTCCCCCAAGTTTGAATCTAAAGTATCTGCAATAGAAGAAAAGGAAAATCTACGAATTCTTACTATGTCTCAGCTACATGGAATTCTAACTGCTTATGAAATGAGAAAGGGAGGCCCATCAGACATAAGAGAAGCTGCTTTCAAGGCATCAGGCAAAGGAGATTATTATGAAGCAAGCCACGTCCTAGAAGAAGAGGAAGAAGAATCAAATTTTGTCAGAAATCTTCAAAGGGGTTCTGGAAGGTTCAGAGGTAAGTTACCTTTTAAATGCTTTGCTTGTGGAAGAGTAGGTCATTATGCTGCAAAATGTCCTTAATAAAGGAAAGGAACCTGCTAGATGGAACAAGAAACAAAACGCAAATAAGAAAAGCTACTACACTCATGAAGATAGTGATGGTCTATCAAACAGTGATGAAGATGAACAAGGTAATGAATATAAGTTGTTAATGGCATTTGAAGATGATGATTATATGGATGCTATAGATGTGGATAACGTTTATGATGAAATTACTAGACTCAAGAGATGTATAGAAGAAAAGAACATGATCATTGATACTCTACAATTTCAAATTGATGAGAAGGAAAAACATCTTGAAAAATTAGAAGGTGAAATTGTTGGTCTTAGAAAAGAAATTGAGAAAACAAAAGCTATTAATCTCAAGTTTGTCAAAGGATCTGAAACTTTGGATGAGATTATCAATGTGCAGCGGTCTCCACTAAACAAGACAGGTCTGGGCTATAATGGAGAAACTTCTCAAGCATCCACCTCAAAAAGTTATCTTGATGCAGCAAGAAGAAATGAGCAAAAGAACAATGAAGATCATCAGGTAAAGCAGGGACGAATTACAAATAGAAACTATCAGGGGCAATCCAGCTTAAGGGTGAACAAAAGTTACAACCAGCCACAGGTAAAATCTTCTCAATTTGGTTCAAGAATAGATGAAAATAGAAATTACAATCAGTTGGCTGGTAGATTCGATAACCACAGAAGTTTCTTCAATGGACAATGCTTTTCTTGCCATAACTTTGGTCACAAAGCAGCTCAATGTGTTGCATATAAAACGATCATGACTAGGGAAGCTCAAAAACAAAGAAGTATGACAGGGATTACAAAAAGGACCTATAACAACTTTTCGGTTCTTGAAAATGAAGTTGAATGTTCTATTTGCAATAACTTTGGTCATGAAGACTCTGAATGCAGGAGCAGGTTTCAGCAGAAAAAGGAACAAGCCTCAAGCACCAAAACATGGAGAATAAAGGAACCTCAAACAGAAAGATGTGGGATAGCATTTTATGCAGAGGGACAGGAAAATCTATGGTACATTGACAGTGGATGTTTGAAGCATATGACAGGTGATAAAGAAAAACTTGAGTCTTATTCTGCTCTAGAAAAGGGAAAGAAAGTCTCTTTTGGAAATGATACTCCTGCAACTATAAAAGGAAAGGGCATTGCTCAGTTAAAAGAAAAGGTCAAGGCTGGAAATGTTTTGTATGTTGATGGATTGAAGCATAATCTTCTAAGTGTCATCCAGATGTGTGATCAAAGAATCGAGGTTATATTCAGATCAAATGGATGTCTTGTTCGTGATCTTGATACAGGTAAAACAGTGATCAAAGGCAAAAGAACTCCAAATAATCTATACATATTTGAAGAAGGACAACAACAATGCTATCTGAGCAAGGATGATGAGCACTGGTTATGGCATCGGAGGTTGGGGCATCTAAGCTTTTCACAAATAAGGAAAGCATGCAAATATCAGGCAGTTCGCGATCTTCCAGATATCAAAATTCCTGACAACACCATATGCAAATCATGTCAGTTTGGAAAACAAACCAGAACTAACTTTCCAGAGAAGGAAGGATCAGCTAGCATGCCTCTTGAGCTAGTACATACAGATACATGCGGTCCATTCAGGAAAAGAACACCTAGAGGAGAAGAATACTTGATATTATTCATTGACGATTTCTCCAGGTTTGTCTGGCTAGGACTTATGAAGCACAAAGATGAAGCATTCGAAAAATTCAAATCCTTCAAAGCCTTGGTTGAAAATGAATCAGGTCACAAAATTAAGTGCCTCAGATCCGACAGAGGTGGGGAGTTTACCTCAAATGAATTTTTCGATTTCTATGAAGAACATGGGATAAGAAGAGAATTCTCTACAGCTAGAACTCCTCAGCAAAATGGAGTTGTGGAAAGAATGAACAGAACAGTCCAACAAATGGCTCGTGCTATGCTTGATGAATCAGGAACTCCCGCAACTTTCTGGGGTGAAGTTGCACATGCTGCAGTTGTTATTCTCAACAAAACAAATGTCCGGGTGAACAACACTCAAACTCCTCATGAGCTTTGGAGTGGTAAGACTCCTTCGGTAAAGCACTTCAAAATCCTTGGGAGCAAATGCTATATCAAGAATACTGATGAGCAGCTTGGCAAACTTGAACCTAGAGCAGATGAAGGCATTCTTCTTGGTTACTCTCCACATAGCAAAGCATACAAATGCTACAATAAAATACTTGGCAGAATTGTTGACAGCATTGATGTAGTGATTGATGAGAAGGGATACATTCCTAGGCAAGTACATCATGAAGAAGAAGATGAAGGCTACCCCCAACGACAGAATGATGAAGAAGAAGAACCTCAAGAAGAACCTCAAGAAGAACCAGAGGAGCAAACAAGAATAGAAGAAAAGACTCCATCCAGATATGTTCAGAAGAATCATCCAGAATCTCAGATTATGGGGCAGAAAGAAGCAGGTGTACAAACAAGAAGAACAGTTGCAGAAGCTTCAAGCTATTTGGCATTACTCTCCTCTATTGAACCACAAAATGTGAAAGAGGCATGCAAAGATGAATGTTGGGTGAAAGCAATGGATGAAGAACTTGAGCAGATCGAAAAGAACAACACTTGGGAGCTGGTTCCTAGACCAAAAGATAAGAATGTTATCGGGACAAAATGGGTCTTCAAAAACAAATTGAATGAAAATGGAGAAGTAATTAGAAACAAAGCCAGACTTGTTTGTAAAGGGTATGCGCAGCAAGAAGGAATAGACTTTGAAGAAACCTTTGCTCCTGTTGCAAGACTTGAGGCCATCCGAATGTTCCTTGCTCTCTCAAGTTTTCAAAACTTCAAAGTATTTCAAATGGACGTGAAATCAGCCTTTCTGAATGGAGACTTGGAAGAAGAAGTGTACATTGAACAGCCAGATGGGTTCATTCTTGGAAATGATCCAAATCTTGTATGCAGATTGAAAAAGGCTCTCTATGGTCTCAAACAAGCTCCAAGGGCTTGGTACTACCGTTTGGACAAATATCTTCATCAACAAGGCTTTTCAAAAGGATCGACAGATAGAAATCTTTATATAAAAGTTGAAAATGACAAATTGCTAATACTTGTTGTGTATGTAGATGACATTATTTTTGGGAGCAATGAAGAAGCTATGAGTCAAAACTTTGCCTTGGTCATGCAGAAAGAATTTGAAATGTCCTTGCTAGGAGAACTGACATATTTCCTTGGTTTGCAAATCCAACAAAAAGGAGGAATCTTTTTATCTAAAACCAAGTATCTCAAACAGATTTTGAAGAAATATGGTATGGAAGATGCAAAACCAGTATGTACACCCATGGTCACAGGATGTAGCCTCAGTGCAAATGATGAATCTGCAGCAGTACATCAACCAACCTACAGATCTATGATTGGAAGTTTACTTTATTTGACAGGTACCCGCCCAGATATCATGCATGCAGTTGGAATAGTTGGAAGATTTCAGGCAAATCCGAAGGAGACTCATCTTCAGGCAGTGAAGAGAATTTTCAAATATCTTCAAGGGACTCAAAATTATGGCTTATGGTATCCTAGAGATACAGATCTTACACTTCATGCTTATACAGATGTAGATTGGGCCGGAAGCATGGATGACAGGAAAAGCACAAGTGGTGGTGCGTTCTTTATGGGTTCCAGACTGGTATCTTGGTTCAACAAGAAACAGAGTTCGATTGCCTTGTCTACAGCTGAAGCGGAATATGTTGCTGCTGCATCTTGTTGCACCCAACTCCTTTGGATGATGCAGACTTTGCAGGATTTTCAAATCACTTGTACACCACCAATTCCCATCTTATGTGATAACACAAGTGCAATCAGCATCTCAAAGAATCCTGTTATGCATTCAAAAACCAAGCACATACCAATCAAGTATCATTTTCTCCGGGAACAAGTGCTTGAACAGAAGGTTAAGTTGGAGTATGTTCCTTCTAAGGAACAAGTTGCTGATATTCTCACCAAACCATTGCCCAGGGACACTTTTGAATACCTCAGGCAAAAGCTGGGGGTTGTTGATGCATCATCTTATTGTTGAACCTTTTCTGATTGATGGTACAGGTTCAGGGGGAGCATATAATGCATTGTTGGCATTATGGAGGATGGTCAGAAGGAGATCTTGGAAATAGCTGCAATATGTCTCTATCTCTTTCATGGTGGATTATGGTTCTTTGTTGCAGATCTGGTTCATTTTCAGGGGGAGCATGATCTTAGGGGGAGCATACCCCTTTGCCCTTGATGTCAAAGGGGGAGAATGAAGCTGAAGTTTGTGAGGTTGCCATCAAGTCCAAAGGGGGAGATTGTTGGCATTATGTTTCTGGTATGGCTATATGTTACAGATGTTGTACTTGATGGCAACTCCCGTGGCAAGGCTCTCAATTTGTTGAAAATTAAGATGTACGCAGGAAATCGGTTCAGAGGGTGCGTACCTGCAGGTACACCATGCAGGGACCGCGTCCAGATACGCAGGCCAACCGTTCAGGAGGTGCGTACCCCCAGTGCACACATTTCAAGGCAAAGAAATTCACATGTGGGGTTTTCTTATGTGTTACTCTTGGTATTTAGCCGATGGTATTGGGTTATTATGGTGTCGGCTCGTGGTATTGTTCCATGATTTTAGGAGGAGCTTGCCTATATAAAGCAAAGGAGATCACTTGGCTAAGCATCTTTTGCAATTGAATATCTTTAGATCTGAAATATTGGGTTATGGTCTTAAAAGCTTGATCTATATGAAAGGGAAGTTGAAGGCGAATCTGTGAAGGGTGATCTCTCGAGCGCATGATCGGATCTGAGCAAATGTGCCATTCTGGTGGACTGCCTATTCGGCCCTAATCAGAAGGACGCAGGTGTTTTAACAGAAGAGTTGCGTGGGTACGCAGTGCAGAAGTAGGAGATCTGCGTGGGTACGCAGTGCAGAAACAGGAGATCTGCGTGGGGACGCAGAGCAGAAACAGGGGACCTGCGTCGTTACGCAGAGCAGAAGAAGGAGGACTGCGTGGGTACGCAGAGAGACTAAGGTTCAGGTGCGTCTGCATAGTAAAAGTACGCGGCACGATAGTATTTTTGGGTGTGTCCCTGCAATAACAGTACGCGGTGCGATAGTATCTTTGGGTGCGTCCCTGCAGTAACAGTACGCAGCGCGGTTCAAGGAACAATGCGTGGGCACGCAGTGCGGCAGAAGGATCTCTGCGGGTAGACGCAGGAAAGCAGAAGGTGAACTGCGTCGCGACGCAGGCCACAGAAGGGAAAACTGCGTATCTGTCTTAAAAAGTTCTGTTGATTGAATTTTTCTGTTGATAAGGTGTTCTGGGTTAGTTCTGTTATTGCTGATCTGATAACTGTAGTGGACTGTAACTTTTATGTACTTGATGATCAATTGATGCTTTATGAAAAGAAGTTGGGGGTTGTAGCTCCCTTCCAGGAGAGACTGGAAAACGAGAGAGAGAGAGTTGTAGCTCTCTGCAGGTTGCAGCCTGCGTACTGGAAAAGGACTGCACCAGTACAAAACCATTGTAAAAGAAGTTTCTAATTTGAAAGAAGATAGAGACATATTGCAGTAGGTGGTTTTCACCCACATTGGGTTTCCACCTTATATCTTGTGTTCTTTGGTGTGACTATCTGTTTTTCCTTGTTCATGCTCATTATTTTATGGTACTGACATGCAAAAATAATTCAAAGGACAAATAAGGAAGATTTATTAAAATTGTTAGATAATACTGATTCACCCCCCCTCTCAGTATTATTTCCAACAATCCTGTGCTGGCTGCGGAAACCTGTGCTGGCTGCGGAAACTGACAAGTTTCCACAGCTGCATGAACAAAAAAACTAAACCAAACAACAGTCATAAGCATAGTCAGAAAACCATATAAAAAGCTCTTTTTAAACTACAATGCAATGATTTAACAGCTGGGTGGATGAAATAAGTGGAAAAGGAAGGCTGAGAGGGTGTATAGGAAGGTAAAGGTTTGAAGCTCAAAAGATTGCACAATCCTGGAGCCCAGCAGGCTGCCAGAGAGGATTGCACAATTTCTAGAGAAAATTTTGGTTTCCCTACAGAAATGTGCAATTTTCAAGGGGAAGTTGCTCAGCCTGCAGCTAGACCAAGTCTGGGTGAACAACCTGTGAGGGGAATGGATCAAGCTGTGACCGACAGGCTGCCTTTGTGCAAGAAGACACTTAAGCTTGTGAACTTGATGAAGCAAGGCAAGCTGCTATGAAGGTTGGAAGGGAGGCTCCAAAACGAGGCTAAGGAAAAATTTTGGAAGGTAGTTGTAGCTGCTAAAATAGATGCCAATCCTCAATCAGCTGATGATGCTCTTCTAGTTGTTGTACTAACTCCTGCCTATTTTCTCCTGGGGGTTGATATGATTCTTGTAACCATTTCCTTAATGTTTTTTTTACATTTCTCAGCTTCATCTTCCAAACAAATGTTGACGAACCTATTATTAGGAGCTTCCAATCTTGGAAGATTAAGTCCACAACCCCATCCTCTTAAACCCATGAAGGGTTGAAGTGAAATGGAATGGGTCCAAGATTCCCCCAATGTTCCAGGATTAAAGTAATTGGGTTGTGATCATATTCGAATTGATATTTTATTGAGGATGATCAATTTAGGCCTTTCATGATCCAGTTGTTATGAACTAAAAATATATCCAACCTCATTTCCATGTGATTATCCCCCACCCTGCGATTTGTACAAGTATACTACCCCACTTTTGGAAGATAATCAACCAGATCCCATCCAAGGATTAGGTCTTCCATATGTTCTCTAGATGGGTCTCTTACTATGTTACCTCCTCTTTTCTCTGTATCTTTTAGTATTGTGTTGAAATCACCCCCAATTATGCAAATTTTGAGGAGTCCCTTATTCTTTATTTCATAAAGAGAGTCTTAGAACTCTGCTTTCTCGCCATACAAGAAAGGAGCATAAACATTAATAAATGCGATATGCTCTCCAGAGTCTGTGGATTCCAAGAGAGCCATAATCCAAGATTGGTGCTTCAGACTTTCCACTAATTTAAAGTGAAGGGATACCTAAAAAAATACCCAACCCACCAGACGATCCTCTTGAACTCTAAACCACTACTTTGCAACCCTTCCAGAAGACACTTTGTACTTTGAAAACTTATTCATTTAGTTTGGTTTCTTGTAGAAAGAAAACCCATGGATTTTCTTGCATTACTAAATATTTTACAGCTACAGATTGTGTGGGGCTTCATAATCCCCTTATATTCCATGATAAAACTTTCATTTGGAAGGAGGTATTTGTGAATTGTCTTCCCCTTATGATGCCTCATAACCTTTTCCTCATTTCCCTTTTAATGTGTTAGTAATCACTTGTTGATTCTATAACTTATTATTTTGTTATGTTGTGTGTTATATTCTTTCCATGACTAGCTCCATGCATTGTACATTTCATCGGGTGCAGCGGGGGTGGTAGCTCCCCTACATGGGGACTAGGGCAACGTGCCAATATTTTTTTATGTGGACCGAATAATAGTTGGGAGCACCCACAGATGGTGGGTGGACCTATCCATGATTATGTGCATGGGTTTTGCACATGGTTTTTGCTATGATGGTTTTCTGCCCATGGTATTTTTAGGATCTGGTCAAGGGAACTACGATTATGTGCTAATCCAGGGTTAATGGAATGGGGCTTTTGTTTTTTTGTTTATGTGGACCCAATAATAGTTGGGAGGACCCACATATGGTGGGTGGACTTAGACATGGTTTTTTGCATGGGTTTTGCACATGGTTTTGGGCATTATGGTTTTCTGCCCATGGTATTTTGCAGATCTGGCCAAGGGAACTACGGTTATGTGCTAATCCAAGTTTAATGGATTGGAGTTTATGAATGCTTAGGCATGTATATATATGTATTAAAACATTGAAAGGAATATAATGAAAAATCAATCTAGTAATCCTAGTTTTAGGATCCAAGGGAAAATCTTTGTGTATATATTTTTTTTGCTCTCATCATTGTTTATTTTTTTGTTTGAATAATTCGTTTGTAGGTAATTTTTGTATAGGGTTAAAACGTACATTTGGTATTCGAGTTGTTTCGGCTTCAAGGGGATACTTTTTCTGCTGAGGGGTTTTGCTCGGGTCGATGGTAGACCCTATTATAATGGGAGATCCGCAGAATTAATTCTTGCGGTAAAAGAAGATGGTGAATAGTGGAAACATGGAGATCAACAAATTCAATGGACAAATTTTTGAGTTGTGGAATCTCAAGATGGAGGATCAGTTGGTGGATAGAGATCAGTGGATCGCGATAGATCCAGGTACTAAACCAACGATCATGTCAACATAAGAATGAGGGAAGTTGGATCGGAAGGCAAAGAGCACAATATGATTGTGTATCTTAGATTTAGTATTGTTGAATGTATCAGGGGAAGCTACAATGAAATATTTGTGGGACAAGTTAGGGACTTTGTACCAATCTAAGTCTTTGGTGAACGAATTGTTCCTGTGGAAAAATCTATATAACTTGAGGATGAAGGATCAAGACTCAGTAACAAAGCACCTAAACATCTTTAATACTATGGTATACCAATTTTTATCCGTTGATCTAAAAATTTTAGATGAAGATAAGTGCATCAGTTTGTTGTGTTCTCTACTAGATTCGTGGGATAGTCTAGTTGTTACTATAGGTAGCAATACAACTTCCTTGAAGTTTGATGAAATAGTCTCATCCTTGCTGTCGGAGGAGATGAGATGGAAAAATATGGATATACAGAATGGAGATGCCTTGTCTATATGAAGACAGTCCCAAAATAGAGACAAAAATAAGTCCCCGAGTGGGATATCTAAATCTAGAGGGAGTATAAATCTCTAGGAAAACCTGTAAAGTGTGCTGAAAATGCGGAAAGGAAGGGAACTACAAAAAGGATTATAGATCTAAAGCTCTTGAGAAAGGAAGGGGATCTAATGATGCTCCTTCTGCAGAGGCAAAAACCACCTCAGATGAAGGTGGGGATGTGTACTTGGCTTCTTCTTCAAGTACACATGTAGATCATGAGGCATGGCTGATTGACTCAGGTGCATCCTTTCACTTCACTCCCCATAGGGAGTGGTTCCGAAAGTACGAGAAATATGATGGTGGGGATGTATTCTTAAGGGATGATAGAAAGGCCAGAATCATCGGATGGAAAAAAATCAAGATGAAGTTGCAAGGTGGAGGCATTAGAACACTTCCTTGTGTTCTGCATATTCCTACAGTGGCCAGAAATTTGATTTCTGTAAGCAAGATGGATGATGCAGGTGTAAAAACAGTTTCGAGAAAGATACTTGAAAGATGGTCCAGGGAGCACTAATATTGATGCGGTGAGTTAAGATTGAAACTATGTACAAGATTTTGGGTAGCATTGTTATTGATGGGTGCAACAATTCTTTGGTTCCATGAAAGTGGAGGAAAAAACCTAGTGGTCTCTAGAGAAAAGACCATGTTATGGCATCAAAGTCTTTGACATATTGGAGAGAAGGGAATTCAAATACTGCATGGTAATGGCATGGTAGAAGTTATGTTTAATTTCTCTTTGGATTTTTATTTTTATAAACATTGTGTATATGGGAAGAAGAATCGGGTGAGTTTCCCCTCTAGTGCTAAGAGGGTGAAAGGGATATTAGAGCTTGTGCATAGTGATGTGTTTGGACTTGTGTCGGTTCCATCAGTGGCTAAGTATATGTACTATGTCTCATTTATAGATGACTTCTCAAAGAATACATGGATATATTTCCTCAAGAAGAAATCTGAAGTATTTGACAAGTTTAAAGAATTTAAAGCTCTGGTGGAAATAATCAAATAGAGAAGAAGATCAAGGTGTTAAGGACAAATAATGGTGGAGAGTTTTGTAAGAAGGACTTTGAAGAGTTTTGTAAGAAGTGTGGTATACCACGGAAGAACACTACTCCATACACACCTTAACAAAATGGAGTTGTAGAAAGAATGAATAGGACGTTGATCGAAAAGGAAAGAAGCATGCTCAACAGTGTCGTGTTAGGACAAGAATTCTGGGCAGAGGTGGTGGAGACTGCATGTTACTTGGTTAACATATCACCTTCATCAATGTTTGAGGATAAGACTCGACATGAGGTATGGACCGGTAAGAAATCCTCTCTTTCACATCTGAGGGTATTTGGTTGTGATGCATATGTACACATTGCAAAGGAGAAAATAACCAAGATGGATAGTAAATTTGAAAGGTGCATCTTTATTGGGTATAAGGATGGTTTAAAAGTTTATAATCTTTGGAACCCAGAAACAAGGAAGGTTGTGTACAACTGACATGTTGTGTTTACAGAGGTGAAATATGTTATTAAAAATGAAGTCCTATCAAAGGAACTTGAGAAGATAGAGTTTGAACTAAAGGAGGAAGAATCAGACTCTACAACAAAACAAGAATCAGAAGAGGAAGAGCCACAAACTACATTTTTGAGAAGACCAATTCGAGAGAGAAGGAAGCTAGAGAGGTATAGTCCATCTTCTTTTTGTTCAAATTTTGATTTATCTATTGCTGATGATGATCCCAGAATTGTCAGGGAGGTAGTGGATTTAGAGGATATCAAACTCTAGAAAGAGGCCATGGTTGATGAAATGGAATCTTTGGATAAAAATGAGGCTTGGGATCTGGTGGAGCTATCGGTTGGAAGGAAACCCATTGGCAGCAAATGGGTGTTTAAAAAGAAGATGAATGTAGAAGGAAAGGTGGAGAATACAAAGTTCAGTTGGTAGAAAAATGCTATTCCCAAGTAACAACAATTTATTTTGATAATATATTTTCCCCTATTGCTAAGTTAGCTTCTATTAGATCACTTTTATTTGTTGTTGCTGCATTTTATTTTGAGGTAGAACAAATGGATATGAAGACAAAATTTCTTCATGGGGATCTGGAAGAAGATATCTATATGAAGCAACTTGAAGGCTTTGTAGTGAAGGGTAAGAAAGAACCTGTATGCAGGTTAAAAAAGTCTCTATATGGGTTAAAACAGTCACCAAGGATGTGGTATCAGAAATTTGATAGATATATATGGGGACTTGGCTTTACAAGGAGAAAAGAAGATCATTGTGGGTATTTTAAATTAATTGGTGACCGTGTTATTTATTTGGTCTTGTATGTGGATGATTTGTTGCTTATTGGAAATAACAATGAAATTATCCAGGATTTGAAGACCCAATTTTCCTCCAAATTTGAGGATCTTGGTGTTGCACACTATATTTTCGGTATGGAAAAAAAAACGAGATTGGGAAAAGAGGAAGCTATGGTTAAACCAAAGGAAGTATGTTAAGATAATATTACAAAGGTTTAATAAGCATGATAGTAAATCGGTGAAGGTTCCAACTCCTGTAGGTGTAAATTTATTTGTTGAGCAGTGTCCCAAGACACAAGAAGATGAAGTGGAAATGTCTCGTGTTCCATATGTGAGTGTAGTTGGTACCCTGATGTATGCAATGATATGTACTAGACTAGACATTGCACATGTAGTGGGAGTATTGAGCAAGTTTATGTCAAAACCAAGGAAGGAGCATTAGACAATTGTAAAGCGGCTTTTCAGGTATTTGCGTGGCACCAGTGATTATGGTCTGTGCTACCAAGGAAGACCAAAATTGGACAAAGTTTTGGACATCCATGGCTTTTTTATGAGAGATTTTTCGGCGTAAATCACATGAAATTTCATTTGTCGACACGTTTCGAACCAACCAGTGTGGTTCATCGTCAGGACAAATTGAAGAATCAGATCTAGCTTTGCATATTGAATAGACAGAGTAGAACATCAAACGACTATATTTCTTGACCAAGCAATGGCTATATTGACTAACGGCTAAATTTGACCAGTAGACGGTTAGTTGTACAAGATTAAGGGCATGACTTTTATTTTAATAATTAAGTTAATTCAAATAAATATCAAATTGTTAGTTAGTTATATTCTTATTAAAATCGAGGTTAAAGGGACTATAAACAAATATATCATAAAATAAATAAATTAATTTAAATTAATAGTTAGTTAAAAAGTTATTAAATAGAGTAATGAATATACATAGTTAGTTATATATATATTAAAGATAAAGGGACTTATTTTATATATTAAAATAAATTAATTATAAAATAAAATCATTTTTAAATTAGTAGTTATTGATAGATATTATAGAAAATTTTAGGGGGTTAGAAAGAATAATTTTTTTTTTTTTATTTTTTTTTTAAATTAATTAAAAGTTTAATTAAGGGTTAAACTAGCATATTATCATAGATTGATTTCAAGGTATAGAATTATTATTAGAGTTTTGAAAGGATTAATTGTATTGTTATTATCAATATAATAGTGTTATCATAATAATATTTAATAAATTTATTAATAAAGACGTATACTTATAACCTAAATTTCCTTATAATAAATAACATAACCCTGAAGAGCGACTAAGAGGCGAGGGTCGGGACCCATAACTAATACAAAATCTCATCAAAGACTAAAGGCCCATGAGAGAAGGATACAGGATAACAAGCTAAAAAAGGAGGGAGGGGAGGAAGGGAAGAAAATGACTAGGAAGAGAGGGCTGGGATCCAACAACTACTGATCTTCCATCCGTCTTCTCTATTGAGATTGTTCGGTCTTTTCTCAATCTCAAGGGCTTCCCTAAATTTGTGGTGATGGAATTGCGAAACCTTAGCAATAACACTCGCCTCCTCGATACATACATGATGTTTGGTACTCTCCACATGCTCAGCTAAAGCGGAAGACTTGGTTCTCCTATGCTTGAGGTCAGCTGCGTGCTCACTAATCCTTTGATTAATGGAGCGACTAGTCTCACCAATATAGGGGGTCCCATAGGAACAAGGAATAATATAAACCCCTTTCATGTCCTTAGGGTCGATAGGATCCTTCACAGATCTGAGGGATTTACGAATGGTGTTGAGGGGTCTAAAGGTCGAGGGGACATTATGTTTCTTAAGAATCCTAGCAATCTTATCAGTAGTCCCCTGCACAAATGGAAGATGGACACCTGGGACCCGCTCTTTCGGTTCTCTTTTAGTTAATGAATTTTTGGCAGCTTTGAGGAAAGCTTTCTGACCCAGGTACTTACTATAACCATTCTCAACAAAGACATTAAGGAGGTGGGCTTTCTCTTTCTTGAAGCCTTTTTCATCAAAGATCCTAAGGGCATGAGTAGCAAGGGTGTTGAGAACACCCAACTTCTGAGCCGGGAAATGGTGGGAATTGGCATGAAGATACTGCTCTGTATGTGTTTTCTTTTGAAACACTTGGTGGGAGAGGGAACCATCACTATTCTTAGAAATAAGAATATCAAGGAACGAGAGGCAACCATTGACTTCTTGTTCCTTGGTGAACTTAATGATTGAGGATTGACTGTTGAGATGATCGAAGAAGAGATCTAACTCCTCTTGGCCGTGAGACTAGATGACATTAGTGTCATCTACATATCTTTTCCAAAGCTTCGGCAGGAGGCGGGCCGAGTTTAGAGCCTTGGATTCAAAATCTTCCATAAAAAGATTTGCTATGACAGGGGATAGGGGGAGCCCATGGCAACACCAGGTTTGCTCAAAGAACTCCCCTTCAAAACTGAAGAAGGTGGAGGTGAGGCAGATCTCAACTAATCGAGCAGAATCAGGATCTGTTAGGCGGTTGATCACCTCCATGGCCTCATTTATAGGGATGTAGGTGTACAGGGAAACAACATCAAAACTAACAAGGATGTCCTCGGGGTCAAGCTTAATGCCCTTGAGCTCCTTAATAAAGGAAGCAGAGTCTTTGACGAAGGACTCTGTATGGCCAACTAAGGGCTTAAGTTTTAAGGCAAGGAACTTAGTAAGAAGATAGGTAGGACCACCAATGGTGTTGACAATGGGCCTAAGGGGAGCTCCTTCTTTGTGGATCTTAGGAAGTCCATAGATCCTAGGAGTGATGGGATTGCTCTCAATGAGCTTATGGTGTAAGTCACACACAGATTTACAGGATTTAATGGCAAGGGCCACATTCCTAGAAATCTTCTTTAAAGGGTTTTTGGGAAGCTTCTTATAGCTTCCACTATTATGAAGATGATCCAACATCTTACTGCGGTAATCAACTTTGTTGAGAATGACAGCAACCCCACCTTTGTCGGCTTTCAGAACAACGATATCATTGTTCTGGTTTAAGGATCTAAGGGCTACAAATTCCTCCTTGCTAAGGTTGCTCTTAGGGGGCTTTGCCTTCCTCAGGATTACTGCACAATCCTGCCTGATAGTGTTTTTAATATTATCAGGTAAACCTCTAATCCCGAACTCTATGTCACAAATAATGTCATCCACAGGAATCTTCTTAGGGGCTAAGGAAAAATTTAACCCTTTACTTAAAACATTAAAAAGAGAGGGGGGAAGGGAGAAACTAGATAAATTGATAACCTTATTATTAATATGAGAAGGAGGGGGAAGATTATTATTTATACCATGATTCTTCCTACCCCTAAAATTATCATCAGTAAATACATTATTATTAATAATGTTATTATTCATAGAACCTTCCACCTCATTATTATTCATAGAACCATAACCATTCATGGCTTTGTTGATGTAGTTTGGGCTGGAGATATAGATCAAAAAAGATGTACAAGTGGGTATGTGTTTAACCTATTTGGAGGAGCAGTCAGTTGGATGAACAAGATATAGTCTATAGTGGTTCTTTCAACTATAGAGATTGAATACATGGCAGCTACTCATGCAGGAAAGGAAGTAGTTTGGTTGCAAAGATTGTGTTCAAGTATGGGGTTGGTAGAATGAGCTATAAGGATAGATTGTGACAACCAAAGTGCAATTTTCTTGGCAAAGAACCATGCTTATCATTCAAAGACAAAGAATATTGATGTTTAATATCACTTTGTGAGGGATATGGTTGAGGAAAAAAAGGTGTTCCTGGTAAAGGAGGACTCTTTGAAGAATGTTGCATATGCATTGATGAAGTCTATGAGCACTAAGAAGTTTTCTTGGTGTAGAGAAACAATGGGCCTTGTAGGAATGGACCAATGAATAAGCTCTCCTATGACCCCCTGTGTGGAAATAAAACAACAAGTGGGAGAATGTTGGATATGTGTTATATTATTTCCACGACTAGCTCCAGGCATTGCACGTTGCATTGGGCACAGTGGGGGGGGGGGTGGTAGTAGCTCTTGGGTAGTGCCCCAAGAATTTTTTTCTATGTGGACCCAATAATAGTTGGGTGGATCCAAGGATGGGAGGCGGACCTACCCATGGTTTTGTGTATGGGTTTTGCAAATTGTTTTGGGCACGATGGTTTTCTATCCATGGTATTTTATAGATCCCGTAAAGGGAACTACGATTATTTTTTAATCCAAGGTTAGTGGATTGGGGTTTATGAATGCTTCAACATGTATATACACATATTGTAACAGAAGGAATATAATGAAAAATTAATCTGGTAGTCTCAGTTTTGGGATCTAGGGGGGAATATTTGTGTATATTTGTTTTTTTTCTCGCCATTATATATTTTTCTGTTTGAAGAATTCATTTGCAGCTAATTTCTTTATAGGGTTAAAACCTACATGTTCAAATTCCTTTTCAATTACAGTTTTCTTAGGCAACCTTCCTTTTTTCTTGGAGCTCTTAGTTTCCTGGCTACTTCCCTCATTTTCCAAGACTAAATGTTGATCCATGTTGCAGGTGACTACCCCAGCAGTTGAGAGACTCTCCCTGCCTGCTCCAATGATAGAGGATTTGAGGGGAGGAACAAAAGGATGTACTTCCTTCGATTTATTCAGATCTGGTTATGGTTGATATGGGGCAGCACTTCCCCATCCTCACATTTTACATTTTCTTCCTCATTATCTGAACCCTCCTAATTTAGATTTGAGTCCTCCTAACCTTCTCCTTCTTGATTTTACATCATATTGAAAGGATTTTCTGATGTAGATGTTGCATTATTTCTAGGGGGTTGTGGGTTTTTTGCAAATGAGGTTTTCCATGATTTCCTCATCTTATTGGATGTGTATGCCATTGCTCCTTTGTATTCGTGTTTGAATCTTAAACTTTATTCTTCAGAGTCTTAGTAGTCCTGAGCAAAGTGGCCATACTCGTGGAAATGATGACATTTAAACATAATCTGCTCATAATCAAGAATTTGTCTATGGATCCAGTCACCTAAGGTTAGGATGATCTCTACTGGAATCCCTCTTTCTAGGTCAACCTCCACACATATTTTGGCACAGGAAAATTGGGATCCTTTAGGTTTGACATTATAAAGGTATTTTTTGACCCCATTCCCAATTGCTCTTAAACAATCATCACTGCAGCATGTCAGAGGCAGATCAGGGAGTTTCACCCTCACTGGAATTTCTATGGGGATATCTTCATCTAGGTTAAAGTATAAATTGCATTTGTTCAAATACATCCCATGGAACCAAAGAAATAAAGCCCATTTCTAAAAATTACATCCCTTTCCTCTTTGAGTTCAAATAAGAATGTAAAGAACCCACTGCAAAGAGAGTAATATTTCCTTTCATCTTTGATTTCCAGGTTTTATCAATCCATATCTCCATCAATTGTGAGGATGGCCACAACCCTGCAAATTTACTGATCAATACACACTTAGAGTATGTAAGTGAGGTTCTACGTGCCCCCAAGGGAAGGGCCATGTTACGGATCTTGTCCTTTCGCTTCAAAAATTTGGACTGTGCTTAAGTGGTTTGAACCTTCTTTGGTATGTAGGCTACCAATGCTTGAAATGCAGCCACCTGATCTGCATATTGAGAGGGTTGGGGAGGGGGAGGATCTCCCTTCGGGGTTGCCATCGTTGAAGGACCTAGGGTTCCTACAACTGGAAAGCAAAGAAGAGCCACAACAACAACCATTATGTCTTAGAATTGATTGTTATAAGATATTTTTAGTTTTATTTTATCATTATATATAGATTATGGAGTGATTTAATAATTGGATAAACTTAACTCTTTGAAAGAGACCATTTTTTTTGGTGGAGTAAAATTTTATCTGGTTCATTCATGCTTTATAAATTAAAATTTTATCTTTCTCATTCATGTTTTCTAAATTCTAATGATATGTGAAGCTTTAAATAAACCAAATCTCTTAAAAGAAAAGTTCTATGGACAAAATTTCAGGTATAATTTCAGCAAATTTTTTAGAGAAACATTTCCAGAAGACGAGATTTTTTCACTTATTAATTTATTCTCATAAATTTCCTATGGGGTTTTGAATTGGCAGTGAATGACTGTATTGTTAAGGCACTACTTGAAAAAAGTGTAACCAATTAAAATCCCCTGTAAACTAGCCTAATTTTTTTTCTTATAGAGTAAGATCTTAAAAAATAATAAAATTAAATTCTTTAAATTGATTTTACTTTTCACCATTATATACCATATTTTTTTCTAAAAAATTATAGAACTCATTTTTTTAATATTAATATTTTAAATAACCTATTCTATATAATTTAAGACCATATATATTATGAAAAATACATTTAATATTATACTTGGTAAACATATACATGCTTATTTGTAGTCCCCATACATGTAGATTGTTAATTGGCCTCTCCTTCAACCTATTTGTAATAAAGCATATAAATAACTATTTATCATATAAATAATAAAATTAAATAATAAATAATTATAAGTTTGGTAAAATGTTTATTTTAATATTTTTTAAAATTTATATTTATAATTAAATTAAAAAAAATAACTATTATAATATTATATTTAATATTTATACCAAATACTCCCCGATGAGGTGAGTAATGGTGGTGAAGTGGTTACGACGAGGGCCTTGCCACCCTCGCCCACGTGACATTAGGTTTAAATAGAGTGTGTTGGGCATCTCTCTCTCAGTACACAAAGGATGAAACATCCAAAATTCATGAGTTTTAAATTGGTTTGAGCATTGAGTGTTGGACATTATGGTTGGTGGGAGGTTATGGGACTATTGGTGTTGAATAAATTTGGGCACTTCTATCTACAAGGTGGAACTTTAGCAGTTCCATTCATTGTGAACTAAGCAGTGAGGAGAAGGGTGGAATTGAAGCGTATGCGAATGAAAAATTTAGGTGGAGGAGAGTGTGGAATCCGGGTTTGCGCTATCAATCTTCCTTCATCCCAAGGTGTTGTACTTGTTTGGATGTTAAGGCACTAATGAAGGGAGGAGCATAGATGGATTGAGTCAACAGACATTTTGAGCTTCTAGCCTCATGTAAGCCTTGTCAATTTGGTTGAATTGTTAGTTTCTGTAGGTCTTTTCCATTGGTATGTTTTGTTGCGTGGGTGGTTGGGTGGCCAGTGTAGGAATTCTATGGGAATTCACCTAGCTAAAGAGAAGCAAGGTCATGACTCTGGTAGGTCCTTGTGTAAGCCTTAGTTGTGGTAGGAGACTATTCTGTTGGTATTGTTTGTTCAAGAGAGTAGAGTGGGCTCCTTTGGGGCACTTAGTTCGTTTTTGGGTGTTGACAATCATTTTCAAAGTAGTGTCTCTTTTCTTTCTATTCTTGGTGTTGACGATGAAGAGAGGTGGACTCCTGGTGTAACTTGGGATATTGTGGTGCAAATTTATTCTTCTGATAATTGGGGCCTCTTGGTCTATTGCAATGCCATGTTCGTCAGTGAGGTCATGTGAGAAGGGGAGTGGGGCCTCACGGACAAAGGGCATGCCATTAGGGATAATTTCGATATTCAGGAGAAGTTGTCCCTCCACAAGCACCGTCTCTTGGTAGGTTTGAGATGCCTCCTCCCTTTGAATTATTGGAGGAAAGGCTTCAACATATTTCAATGGTCCTAGACCAACTTGTTCAGACTTGACATGATGACAAAAATGAGGTGATCAACATTTTAAATGACCTCTAGCAAAACCAATGGAGAATTCTAGACTGGATGACTTCCCCCCATTGTGGGAAAAGAAGGATAAACGAAAGGCTAGCAAGCTTGGAAGGTAGAATTAAGCATATGGAAGCCCATGTCCACAATGCTTTTCGACCTTCGCCTCTAGGTAATGGGTAGGCTATCCCGGTTCTATCTCTCCTTCAGGACCAATGATGATAATAAGTTGTTTTCAAGTACCTTTTGGTATTTTTATGCTATCTGTCTACAATTATCTAGTTCGATGTGTCTTTTTGCAATGTGGTTATGTTTTTATCTTTGGGCCAACAAATCCAGTAATATTGCGGCCAATAACCTTTTATTTTGGAGATTTTCACGATGTAAATATAAGATGAATTAATTGAAAATTTTGATATCTATATCTATATCTATATCTATATATATATAACACAATATTATGAATATAATTAATATAATTTAATTATCTCGTGAAAAATAAATGTTTATATTTCATAAAATACAAATACAACAAAACGTCACATTTCAAAAGAAAAGTTAATGATCCGGATTTAAACAGGAACGCAAAAAATTACAGAGATAACCATATACACAAAGATGCAGCGGAAATAATACTTCATTTCATTAATGGAAAATACTGAAATATGCTTACAACCAGAAATGGAAATAAACCAGCTAGGGCGATGGTAGCTTATCTCTGAGAAGAGATGTGATGGCTACATGCCTCTGAACTATGTTACAATGAGGCTCGAAGGCCTATTTATTGTTGAGAAATAATGGAAAACCCTTAACATTCCAAAACCTAACCCTAGGAGATGAAACGCCAAACTGTGGGCCCCGTTTGGGGTAAATTGGTACATCAACTTCCCGGGGTCGTAACTTTGGCATATGATCTCCGTTTGACGCGTACAATAGCTCATTAGAAATATTTATCCGAGCACTATCATTGTTGGAACGGGCAACATCGGTCCATGGGGACCCATGTTGCCCCCGGATTCCCCAAAAAACGTCGTTTAGGGCCTCAAAACGGCTCCGGAAGTTCAGGACCCGAAAAACTGCTAAAAATAGTAAGTTGTGCTACAATTAAGGAAACTGAAAATGTTGAGAAAGACAATGGTGGGGGTCTAGGTGGACTTGGCAGGTGGCCACCAATATCCACCTGGATCATTCCTCCCCCCTTAGGAAGCAATGGTCCCCATTGCGTTGAGCTCCTCCATGAGATGAGGAAACTTCTGCTGAACTTGTTCCCTGGTGAGCCACTTGCCCTGCTGAAGGAGTTGGCCTGCTTTGAAAACTCGATACAGTTGGATATTCTGTTGGCGAGTGTTCTTGATCTGTGTGTCCATGATCCGATCAGTTGCAGCTTGTTCCATGCAATCTGGATTTAATTCTGTGCGTTTGAGCTGTTCTGCAATGTCGGATGTGTCTAGCAGTGGTGGAAAGTATGGCCGAAGGCAGTCCACATTGAACACTGGGTGCAGGCCAAGGAATGGGGGAATGCTGAGCTCAAATGCATTGTCTCCCATAGCCTTAGTAATGGTGTAAGGACCATATCGGAGTGGTCTCAATTTCCGATAGGCTCCAGTAAGGCGTTCCTTCTGCAAATGCAACCAGACTTTGTCGCCCACCTGAAACTTGTGTGGCACCCGATGTTGATCATGTCGCTGCTTGTACTTGGCATTTGATTTCTCAAGAATGTCATGGACCTGCTGGCGAATATGTTGGATGCGCTCAATGAAGATGGTGGCCTTATCTGTTTCGGACTGGACATGAGCTGAATTCATGTGAGTAGCTGCAAGTGGCATGGCCACATCAATGGGGCATAGTGGCTGGAATCCCAAACCCACCTTAAAAGGGCTATGGCCAGTGGAGCTGTGAAGAGCTCGGTTGTAGCAGTGCTGAACATAGGGGAGGCTCTCGTCCCATGTGCGTGGATGCTTTGAGTTATACATGTGCAGAATGTGCACAATCATCCTATTGACAACCTCTGTCTGGCCATCAGTTTGAGGATGGAAGGCTGTGGACTTCGTGAGTTTGGTGTCCAGCATTGACCAGAGACTGGACCAAAATGTGCTGAGAAACCGACTGTCCCGATCTGAGATGATAGACTGTGGGATCCCAAAGTGCACCCACACTCGTTCAAAGAAGAGTTTAGTAGTGGCTTCTACTGTGATATTCTTCTTGCAGGCCATCATAATGGCCATCTTCGAGAACCTATCGACGACAAAAAAAACACAGTCATTTCCATGCTTAGTGGAAGGAAGGCCTGACATGTAATCCATGGAGATGGATTCCCAAGGTCAACTAGGGGTAGGCAATGGGGTATAGAGGCCGTGCTTCTTAATGGTTGGTTTGGCAATGGCACAGGCAGTACATGATCGGATGTACTTCCCAACATCCTATCGAAGATTCGGCCAATAGAAATAATTTTGCAGTACTGCCACTGTTTTCTCGACCCCGAAATGCCCAGCAGCCCGACTGTAGTGTGCTTCCCAAATCATCTTGGCACGCTCGCTTGAAGGAACACAAAGGTGACCGAGGTGGCATAATAGGGCATCCTGGAGGTGAAAATCTGCAACATGCCAACCCTCCAAGAGTGTCTGGTATGTGTGGCCGAATTCTGGGTCGCTTTTGTAGAGAAGCGGCCAATCAGAAGTCTCGTGCCCACAAGAGTTGAGCACGGTGGTTAGCGCCATGATCGGTGGTTGACTGAGGCAATCTGCAACATTATTGGTGCTGCCCTTTTATACTTGATATTCAAGTGAAACTGTTGCAGGTATGTAGACCACTTCTGATGGCGATCATTCTGCAATTTCCCTTGGGTCTGTATGAACTGCAGAGGTCGGTGGTCTGTGTGGATGACCGTTTCCTTCCACAAAATGTAATGCTTCCATTGTCGGCAGGCCTGTACAATGGAATACATCTCTTTATCATAAGTGGGGTACTTCCGGACTGTGTCTGAAAGTGTTTCACTGTGATATGCCACTGGATGTCCATGTTGAGTAAGGACTGCCCCAATAGCATAGTCAGAGGCATCTGTCTCGACCTCAAATGGTTGTTGTAAATTTGGTAACGCGAGCACTGGTGCCGTGCAGAGGCGATCCTTCAACTCCCTGAATGCCTTCTGTTGAGATTCAGACCAAAAGAATTTTGCTTTCGCCCCGCCCTTGGTGACTTGACTCAAGGGCCAAGAAATATGAGAAAACCCCAACACAAACCTGCGGTAGAAGTTGGCAAGACCTAGAAAGCTGCGGAGCTCTGTTAGAGTGGTTGGAGAGGGCCAATCCCGAATGACTTGGATCTTGGCTGGATCGACATGCACCCCCTGTTCATCAATGATGTATCCCAGATACTGAACCTAGGTCATGCCAAAAGTGCATTTCTCCAAATTGGCACATAGCTTGTGTTGCCGCAGTGTTTGGAGAACCTGTCGGATGTGGTGGAGGTGCTCTTCCCAACTCTGGTTGAAGATCAGAATGTCATCCAAGTATACTACTACAAAGGAGTTGGTGAATGGCCGCAAGATGTCATCCATTAGCCTCATAAAGGTTGCAGGAGCATTCGTCAATCCGAAAGGCATGACCAACCATTCGAAGAGGCCCTCCTTGGATTTGAAGGCAGTCTTCCACACATCGGAGGGTTCGATTGGTACCTGGTGATATCCTAACTTCAGATCGATCTTGCTGAAATATTTCGCCCCCTTTAGTTGGTCTAGGAGGTCATCAATCCGCGGGATCGGGTACCTATTACGGACAGTGATCTTGTTCAGCGCCCGATAGTCAATACAGAGTCTCCACGTCCCATCCTTCTTCTGTACCAACATGATCGGACTCCCACAGGGCGATGAACTCGGACGGATGTGACCTTTCTGCAGGAGCTCCTGAATCTGCCTCTTGATTTCATTGTTCTCCAGAACGGAGCGCCGATAAATTGGTCCATTGGGTAGCGGCGCACCTGGGGTCAGATCGATGGAGTGCTTGACTTGATAGTGCAGAGGAACCCCTGCCGGGGAGGTGAAGATGTCCTCGTACTCCTCCACAATCTTGTCCATCTGTAGTTGTCATGCAGAGGGACCCCGTTTGGAGGCCGCAACCACTGTCTTCTTCTTTCCTTGAGGGCGTATCATCAGGAAAATAAATTTCCTGGTTTTGGAAATGATCTTACTGCATTGTTTTGCAGTAATCAAAGAGATGGCGGCAGGTGGTGCTACCTCTGGTATCCTGAACAACTTATTTCCCAATGTAATAATAACAGCACGGGGCCTTGATTCATACACAGCGTGTCGCTTCCACAAGTATGGTTGTCCTAGTAATACATCACAAACTTCAAGGGGAGCAATGTCACACAATACCTCATCCGTGAAGGGCTTGATGTTGTATGGAAGGCGACACTGCTGGCTCACGCGAAGATCTCGTCCTTGGTGAAGCCACCCAATGGTGTATGGTTGTGGATGTGCTGTGGTCGGTAAGCCCAACCTCTTCACGACCTCTGCCGAAATGAGGTTCTGTTGACTCCCGCTATCAACAATGAACTATATTGGGGAGCCCTTTACCCACATCTGGGAGTGGAAGAGACGCTCCTCCTCCTCAGGATCTTCGGGTTCATTTTTCTGGATCTTTGCGGTAGCAACAGTGGCACTGGGATCCGCATCAATGATCTGCTTCCCTTTTTCATACCCATTATCGGGTTCTGACTTAGAGTCGGAACATGCATATGATTCTGAAACCTTTAGCTCAGCCACCAGTGACTACTTGGCGCGACACTCACTTGTGTTGTGAGTGGAGCTCTTATGGAACTCGCACCATTTTCCAGTGTCCTTTCTCAGCTTCGCGGCACTGTTCTTTGCTTGCAGCTTCGGCTGGTTGTCTTGGGCTGTCCCGCCTTGGCTTTGTCCTTTGTTCTGTGGTTTAGGGGCACCTTTCCCCTGCTTTGGATTCGTAGATCCAAAGTCTCGCTTCTTTTGTTTAAACTTCTGATCGACCTTGACGGCATATCGGTATGCTGCACCGAGCGAGGGGATGTTTAGGAATTGTATTTCTTCCTGGATGTACTTGTGCAGGCAGCCACAGTATTTGAGTATCAAATGTTGCTCCGAATCCTTGATACCCAACTTTGTGCGAAGAGTATGGAAAAGATTGGTGAACTCCGGCACGTCTTGGTCCCTTCCCTGCCGCAGCGTGGTCCACTTTATGTATTCATCCTCATAGCTTCCGACAGGGTAGTACTGCTCCTTGATGGCATCCCGGAACGAATCCCAGGTGGGTGCGGCTGAAAATAGCGAGCCAGTATTTTCATCCTTCTGCTCGCAGTAGGTTTCCCACCATTCCTTGACGTGGGGGGCTGCTTTGAGAAGAGCAAAAACAATCTTTTCCCGACTCGAAAATTCATGAACAGAAAAATAACCCTCTAGCAGATTTAACCATTTATCTACGGCATTTGCGTCTATCTGACCCTCGAATATGGGGATTTCAAAATTAACTTGTACCTTAAAGGGTGTGGCGTTTCCAGAGTAGCTGCTGGAAGCCGATGCGTCGCTTCTGGGTAGCCGCTGAAGGATCTGGGCAAAGCTGTCCATCATCGCGTTCCGTTGTCGCTTGAGGGCTTCTTCGAGCAAGATTTTGATGGGATCTCCTGCCCCCTCATCTTTCTTCTCGTCCGCCATGGGAGGCCGTCGGGATTTGCGAGGCTGGTCTTGCAAAGGTTCAACCAGTTCAAGCCCTAACTCCTTATATCCCGACCTTGTTGGGGACATGCAAAGAAAAACCGAGAAAAAGCAGACCGCTCTGATACCACTGATCTGGATTTAAACAGGAACGCAAAAAATTACAGAGATAACCATATACACAAAGATGCACCGGAAATAATACTTCATTTCATTAATGGAAAATACTGAAATATGCTTACAACCAGAAATGGAAATAAACCAGCTAGGGCGATGGTAGCTTATCTCTGAGAAGAGATGTGATGGCTACATGCCTCTGAACTGTGTTACAATGAGGCTCGAAGGCCTATTTATTGTTGAGAAATAATGGAAAACCCTTAACATTCCAAAACCTAACCCTAGGAGATGAAACGCCAAACTGTGGGCCCCGTTTGGGGTAAATTGGTACATCAACTTCCCGGGGTCGTAACTTTGGCATATGATCTCCGTTTGACGCGTACAATAGCTCATTAGAAAGATCTATCCGAGCACTATCATTGTTGGAACGGGCAACATCAATCCATTCCATGGACCCATGTTGCCCCCGGATTCCCCAAAAAACGTCGTTTAGGGCCTCAAAACGGCTCCGGAAGTTCAGGACCCGAAAAACTGCTAAAAATAGTAAGTTGTGCTAGAATTACGGAAACTGAAAATGTTGAGAAAGACAATGGTGGGGGTCCAGGTGGACTTGGCAGGTGGCCACCAATATCCACCTGGATCAGTTAATCTTTCACATTCTAGTGAAAAGGACAATTTTAAAGTTATATATATATTTCAAGGAAAAAATTTCAGCATTGGATATCCGAGAACAAATTCAACCTTCCTCTTAGCTCGAAGACAAGATAGAGGTTACTGATACAACGTCAAGTCTTAGTATAGATTCACTTAAGAGCACAACAAAGTTACTTTGTTCTAGAGCATCAACATATCAACTTACAATTCTTGAACCTGGTAAGGAGGATAACAACTATTTCGCCCAACCACCCAAGCTAAACTAAATTCACTTGTATGTACACTGGTGTATATTACATATGAGAAATATACATATATTTTCAATACTTTTAACATATGTCATGTCATTTGCGGGAATTGAACCTAGGTGGGAAGGATTTTGTTCCTTCCTTCCAAGCACCCGGGTAATGCCAATTGACAACTATGAGAAGTATATATGGATAAATATGTTGTAATTTTCAAAATATATATCACACCAATTAAAACAACAAAACTATGTTAATCTAGGAACATTTCTCTTATTTTTATTTGAGCATAGAAATAATATGTTAAAAAATTTCCATTAATTTCTTACCTTTTTAAAATCTAATAAACCATATTAATTTTAATGAACATTAATCATCATCATAATATATAAACCTCTTTTACCTTATTAAATATGGCATCCCTCAAGCATCTATATCTAATGTGAGTGAACATGAATATAATTTTTAATTTCGATTCGTCCATTAATCGATCTTTACGATAAGAACTCAAAATTGCCTTGAACATTGGACATAGTGTCTTTTTTAATTAAGACTATGCTTTTTAAGTTGAGTTTGTCAATTTGGTCATGATGTAGTAGGTTAAAATAATTTAGATGTCTTTTCATTAATTGCTTTGTTTCGTTAATTTAGTCATGTATATTTTAAATATACCCATATTTTCAAAAGCAATTTCAAAGGCTCATAACAATAACAAAGTTAAAACAAAGGTAAATATAGCCTAGGTGAGGCATCCTGACTAGCGATGGCCGTGTGAGTGAGGACATTGATCCCCCACAGTTCTAGGATCAATTCCTTCTTGGGTGAACAATGTAATCATATGTAATATAGTATCAACCTACAAAAAAAACAATGACAAAGACAACGCTTTTCTAAATAGCTTGACAAGGCTTGCTCTTTCAATTTACCAAAATATTGACTTGTGCTTTCTAGGTAGTGTGCAACTTCTAGGTCTTTTCAATATAGTGGAAATTTGAAGGTAATGGAATCTGAATATTTTTTTTATAAGATATTTTTTTAATGGGCATTTTCCATATCTTTTTTTTGTGTAATCTTGGCAGTACTTCCTTTTTCTATTAATCATATATAGGCAGGTAGAAAAAAATATGTTTGGTGGCCTCAACCTACTCGAGGGAAACCAGGTCTATTGATCACCAATCAACATCATATGCCGTCCAAAATTTAAACAGTTTGAGAATATCCATCCATGCTAAATATGCTATTGTATCTACTATATGTTTAATCCTTCTACTATCAAAGTAAATGTTATCCAACCAGATCATTATAGAAACAAAAAACATTACTTTTATCTAATCTACTTTCAGTCATCTGATGATTCAATAGGAGTCAGGTCCTTAGCACTCGACCCGAGCACTTCATTCTATAGCAAGATTTGAATTTGTTTCTCCATTTGGCCAAAACAGGCATTTTGATGATATTGTTGCACCTGCATAGCCTGAATCTCCCTTTGAATGTCCTTTAAACTATGCCCCTCTTGGCATGTTCGCGATGGTTCTTCCGGGTCCCTGTTTTTTGTCATGGCCATGACCAATAGGTTCTTCATCACCTAGTATATCTATAATGTATGTCTAAACAATGTTTTCCAGCCTTGGGTGTGTCCTAGATCTATGAGCAGGGGATCCCATTCCTCCGTTGGAAGCAGTTCTGCCGCTGCCTTGGTGTTGAGCTTTGCCTCCCATGTTAAAATTATGGCCTTAACCTGTGCTGGAGTTCCTCCATGGTATGCATGCATGAGGTTTTACATGTTTTCCTCTCCAGTTTTCCGGCCCCTCATCCTCTGGGTCTTGTTGGTCGAGGCCAGGATGAATTATTTTTCTTGTTTGTCTGTTTGATTTTCTTCCCAGCCTCACTTTTGCCTTCACCATTTTGCTTTCACTCTGAATTTATTCTAGCCACCACCCCTCTCTAATTACTTCCTTCTCCCGGTGTAGGTGCGTCGGAGTCAGAAGGGGAGGAAAATTAAATAAACCTGTAAGAGTAGCATAAGCACAAACATTATAACCAGACCATATTTCAATATTGGCCTTTAGCCATTCCATGTGAAGCACCCTTATAGAATCTCGAATTCGGGTTTGAGGGAGATGACTCGAGTTCCCCCTAGTCCCTTCCCGTCTTTCCTTCATCCTCACTGTGCTCATTGTGCACAACGATAAGTGATACTCTACCCTCAACCACTTAATTCCCCCCTTGGAGTAGCCAACCCACTGGGTTCCAAGCTTAGGCCCAACGACACCCAGGTTGACGGACAAGCAGGGTTTGGGTAATTCAAGAAAAGAAATGCAAGAGGTTGACTCTGTTCTAATTGAAATTGCAAACCTGCCGAGGTCTGGAGCCCCCGTTCCTCCCTCCTACCCCTCTGGTCATTGAAGCTACCCTACGGCCTGACTTTAACTAGATTGGCTGAGAGAATGGTGAAGAACATACCCAGAACCACCTCCGATAAATGGTACAGCCCTGTACCCTGCCATATCTCCAGTGCCAATAGGTTGCACTTGCAATGGCGGAATTACCAGTTGCACCGGGGTTCAAGTCCCCTAACTCCCACTTATTGCCCCTCTACTCCACAGGATTACCAGGAAGCCAAGTTGTGGCCAGTTGTTCGAGCTTTCGAAATTTGTGGTGCCCCAACACCCCTTTCCTAACCTGTTACACAGTAATTTGTCACCATCCCTGTTACTCCTCTTGTCGTACCTTAGAGGACCCATCCCGGGAGTTATAAGAAGTGACAAAGTCTAAAAACACCTGCATTATGTTCCCCTGAGTATGTACTCCATGTTCCCTGAAGACACCTTCTGCAGATCATCCCTAAAAAATGCTCTTTTTCCATTGGCTCAAGTCCACAGTATCCTACCCACGCCAATGATGGCGATCCTCAAAAGGGGGCGCGACCATTGGCGCTCTATCTTAGAGCAACAGTCGCGCCAACCAAATTTAGTCGTGCTTTTTGCCTTAATGCACGTCCGACTGTTGTTTCCTTCATTACATGGAGCTTTTCTGAGGATAGAAAATCAGTTTTTGTCGAGCTTTATCCATCTTTATGGCTTTTTCTAATTCCACAAAAGGTGTCCCGGTTCATCGCATCCTCCTCCCTTCTCCATCTATATAAGCTTGTCATTATGCATTGGACAAGCTAGTGCTAGAGAGAGTGTTGGTGTTAGTGTTATGCTAGTGATTTGGTAATTGAGTTATAGTAGTGATGATTATTGGTCATGGAGGGAATGCTAATGAGTGCTAGAGAGGTTATGCTGCCGGAGAGGAGATGCATGTCAAGACACATATAGTTACTCACCCAGCCAGGAGAAGGGTCGACGTCAGAACAATGGCTGTAACTTTTCCTGTTTATTAATTGATGAGCGACTGCTATTATAGTTCCAATCTCATTATCTGTCATGGTGATATGTTGATTTATTTCCTTTCTGACTGAAATATAGTTGTGCCTTGGTAGTTTTTATGTTGGTATCTGTCTCTTCCTTTGTATGTGCAGGTATTCGTTATGATCTGTTGGAGCAAGGGAGCGAGGATATCAACTCTGCTTCAATCATAGCGTTGGACTCCAGGTTAGTCTTCTTGATTCACCTTTGAGGCATAACTAGGAACTTGCGTAGCAGCGTGGTTTGTTTGTGGCTAGTTCTGTCATAGGCTAGTGGGATCGCCTCTGTCCGCAGAGGGGATTTACCTTACCAACAAATTGGCGACTCCGCTGGGGATTAACTCTTTGTTTTCTGTCTTGCATGTTAATTTTCTTCTGCTTGCTTGAGTGCATGAGCTTCCTGAGTCAGTTCTGAGTTGATTCTTTACTGTTTGACCCATCTGAGCACTGTCAACCCGACCTGAGGTCGTATCATTTATCTTTTTAGTTGGCAAGCTTAATTGGCGCTGTTATTTCTCTGACAGTCGCGCCAGTTGGCGCACGTTGCTCAAAAGCAACTCGCGCCAATTCTGTGGTAGCGCAAGTTGCAGGCTGACAGTCGCGCCAGCTCTGTAAATTTTTCCTGTGTGTGGGTGGAAAGCTCATTCAGTCTCTTTATATATCTCTTTCAGCCTCTGGAACTGTGTTGAACCTCTGCTTGACTGGTTTTAGCCTGTATCCCTCAGCTGTTTGCTTATTTCCAGTGACTTTGCATGTCTAGCCTTCTGTGGGAAGTTTTGGTCTCTTGATCATCCAGTCAGCTTGTTGATTGTTCTACACCTATCCAGTGCTTTGTTAAAGCTTGATCTTCTATACTCTGAATACTTCACTTCTAGCCTCTTTGGAGTTCACTAGTTTTTGTGTTTTTTCCTTGCTTGCATGGTTCGTTTTGTGTTTTAGAATTGGTTCTATTTCATTGACTGAACTTGGATTGTGCATATCTCTTGGAATTTGTTTACATGCATCATGCTATCTTAAAGGAAAGGAAAAACAAAAAATCTCTTGCATTATAGTAGTTAGCATTTATTGTTATTTGTTGCTATTAAAAGGAAAAAGACAAAATTTCGTTTCTTGTTATTAGCTGCATTAGGATCTTTGTTCTTTGTTGAAGTGATCATTTCGTTTGTGAAAAAAGATCTCAACCCTCCTGTAGATAGGATTCATCGAATCAAATGATTTAATTTCGGCATATAGTTTGCATGTAAGAAGTTTTCGAGATATCACATACGGTAGGACCAAAAAACTGAAACATAATCAAAGATAAACTTTAAAATGAACTCAATGAACATAACAACGCATTGGAACCTAACACAAACACTCTAGAGGTCTAGGTTAGAGACGTGTTTCGGCGTCGTTAAACCTGGTAGTTTATCGTCGAGTGGTTGGGTGATTCCTCCACGGTGAAACGGTAGCTGCCAATACGGACTGTGCTCCCACGTACCGTCGAGTATATATTGGGAGACCCCTATAGGAATAAAGCCTTTATCCATAGGAAGCCGTGTCAGCCGCCCTACGATTCGCAATGCAGTGAACACAGCATTCACGAAGATCGACCACCCGTACCCTAAAAAGTATTCTGTGGTTTTGCGAAAAGTTTGGCACACCCTCTACCTAGAATTCCAGAGCAGTCACTTTTGATCCTTTTCGGACTCCCTAAACGAAAAGGTGCCTATGAGCGTATTGTCACTTCGTGCTCATTAAATATTCGAAGGAGACTAGAGTCATCTTTTACCCTTTTCTCGACTCTTAAAAAATGAAAAGGTTAAGTTCAGTGTCCACGATAACATCTACCCAATTAGATTTTGCGTGCGTTAGCTTGAGTAGGGTTATTCCTCGTTCAATGGCAGCCTTTCCGGTGCCCACCGGCCAAGGCATTCCTCCTGATGGGTACCCTCGCCCATTTCCTTCTGTTGGAAATGTTGGTGTTCAGTATATCGCAACTTTGTCTTTGCCTGGGTTAACCATCGGTTTGCCCGTATGGTTGTTTTCAAACTCGGTGGTCTCGAGTGTGATAACTTTTGCTCCGAATGAACCCACCTCCCAGGCAATACCCACTTCGAATGTTACTTCTGAGGTCAAAGGCGTCCAAACCACCACGGCAAACAAAGCCTCGAAAGCAAAGAAGAAAAGGAAACCGAAGAATAAGCCAGATCAACCCAAGCAGGAAGCCCCTAACCCTCCGCCCGAGGATGGTGCCAAACGCAAACCCAAGTATCCTTGTCTTATCTGTGATGAGGATCACTATACAAAGGACTGCCCCAGGCGGTCCGAAGTTAGTCGTTTGTTGAAAGGCACTCCCAGGACTCCTGCGGTGCTTAAAGAACCCTTTCCCTCACAGCACACTCAAAAAACTCAAATGGTGGCTGACCCTACTCAGCCTCCCTCTTCCTTTGGTTCTCAAGTGTTTATGGCTGGTACAATACCCATTAATATCAGTACTCGAACGAAGGATTATTCGTCATCTATTGGGAAGGAGCCTGAGATACCCTCTAGTGCTCCTCCGTTCAGTTCGGGTCCACCACCACCTCCTCCACCTGAACAACGTCTTGCTGATTCCAAGGTGGACCCTTCCCCTTCTTCACCTACTGCTGCGTCCTCATCTTCTACTTCGCCTGGTGAACCTCTGGATTCAAGTAACCAGGTGGCTAAGAAGAAAAAGAAGAAGAAGACAAAGAAGAAGAAGACCCCTAAACCAGAGGTTAAAGGTATAACCCAAGTCGAGCCACCTTGTGCTCCTCCGCGGAAGGTCAAATTTCCTTGTAAGTTATGCAAGGAAAACCATCTTCTCCGCGATTGTCCTGGTATTCCCAGGGTTTTAGAAGTATGGTCTCATGATCCGGACCGCCCTGCATCGTCCTCGGTAGATCATGGCGATGTTACCTTATCACCTGGAAACGGTAAGGGGAAAGAGAAGATTCGAATCCCTTGTAAACTTTGTGAAGGCAATCATCCCCTTCACCTTTGTCCATTCATGGATAAAGCCTCTATTGTATTGGAAAGTCTTACAGCTCCCTCAACCCAACTTCCTACTGGTTATCAACGTCTTTCTGCAATTGCAGAACGTTCCCCTGCTGACAAAGAGATCAACCAAGATTCCTCTCTTGTCCAGCCTCCTCTTCCTGAATCTGGTTCTGCCAAGCCTGTTCCAGACCAACCATTGGTCGGAAAGAGTGTCGACTCGAGTTCATCACCTGTCGACCACTCTATTTCAGAAGAGCATCATTCTCATGTTCTTCTCGTCTCCTCAGATACCCCTACATCTGAGAGTCCTACTGCGCTCTCTCCTGAGCAGGGGGGCAATCATACGATTCCCCCACCAAGTAGTTCAGTCGCTTCCTTCGACTAGAGACGTTTGACTACCTTCCGCCTCCCATCTCATGTGCCTTTTTGGGTCACGGTACACGCCTATGACAAGGCAATACCTGGCACTGTCTTGGATGAGGGCGCATCTGTTAGTCTTTTGTCTGCCACTATTTGGCAAGCTTTGGGTTCCCCACAGCTTGTGCCCGTAGCATCGAATCTGACTGCTTTTAACGGAAGAACTAGCCAACCATTAGGGCTCCTTCCAAAGTTCCCTATTACTTTGGGAGGCAAGACCGTCTATCTAGACGTATGGGTTACCCAAGGTGCTTTAGACTTCAATCTTCTCCTTGGCCGTGACTATGTTTATGCCATGGGGGCCCTTGTCTCTTCACTTTTCTGTGTGGTTTTCTTTCCACACGATGGAAGAATTGTGACTATCGATCAATTATCGTTCGTTCGTCCACGGGTCCCCCCTGCGCAGTCATCATCCCCTCCTGGTGTTTATCCACCAGTTGCATCTGTCCCACCACAGATCAACTACGTTGCCACCTATCCCATGCCTGTATCCAGCGATGCCGCCGTCGTGCACCGTGTCCTGGGGGCATTGGGTCCTGACTTCCGAGATGTTGACCTCCCACCGGGAGAGGCATTCTTGGAAGCCCCGACTTCTTATTCATTATGATGAAGTTCGGTAGGAGCATAGTTCCTTGTCTTGTGTCAAGCTCGCTAAAAAATGAAACAAGGAGTCTGGAGCATAGTTCGTTTTCCTATGTCAAGCTCCTTAAAAAACGAAACAAGGACCAGAGCATAGTTCCTTGTCTTGTGTCAAGCTCGTTAAACAATGAAACAAGGGTTATGAGGATAGTTATTTTACTGTGTCAACCTCATTAAAAAATGAAACAACTCCCTTTCCAAATCGAGTCTTTCACAGATCTCGAGAGTGAACCTTCATTCCATCCACTCCGTGAATGCCATGAAGCTTGGGGGGCATGTACCTCGATTTGCATTATCATGCTGGGGGCATGCAAACTTATAACAAGCATAGTTTTTCGTTTCAAGCTTGTGTAAACATGAAACCGAACCCAAGCATAGTTTTTCGTTTCAAGCTTGTGTAAAAATGAAACCGAATCCAAGCAAAGTTCTTCATGGTTCAAGCTTGTGTAAAAATGAACCCAGTTACATCCCGTGATTGCCTTTTATCCGCTAAAATTCTGCTAGATGAGCCTTGGTTGTTTCATTCCATCGCCACCATCTTTTTGGCCGATCATGTGCTTTCACTTGGTTGTTTCTCCTTTCCTGAGGAACCGCAACGATGAGTGGTCTTGTTAGCCAGCCTCTTAACCTTTACGTGTTTCAAGTAAAGTTCCACCATTACCGGAACCAGTTGCTATCCCTTATACCACTCGTTCCTTCAGGACGAGTCGCCTTTACGCTCTTTTCTGACTCGTAAAATATGAAAAGATTGCCGAGTATTTTTCCCTTTTTTACTCGTTAAAGAAAATAAAAATGAAGGTCCGCTTTCAGCTCTTTTCTGACCATTTAAAGAGGAAAAGATTGCCGAGTCGCTCCTCTTGACTCGTTAAATGGTGATAAGGGGCGGTCGTTTTAAGTTCTTTTTGTCGACCTTTAAAACATAAAAAGATTACCGGGTTTTTGTCGTTTCAAACTCGTTAGTGGTTACGAAACGACGTGGTTTTGACCGCTTTTTTACTTTTTCAGGTCGAAGTCACTAATCATGAAAAATACTCCTCGATCGTAATGATCGGGCGGTTCTTTCGGGTATTATTTTATACTTTTTCGGGCCCGAGAGACACAACTTTACGAAAAAGGACATCCCTGGAGTTTCCTTTTCCGCTGTCTTTTCAAACTCTCTAAACAAGAAAAGACGCCGAGTTCTTCCTTTGGTCAGACTCGTTAAAACTTAATGACATCGGATTTTGTCACAACGCAAGCATATGCTATCCCCATCAAGCTTGTTAAAAATAACTGGGGTACTCGCCAGAAATGGTGGGGGAAAATAATTTTTTTTTTGAACCATAATTATTACTGTAACGGCAGTATGTCGCTCTTGAACATGGCACTTTTTGCTTTCATGTCCAGGGTGGGGATTTTTCATCTCATATCTTTCACTTGCTCCCATGGATTTGGGTACCCTATTTGACCTCTCATTCACTCATTGCCTCGTCATAATGACCTTTGATACATTGATGTCAAATACTGTCAATTCCGTTAATGTGCCGCCGATATGTTCAAGAGAAGTTGACCTCTGCAAATAAACAACCTCCCTCTGATAGTTCGCGCAATCTTGATTCACAACATTATCTCTCTGTCTCGTGTCGATGATGTGGGAAACATTATGGCCCACCTTCGATCAAGGTCACTCCCTGTCGACTTCAGCTCACTATCCAGGAAGTTGACCTAGAGACTCCCTTCCGGTGCCTTGGAGCCTGCATGCCTCAATGGCAGGTTCTTCGTGTTCGACGTGAGGTTTTCATCATTGGCCTCCGATCGAATGATTCTACGGGTGTTCGACTTCAGCGCATTGATTCACACGCCGTAGATTGTACCTATAGTACCTTGAGGGCCATTGTCATTATTGGTGGTACCTCTCGCGTCTGTTAACAGTTTCCATTATTGACTGGTAATCAGGCGATGTTCATGCATGTTCGATTTCAGCTCATATATTCACATGCTTGGACTTGTGCTCTTGTTCGGGTCGAGATGGAGCGCAAGACCTTGGATTGTGTCTGTTGTAATCCAGACGTGTTTCTTGATACTTGACTCATTCACTGGATGGCTGCGACCATACCTGAGTCAAATCATTGATCATAACCAGATGGCTGCGTCCATACTATGGATCTAGATTATTTATGTACTCTCTTATGGATGGCTGCGACCATACCACGTACATCTTGTAATTGAACTATCAGTCATGTCTCTTAATACAGCTCCTCGGCGGCAGTAACTATATGTGCTCTTGTGTGCTCTTATGTGTGTGTTCTTGTAAAGCATTTCACCCCTCTCCACCTCTCGGACTTCATGCTTTAGGGGGCATCTGTTACACACTAATTTGTCACCATCCCTGTTACTCCTCTTGTCGTACCTTGGAGGACCCATCCCGGGAGTTATAAGAAGTGACAAAGTCTAAAAACACCTGCATTATGTTCCCCTGAGTATGTACTCCATGTTCCCTGAAGACACCTTCTGCAGATCATCCCTAAAAAATGCTCTTTTTCCATTGGCGCAAGTCCACAGTATCCTACCCGCGCCAATGATGGAGATCCTCAAAAGGGGGCGCGACCATTGGCGCTCTATCTTAGAGCAACAGTGGCGCCAACCAAATTTAGTCGTGCTTTTTGCCTTAATGCACGTCCGACTGTTGTTTCCTTCATTACATGGAGCTTTTCTGAGGATAGAAAATCAGTTTTTGTCGAGCTTTATCCATCTTTATGGCTTTTGCTAATTCCACAAAAGGTGTCCCGGTTCATCGCATCCTCCTCCCTTCTCCATCTATATAAGCTTGTCATTATGCATTGGACAAGCTAGTGCTAGAGAGAGTGTTGGTGTTAGTGTTATGCTAGTGATTTGGTAATTGAGTTATAGTAGTGATGATTATTGGTCATGGAGGGAATGCTAATGAGTGCTAGAGAGGTTATGTTGCCGGAGAGGAGATGCATGTCAAGACACATATAGTTACTCACCCAGCCAGGAGAAGGGTCGATGTCAGAACAATGGTTGTAACTTTTCCTGTTTATTAATTGATGAGCGACTGCTATTATAGTTCCAATCTCATTATCTGTCATGGTGATATGTTGATTTATTTCCTTTCTGACTGAAATATAGTTGTGCCTTGGTAGTTTTTATGTTGGTATCTGTCTCTTCCTTTGTATTTGCAGGTATTCGTTATGATCTGTTGGAGCAAGGGAGCGAGGATATCAACTCTGCTTCAATCATAGCGTTGGACTCCAGGTTAGTCTTCTTGATTCACCTTTGAGGCATAACTAGGAACTTGCGTAGCAGCGTGGTTTGTTTGTGGCTAGTTCTGTCATAGGCTAGTGGGATCGCCTCTGTCCGCAGAGGGGATTTACCTTACCAACAAAACCCCCTGGGTCTGGAGGTCTCCGGGGAACTAGACTAAGCTAGACTAGACAATAATGTATGCATTGTGAATCCCATACCCCCCTCTCGTTCTTCTCTGGGTTTGTAGATTTCCAGATGACCGCAGGCCCTCAGGGGAGCCTCAACCTCTTCTTCATCCCAGTCTTCTGGTTTCAATGAGGGCCATAGCAAATTTCGCTACCCGAGAGCCAAAAGTCACTCCTAACCCTCCATGGATCCCCTTATTCCCCAACAAGCTACCATACATTGCAGAAAGTAAAAAATCAGACATCAACAACAGAGAACTGAGCCAAATTTCTTCCGAAATATTCAAAACCACCACCATTCGTTGCCACACCAACATCCATTCTTGCACCATTGACTCCATTTCAAGTCTAAGGCAGGCCTAAATTACGTGCCAGTTTCCTTCCGAGGCGTTGAAGGCGTTTTCCAAGTGGAGATGGCAATCCCTTCTCCTGTAGGAAAGGTTCTCCCCCTGTCTTCTAGTCTCATCTCTTGCTGCTCGTTTCCTCCTCCAACCTTGCATGCATGCACTGACTTCCTTCACCATCTTTCCTCCTTGATTACCTTCTGACCTGCCCTTTTGTTTTCCTGAGGCGATCAACACTTGCCTTTGTCTCCTGTTACCTCCTTCTACGCACGTGTGGGGTCCTTGGGTGGGCCGCCCACTAACCTTGGCCACTTTTCCTTTAAGCATGTCCACGATCCATCTCTGGATCTCCTTTCCCATCACACCTCGATCAGGGGCATTTTCTATATCATTATTATTAATGAAAACTAATAGTTATTATTAATAACTATTAAAATATGTATGAATATATGAAATTATAATTTTTTTAATATTAATATCTATGATTCCAAATTTATAGTTATTAATTATTTTTAAAAAGTTTATAAATAATTTTTATAAATGAGAAATGAAATTTAATAAGAAAACATAATTATTATTATGATGGTTAAGAATTATTTAAGTATAATTTTTTTATTTATAGAATTGTGTTGAAATTTTTATAGACTTAAGAAAATTCCATGACACTAATATCTCTTGGGTACCATATTTTAAGTTTTTTTTTTGGTTGGTTTTTTATAATGTCATGAAGATAATTTCCATATTTTTAATTTTTGCTGTTAATGGTCACTGTGATCTTTTCCTTGGCTTGTTTCCCATTTCGCTAGTTTCCAACGCTAAATGCTTCCATGAAAAATTGATACAAGCCATTGATTGGTGTTTTTTCACCATAGAGTTTGGTTTTCCACTGACTATCCATGTGTTTGTTCAATGGCCTTTCACTGCTTTCGAACCTTTCCTTAGTTGCGCTCTTATCCATGATTCCATTTTTTTCTAATTCTTTCCTAGCCACCCATGTGTTATGTGTATGGCTGGTGGTGTTCTGACTATTGGGATTTTCCATAAGCATGTTAAGTATTGTGACAAGCTCCTTTCCCAAAGTTTCCACTGGCTATCCACATGTAGGGTCACTAAAGTTATTGTTTTCAGGTGGTCCATCATTGCCCCGAAGAAGTATGACCCAACTCTCATTTCCTTGACTTGGTATATTTATATATTTCATTTTTTGACTATGGCTATATGGTGGCTTCCCACCGAAAGTCATAGAGTCTTTCCAAATCCAAAAGAAGAACATGGAAGCTTGAAGTAGTAAAGATAGATTTCCATTGAGGGGACTTAAGTAACACTTCTTAACTTAGTTGTTTCTCCTTTTGTGCACTATGATGGCTCTAGTGCTTAAGAATGGTGGAGGAGTCATTGTAATTGCAATATCTCAAGAGTAATTCCCCTTTTGTTGAATCCCTTGGAATGGGAAAGAGGATATATTTAAGTAAAAGTTTATTTGAGTGCACTGGCTTAGACACTGGGGATTGGCGTAGATACTGGGGATTGGCGTTAGACTCAAATTCTTGGAGTATTAACATGTCTTTGTTTGCATACTTTGGTTCCACCATTATCCGGTGGAAACTTCCAACTTGAAGGAAAATCCTCCTCTAACTCCAAGAGGAAAAACAAAAATGCTCTTTCACAAAGATAGATGACCATAGGTAGATCTTGTTAAGGGTTCCCAATATTCAATGAATGCTCCTTTCGAACAGGACAATGAATCTAATGCTTAAGAGTAATGGACAAATTATTGTAATTGAGATATGTCAAGAGGCGACGTAGCTCTTATTGGTTCTAGTGGATGGAAATCCTTCTAAAATGGGGAATATGAGGCACTTACGTAAGCTGTGTATGCCCAGGATACGGGGAGAATTAGCAGAGAAAAGTAGGTCTCGGGGACCGGAAGAGTTCTGAGATGCACGCTGATGACTTATTGTGAAAGGCAGAGAGAGATTGGTGGGTATGTATGAGCGCCCATTTTGTCTCTCAACAATCTTGACAATCCAGATGCCTCACTCTAACAGATATAATTTTGGTTTTGGTATTCACATCAATCCATCAATCCAAATCCAAATCCAATTTTGGTAGAAAGAGTGCGGACCCAATATTTGACTTCTTGGCCCCCTCATATTCACGTCAATTCATCCATTGTTGGTAGAAATCGTGAAGACATGTGGGTCCGATTTCTATTGTGCAGGGAATCTCCTCTGGTTGCAGTGATATAATGACGAGATTTTTCAAAATTGTTTGGGCAGATGTGGATTAAAAATTACAATTCAAAATTTGAAAATTTAAATGTTATATTAAATATTGAATTTATTTTTACAAATAACAAATAAAATTTAAACCATCATATATATATATAACCTCTGTATTAACGTCAATCCATCATCGACCACATCAAAAAATTCGTCGATCCATCATCGATCACATCAAAAAATTTGGTAGAAATCGTTCCATCATCGATCACATCAAAAAAGTCGTCGATCCATCATCGATCACATCAAAAAAGTTGGTAGAAATCGTTTGGATCCAATATTTTCCTTACTCCACCTCTCTTATCCACATCTCATCATGTATCATGTATGTTCACCCAATATTGTAGATATTTTCCTATCATTGTTTTGGGATAGATAGATTTTCAAAATATAATAATTTAATTTTAAAGTTAAGATTGAGTCAAATTAAGTTAAATAAATTGATGTATGAGATTTTTTTGTTTATAGAATAAGTGATTTATTTTTACAAGTGATTTGATTACTAATATTGATAGAGGTGTATATACTCTACCACTTTTGGATTTGAACTTGTTAATTTTTAAGACGAAACACATGGCATTAACCATTAACACTGCTCAATCTATTGGGCTAGGTTGAACAATGAACGTCTCACACCTGAAAATATTTCTTCACTAATACCGAGGCCTAGCCAAGTTCGAAACTTGGTTAACTTGCTTAGCGTGGCTTGTTGGTAGTTGTGCTGGGCTTGAGACCATAGGGGTAGTCCCTCTGACTTGACCCCGAGCCTCCTTGGTGACAGGGGACATGTCTATCGATTTTCTTGATACAAAAAAAAAAACAAAAACAAAAACATTAGGCTCCATCAAGTTGTACACTTATAAACTATACGCGAGTTGGTGTGGTTGGGGTTTACTTCTAATAAAGTCACTGGTTCAACTTTAATGGTTGGGTTTGAGTGTGACAACCATGTGTAGGGGTGTGGGGATAAAAAATATCCCACTGAATGTTTAATCTTGATTGAGCCTTGCATTATCCTAATAATAACATCACACAAGTGTGTAAATTGTTTTTACATTTAATATTAAGACTAATTCATCTAATTTGTATATATGTTTTTGAAAATATACAGTTTCTATATTTTCTTTTGACCATAATTATGTAACGATTTTTTATTTAGAAATATAATTTTCTTTCAAGAAAAAATATAAAATTCCCTTTTACTGAGATGGATAACTACGAAATAAATCTGGTTAAAACTTTTCAAAATTCAATCATTATTTTCACATTGCAGCAACTTTAGTACTTAAAAATACTAAAGAAACTATTATAATCGCCACATCTCATGAGGCAATTGCACTCTATGTTGAATTTAATGTATTGAAATCCATTTGAAATGATAAAGATGAGACATTTAAATCATTTTTTTTTGCATTGTCTTAGGGAGTGGGCATCAACATTGGAACCAAACCTTTGGTATACTAAACCCTTGGTATACCACTGGCTCAATGGAAACATAGTGTCCAATATAAATACAAAGATTTCATCATCAACCACCTTGGAGGCTAGGACCTGAACTCCAGCATACTTCACATCCCAACTGAATTCAGTCATTTGCCATCTTGTTCCACCTAGAGAAGCGACATTGTCAATCACATAGTTCATGTAAGAAAAATCTCTAGTAGCCTCATGAAGCCATGCCGCTGCCCAAAGAAGCTCATCCTGCAGAACACCACCATCATCAACAAGAAGAGAAATATGAATAACCACAAACAAGTACCATTCCAGATAACCTCCATATCTAAATGACCCAAACAGAACAACTTCAAGACATTCCAAAACAACAAAGCCACAGTAGAACTGGGGTTTAAGCAGTCAAGATTACCACATATCCACTCTTGGAGGCATAATACTTCTGTGCAACAGTAATGTTGCTGTCATATTTTCCTCTGTACTTGTCAGCAAATGAGAAAAGCTGCAGAGTTCACACCGCATATTTGTTAGCGAAATAACACAGATACAATTATAAATAATGGCAGCATCCAGGGGAAAAACTGAAAAATGAAAGCAGAAACTAACCTGCTTGGCATGGTTGAGAAGCTCATTGGAGTAAGCGGGATTAGAGTGCTTGAAAACAATTGAAGCAGCAACAGCCATTGTAGCTTCCGTTTCTCGTGCGAGATATGAGTCGGGATTGTTTGCATCAATTCTATATGCCTGGTGAGGTGTGGTCATGTCTTCTGGCCTTTGCCAGCATTTATGGTTCGAGTTGCCATCACCCACCTAAGGGAAAGAAACACCAGGCAAATCCACAGATCAGAGATTAGTATAAAGCTTTTATAAGCTAAATAAGATGAATTCTGAGATCTTCCTTATCAAAAACTAACCTCTCCATACAGTACATCAGGCTTTGTATGTGCCTTGAGCAAATAATCAGTCCCCCATCTAATAGCCTCCATCGAATGACCCAACTCACCATTGCTGGCCAATTGTTTGCTATATTCAACAACACTCCACGAGAACATGGTGATTGTAAATGCCATTGGGAGGCCGAATTTAACATTGTCACCAGCATCATAGTATCCTCCTACTAGATCCACCTGCAGAAAAACAAAATGCAAGGATTTCGATCAATTTATTGATCTATTCAACACTGACATTAGTGCCCAAGTGAAAAAATATAGCAAAAACATATCTAAACCAAGCTCGGAAAACCTCATAGCCCTTGGCCGATCCATCAATGAGAGCAGAATCAACCCTCCAAGTGACTCTTTGATTGCTAGGAAGATTTTCAGATCTATGAGCCTTGTAAAACATGATAGTCTTGCTCAATGCTGCACCATAGTCATGACCAGCTTGCTGCCGCAGCGGAGCTCTTGTGACCAAGAAACAAACCGCTACCAGAGCCATCAAAGAACCTACAAAACCGATCAAACTTACCAGATTTAGTTAGGTAGTTAGAGGCCATGGATGAATGATCAAATGACTTAAAATATTTTAATCGTCTAACATTGGATCTAATGGTGCAAAAAGGTAAATAGTGGCAACTAGGGGAGTTGTTTTCAAAGGTAAACTTGTAATATATCTGACCTGCAAATATATTAAAATAGAAAATATGTCCAATACTGCAATTAAACCCAAGAGCTTATACAAGAGAAAAATAAATAAACTTAAGATCTTCATTAATATCAAACCCTTGAGGTAGGGTAACACCATACAATCACTCATTAAAGAAGGAGAACACTCCGCAAGCCATATGCTTGCCAATACAATAATCCAATAATCCTTCACATATATTCATGGGAAGTCTCTAGCCTCTATATAGGCTTCATACATACAATACAACGGGTCATTCCCATGCATCTATCAATACCATATATCTAATACAATGGGCTTATCACATTATTGCTAATTTCTTGTGGTCCCTTACATACTGTGGGTTAACCACTTTATTTATTAACTATGACTCATCCCATTATTACATTATTCCCTTGGGTACCTACCTTTCTACTCCATAATATCCCCTTAGGTATACTACAAAACGCCTTATGACGTAATTATGACATCTAAGAGTCAACTTCACTCCCCTCTTGTGAATTGTCACAAATAAAAGTCCCTATGAAAATGCAATGATGAGTTAGTTGAAAAAATTAGTTTTAATGAAATTATGATGCACATGTACCAAATATCTTGGAAATAACTACCATAATCATCGAGTTTGTGTTAAATTCTTTTGTTCTTTTGGAAAATGTAAAAAGGGGTTGATTCCATTAATTTGATGATGAAAAGATAAGTTTTTGTGTAAATATATCATGTAAATGAAGTTTTTGCGTGTAGATCTTAAAAAATAATAAAATTAAATTCCTTAAACTCATTAAATTTTTTTTATTTACTTTTCATTGTTATATACAATATTTCTAAAAAAATTATAAAACTCATATATATATATTTTTAAATAACATATTCTATATCATTTAAGACCATACATATTATGAAAAATACATTTAATATTATAGTTAGTAAACATGTACATGCTTATTTGTAGTCGCCATACATGTAGATGGTTAATTGGCCTCTCCTTCAACCTATTTGTAATAAAACATATAAATAACTATTTATCATATGAATAATAAAATGGAATAATAAATAATTATAAATTTGGTAAAGTTTTTATTTTAATATTTTTTAAAATTTATATTTATAAGTAAAGTAAAAAATAATTATTATAATATTATATTTAATATTTATACCAAATAATCTCCGATGAGGTGATTGATGGTGGCAACTTGGTTATGGCAAGGGCCTTGTCACCCTTGCCCACATGACATTAGGCTTAATTAGAGTGTGTCGGGCATGCCTCCCTTGGTAGGCGGAGGACGAAGTATCCAAAAGTGATGAGTTTTAAATTGGTTTGAGTGTTGAGTTTTGGACATTATGGATGGTGGGAGGTTATGGGATTATTGGTGTTAAAGGAATTTGGGACTTCTGTCTATAGGGTGGCACTTTAGTAGTTCCATTCCTTGTGAATCAAGCAGTGAGGAGAAGGGTAGAATTGAGGCATATGCCAATGACGAATTTAGGTGGAGAGTGTGGAATCCGGGTTCAAACTGTCAACCTTCTTCATCTTAGGGTGTTGTACTTGTCGAGATGTTAAGGCACTAGCGAAGGGAGTAGCATAGACGCATTGATTTAGCAGACATTCTAAGCTCCTAGCCTTAAGTAAGCCTTGTCAATTTGGTTCAATTGTTAGCTTTTGCAGGTCTTTTTCATTGGTATGTTTTATTGCTTGGGTTCTTGGGTGGCCGGTGTAGGAATTCTACGGGAATTTACCTAGTTAAAGAGCAGCAAAATTGTGAATTTGGTAGGTCCTTATGTAAGCCTTGGTTGTGGTAGGAGACTAGTTTGTTGGTATTGTTTGTTCAAGAGAGTAGTGTGGGATCCTTTGGGGAACTTAGTTCATTTTTAGGTGTTGACAATAATTTTCAAAGTAGTGTCTGTTGTCTTTATGTGCCTGGTGTTGACCCCAAAGAGAGGTGGATTGGTGGCATAACCTAGAATATTATGGTATGAATTTATTTTGCTGATAGTTGGGGCCGCTTGGTCTATCCCGACGCCATGCTTCGTCAACGAGGTCATGTGAGAAGGGTAGTGGGGCCTTGTGGACAAAGGGCAGGCCATCAGGGAGAATTTTGAGATTTAGGAGAAGAAGTTGCCCCTCCACAAACACTGTCTCCAAGCAGGGTTGAGATCCCTCCTCCCTTTGACTTATTGGAGGAAAGGCTTCAACATATTTTTGTGGTCCTGGACCAGATTGTTCAGACCTAGCATGGTGACAGAAATGAGGTGATCATCATTTTAAATGACCTCCAGCAAAACCAATGGAGAATTCTAGACTAGATGGCTTCCCTCTGTCGTGGGAAAAGAAGGATAAATGATAAGCTAACGAGATTGGAAGGTAGAATTAAGCATATGGAAGGCCATTTCCATGATGCTTTTCGGCCTCCGTCCCTAGGTAATGGGCAGGGCATCCCGATTCCGGCTCTTCTTTAGGACTAAGGATGATAATAGGTTGTTTTCAGGTTCTATGCACCTTTTGGTCTTTTTGGGCTATCTATCTACAATTATCTAGTTCGATGCATCTTTTTGTAAATGTGGCTATGTTTTTATGTCTGGGCCAATGAATCCAGTAAGATTGCATCCAATATTCTTTTATTTTGGAGATTTTCATGATGTAAAAATGACATGGATTAATAGAAAAAATGATATATATATATATATATATATATATATATATATATATATATATATATATATATATTATGAGTATAATTAATATAATTTAATTATCTTGTGAAAAATAAATGTTTTATATTTCATAAAATACAAATACAATAAAATGTCACATTTCAAAAGAAAAGTTAATCTTTCACATTCTAGTGAAAATGACAATTTTAAAGCTATATATCTATATATCTATATATATATATATATATATATATATTCCAAGGAAAAGATTTGGGCATTAGATATCAGGGAAGAAAGTCGACCTCCCTTTTAGTTCGAAGACAAGATAGAGGTTATTGATACAAGGCCAACCCTTAGTATAGATTCACTTAAGAACACAACAAAGTTACTCTGTTCTAGAGTGTCAATATATCAACTTACAAGAGTTGAACCTAGGTAAGGAGGATAACAAGTATTTCGCCCAACCACCCAAGCTAACCTCAATTCACTTGTATGCATAATGGTGTATATTACATATGATAAATATACGTATATTGTCAATACTCTTAACATTTTTCATGTCATTTGTGGGAATTGACCCTGGGTGGGGAGGATTATGTTCCTTCCTTCCAACCACCCAGTAACCCCAATTAAAAACTACGAGAAATATACGATATTAAGACAACAAAACTATGGTAATATGGGAACATTTCTCTTATTTTTCTTTGAGCATAGAAATGATATGTTAAATAATTTCCATTAATTTTTTACCTTCTTAGAGTCTAGTAAACTACATTAATTTTAATGGGCATTAATCATCATCATGATATATAAACCTCTTTTCATTTATATAAAACCTTCTTAAATATGGTACCCCTCAGGCATTTATATCTAATGTGAGTGACCACGAATATAATTTTTAATTTCAATTCGTCCATTTATCAATCTTTATGATAAGAACTTAAATGACCTTGAACATTGGACATTGTGTCTTATTTTAATTAATTCTATTCCTTTTAAGTTGAGTTTGTGTTTATCAATTTGGTCATGATGTAATATGTTAGAATAAATTGGATGTCTTCTCATTAATTTCTTTGTTTCCTCAATTTAGTCATGTATATTTTAAATACACCCACATTTTCAATAGCAACTTGAAAGGCTCATAACAACAATATAGTAAAAACAATGGCAAAGATAACCAAGGTGAGGCATCCCGACTGGCGATGGTCGTGTGAGCAAAGACGTTGGTCCCCCAAGATTCTGGGATCAAGTTCTCCTTGGATGAACAATGTAAACAATGTAATCATATGTAATATAGTATCAGCCTATAAAAGAAGACAATGACAAAGACAATGCTATTTCTAAATAGCTTGACAAGGCTTGCTCTTCCAATTTACGCATTTTCTATATCATTATTATTAATGAAAACTAATAGTTGTTATTAATAACTATTAAAATGTGTATGAATATATGAAATTATAATTTTTTAATATTATTATTTATAATTCCAAATTTATACTTATTAATTTTTTTTAACAAGCTCATAAATATTTTTTCTAAATGAGAAATGAAATTTGATAAGAGAACATAGTTATTATTATGGTGGTTAAGAATTATGTAAGTATAATTTTTTGATTGATAGAACTGTGTTGAAATTTTAATAGACTCAAAGAAAACTTTATGACACTGACATTTCTTGGGTACTAGATTTTCAGTTTTGTTATTGGCTTTTTATAATGTCAGCAAGTAATTTCCAATTTTTAAATTTTTGTTGCTTATGGTTACTGTGATCCTTTCCTTGCCTTATTTCCCACCTTGCTAGTTTCCAACTTCAATGCAAAATCGACAAAAGCCATCGATTGGTATTGGTTTTTTTTGCACCTTAGGGTTTGGTATTGGTTTTTTTTGCACCTTAGGGTTTGGTTTTCCGCCGACTATCCATGTGTCTGTTCAATGGGGAAGATGAAACATTTAAGTACGCTGTGTATGGCCATGGCCAGAATGCGGGGAGAATTAGCAGAGAAAAGTAGGTATCGGGGACCGGAAGAGTTGTGAGATGCGCGCTGATGGCTTATTGTGAAAGGCAGAGAGAGATTGGTGGGCATGTATGAGCGCCCATTTTGTCTCTCAACAATCTTGACAATCCAGATGCCTCACTCTAACGGATATAATTTTGGATTTCGTATTCACATCAATCCATAATCCAAATCCAAAGAGTGCGGACCCAATATTTGATTTCTTCCACCCCTCGTATTCACGTCAATTCATCCAATGTTAGTAGAAATCGTGCGGACGCGTAGGTCCGCTTTCGATCGTCCAGAAAATCCTCTGGTTGCAGTGATATAACGACGACGGGATTATTTGAAATTTTTTGGTATATGTTTTATTTTATTGATATTTTTTTAAAATAGAAATTTATAAAGTTAAATAGAAAATTTTAAATGTTTTTTTAAGAAGGAAAATCAACATATGGTCGAATCCCACAGATAATTATATATGGCCGAAACCAGCAGATGAAATGAATTATACAAGTATAGAATTCATTTTTAAACCTAACCAATACAATTTAAACAATTTAAACCTAATCCCTCGTATTAACGTCAATCCATCATCGATCACATCAAAAAATTTGGTAGAGATCTCTTGGATCCAATATTTTGCGAGACTCAACCATGCACATCATTCGAAATCGTTTGGATACAATATTTGCCTTACTACACCTCTCTTGTGCATATCATTCCATCATGTATGTTGACCAAATGGGGTAGATATTTGCTTATCATTGTTTTGGAATATATGAATTTTTAAAATATAATAATTTAATTTTAAAGTTAAGATCGAGTGAAATTAAGTTAAATATTAAATTTATCTATGTGATTTTCTTGTTTTTTTTTTTTTTTTTCGAGGAAAAAATCTGTAATTTTTTATTAAAAATGAAAAGTTACAATTGCAGATGCATGATGCATTTCCATAAGCTGCCCAATGGGCTCCAGTGCCATGGCACCCGACGCAACGTTACGTGACTAACGTGCAAAGAATGATGAGAAAAGAAATGAGAGAGAGAGGGGAGATAGTGAAAGCAAGAAAACCTGAATATACATTGATCACGCTTCAGGTTTTTCTTCCTTTTTTCTTTTCGACCTTGCGCCACTCTCCTTGGGTGGGCTCGGTCGAGACTATTACTATCTGTGTTTCAGCTTTCTGTGATCCTGATTCCTTGTCTGAATCTGATGTGTCTGATTGATGGTGCCGCTTTATCCCTCCCATGTTCTGGTCATCGTTTGTCTGATTTGGATGGATCTGTGGAGCCTTGTTGTCTGATGTGGTTTCCTTCTGATTCCCTGTTTCAGCTTCCTCTATGATGGTATCCTCCTCTTCTGCTTCTGATTCTTCATCTTCTGATTTCGGAGGGGCTTTCTTTTCCGGGACTCTCTTCTTTACGACATCTTCTATATTCTGCCATCCTTTGGGCTTCCTTTGTTGTGGCTTGCTCTTGTTGGGGCTTTTACATGCATTGTACAAATGACCTGTTTGCTGACATCCCCTGCATCTAAAAGCTGTATTTTCATAGTCCAAAGATTGTTTCCACTGTGAATTATTAAAGTTCAGAATGATACTTTCAGGTAATCCTTGGCTAAGGTCTACCTCGACACATATTCTAGCAAAAGTGAAGATTCCCTTTATATGTCTCTCTGTATCAATCTTTAAAATTTTTCCGAGGGTATTCCCAATAACTATTAAGGCCTTGGAGTGCCAAAAATGCAACGGGAGATTATGCAGCCTAACCCAAACTGGCATCCTTGATACCACCATAGTGTTGGCATCGAACTCCGGGAACCATGGGGTAACAAAGAGTCCAGCACTACCCCAGAACCATGGCCCTTGATTGAGTATTTTTTCCTTGTCTTCTTCTAAGAGGAAAATTACTATGAAGAAGCCCTTAGAGCATAGGTGTATTTGGCAGTTTTTTGTCCAAACCGTGTGGATCCATTGGTATAAAGCATCAGTTCTAGGCCAAAAACTGTTAAATCTACAAATGACAGCATTTTTTTGTAGATCTGAGAATATGTAATTTACCTCTGGTAAATCCAGGGAGATAGAGGGACTCTCTGGCGATTGATCCACGATATACTGCCCTGGAGGTGCAGCTGTGGATTCTTTTCCTTTTTGAGATTCTTTCCCTTTGGCTGCATCACGATAGGTACTTGAGGAGGCACCCCTGGATCCACCTCGCAATCGCAGATTGAGGATGATGGTTGAGTCCCTTGCAACCCTATAGTGCTGGAGTGTGTGTTGATCCTGTAAGCAGTGCCCTGAAAATAATAGATTTTGTGTTGCAGCTGGAATTCCCAGTTTATCCTGGATCTCTTTTTTTAACTCCAATACACTCATCCATTCCCAGATCTGCACACAAAAGTGTCTGCCTTCTGTTGATCTGATAAAGATTTGCTTCAGATCTGCTGAGTCTACCTTGGCCAAATCCAGTTTTGCGGATTTGATTTCTGGATCTGGCAGGTTTCCGCCTATCTTCTGCCTGGGTCTGGACAGATCGGGTTGATCCACCCCGGATCTGCAGTATTTGGCCCGATCTGATGAGCATCTTTCCAGATCTGGGCTCCTGATGGGGCGATCTCCCGTTTGCACATCGCGGACTGCCAATCCTCTGTTGAATCGATGCGAATATCCTCCTATTTGATCCGACCTAGATCTGCAGGGATTGGGGCTTTGCTCGGAAGGATCCTTCCTAGATCTGCTATGTTTGGGCCATGCGTTTTTGTGGTGGGTCGAAACTGCAATCCTCAGTCCCCGAATCTTGCATGCAGAGGTCGCGGGTGTAAAGACTGTGTTGTCTTGAGCGGTAAGGCCAGGCCCTGACAAATGTCCGCCTTCGAGGTGGATTCTGAGCCCAAAAATCGTTTTTGTGGCCAGATTTCTGTTCTCTTGCCTCTTGGCGGACTTCTCTTCCAGATCCGCCTCTGATGCGTTTGGCCCATCGATCAGGTAATGGTTTGGGCGATGCCGTTGGCGTCTTTGATCCAATCCATGTGTAACCTTTCCTGTAAAGAAATCCGGGGAGGACCAAAACGATGACTCGATTTTTGTCCCATCAACCAGACGCCAAGCAGATCCGGGGCCTGGCTGATCTCTGGAGACGGCGGCGCCATAGCATGATTGCTCTGAAACTCGCAGACCCACCATCGCTCTCAGCTCTCTCAAATCCCTATGTGATTTTCTTGTTAATGGGATAAGAGATTTGTTTTTACAAGTGATTTGATTACTAAAATTGATAGAGGTGTACATACTCTATCATTTTTGGATTTGAACTTGCTAGTTCTTAAGACGAAACGCATAGCATTAACCATTAAACCTGCTCAATCTATTGTGTTAGGTTGAACAATGGATGCCTGACACTTGAAAACATTTCTTCACCAATATCGAGGCCTAGCCAAGTTCGAAATTTGGTTAACTTGCCTAGCGTTGCTTGTTGGTTGTTGTGTTAGGCTCGAGACCATAGGGGTAGTCCCTCTGACTTGACCTCAAGCCTTCTCAGTGACAAGAGACAGGTTTATCGATTTTCTTGATACAATAAGAAAAAAAACATTAGGCCCAATTCAGTTGTACACACGAGTTGGTTTGGTTAGGGTTTACCTCTCATCTGGTTCAACTCTCATCACAGGGTTTGAGTGTGTCAACCATGTGTGGGGTATCAAAATTATCCCACTTGATGTCTAGGCTTGATTGAACCTTATATTATCTTAATAATAGCATCGCACAAGTGTGTAAATTGTTTTCTATTTAATATTAAGATGAGTTCATCTAATTTATATATATGTTTTTAAAAATACGAAATCCCCATTTAAATTTAATTTTTTTTTTTTTGATTTAGATTTTTTATTTCTAATATGTTTCCTTTTCTATTGATTTTTTATTTAAAAATATATATTTTCTCTGGATTTTAAAGAAAAAGTATGAAATTCCCTTTATTGAGATGGATAACTGCGAAAGATGGCATTGTCTTAGGGAGTGGGCATCAACGTTGGACCGTAACCCTTGGTATACTAGCATATTATCTCGTTATTGCATAATTTGTTTTAACTATGATCACATGGTAATTTTTAGGTTAAAGTCTCTTTTAACTTAAAAAATATAAAATATGAAAAAATAAAACTTTTTCCAGAGATGTATGATCGTTGAGTGGATTTTTTAAAAATTATAATTATGACATCTAAACTACTTTCACCCATTATGACAATAGTATTGAAGAATAGGGAAAAAAAAGAAGTTATAATTATGACATGTAAGAGTCGACTCCACTCCCCTCTAGTTGGAAATAAAAGTCCCTATGAAAATACTATAATCCGTTAGTGGAAAAAGTTGGTTTTAATGAAATTATGATGCGGATATACCATATATCTTGGAAATGACTGCCATCATCATTGATTTTGCGTTAAATTCTTCTCTATTTTTTGGAAAATGTTGCGTGGCCATTATATATATGTGTGAGAAAATTGTATACGTTTGGAGAAGTTTTTGTATATATATATATATATATATATGTGGATATATAAGGGTTTGATTCAATTAATGTGATGAAGAAAATATATATATATATATGGGGGGTTTGATTCAATTAATGTGATGATGAAATTAGAATGCTGTGGAAAAATGGTTTGTAATGTTGTTATTATGATTATATTATTTTTTTAATATAGTATTTAAAAAAATAGTTTAAAATTTTTAAAATGTAATAATAATAATTTAAAGGTTATTTGATAGATTATTTTTAATTAATCTTTGGATGAGAGGGAGACTTACATGATTACAAATGTCTATAGTTCTCAAAAACTAGAAGACAAACTCAAGCTTCTCACCTCCCTTGAGGAGCTGAGAGAGAGATATCTTGATATGTCTTGGATTCTGGCAGGGGATTTCGATATGCTTAAATCTCTTATAGAGAAAAAAGGTGGCACTAGAACACTAGGTAGAGACTTCATTGCCTTCTAGAACTTCATAAATAAAATGAGACTAGTGGATGCTGAAACAATAAATGACACTTTCACCTTGAACAACAAGAGAGGAGGGGCTTTTCAAGTTGCCTCTAAACTAGATAGATTCATAATCTCAGAGGACCTCCTTCTCACAGGCCTTGACATGTCAGCTCTAATCCTTCCCTTTGGAGGCTCGGACCACTGGCCTGTCCAACTTGAAGCCGCTTTCATGGGTACACCGAGGAACAAACCTTTTAGGTTTGAAAATGTCTGGTTCTCTCACCTTGACTTCACCAGCAATATTAACAAATGGTGGATGTAATATTTGCCCATTCAAGGCACAAAAATGTTTATGTTGCAACAAAGACTTAAACACATCAAATCCAGACTCAAAGATTAGAACAAGAAAAAATTTGGTAATATTTTTAAAGCCAAAAGAGAAGTTGAATAAAAACTCCATGGGATTAATCAAATCATAATCACAGATGGTTTTACCGAGGAAAGGAAAACTCAAGCTGAGTCTCTTCAGAAGGAATGGGAAGATAGGTGCATCCAAGAGGAGATATTCTGGAGGTAGAAATCGAGAGTGCAGTGGATTAGAGAAGGGGAAAAAACACAAAGTTTTTTCATAAATCAACATTGGATCACAGGTCACATAATAGAATTTCAAAACTCAGAGATTTTCAAGGGCAAGAGCTTGTCTCCCACAAAGAAATGAAATTTGTCCTAGTACAACACTTCCTTAGCATTGAAAATGAGTCTCTCTTAGACAGGTCACGGTTCATTAACAATTTCACAAAGTACATTCCCAAGCTTGTAACAAGGGAAGACAATCACAATCTTAACAGGTTAGTGTCTAAAGATGAGGTCAGTTAAATTATCAATGAGATGCAAAATGGGAAAGCTCCTGGCCCGGATGGATTCAATGTGGAATTCTTCAAATCATGCTAGAAAACAGTCAAACAAGACATCCTTGATGTAGTGGAAGACTTTAGAAGATCCAGAACGGTTTTGAAGGCTCTCAATGTCTCTTTCATAGCTTTGATTCCAAAGCAGGAAAAAGCTATGACACCGGACAGATTCAAACCCATAGCTTTATGTAATGTGGTGTACAAGATTATTTCCAAAGTGATCGCTAACAGACTCAAGCCCCTTCTTCTAGCTCTTGTCTTAGAGGAGCAAACTGGTTATGTGGAAGGAAGACAGATTCTCAATAACATCATACAAGCTCATGAGGTGGTACACTCTCTTAAGAGAAATAAGTAAGTTGGCATGATCATACAGCTTGACCTAGCGAAAGCTTATGACAAGCGAAGCTGGTCTTACATCAAGGTAGTGCTGAGAGCTTATGGTTTAGACCACAACTAGATTAGATGGGTTATGGCCCTGGTATCCATGGCTAGTTTTTCAATCCTGCTTAATGGCTCACCCTCAGGAACCTTTATGCCTTCTATGGGTCTTAGACAAGGAGATAAGCTCTCCCCTTCCTCTTTGTGATCATGATGGAAGGGCTAGGCAGAGCGATCAAAATGGCAAATGATTAAGGAAGAATCCAGGGATTGAAACTTACCATAGATGGTGTTGCTTCGACTCATCAACAATTTGTGGATGACACTATGTTGCAGGGTATTCCCATGGTCAAGGAAGACAAAGCTTTCAAAAAAATCCTGAATGACTTTGCTATGGCTGCCGGTACAGAGGTAAGCCTTGACAAATCAAAGGTTTTCTTTTTTAACATTGACATTGCTATTCAGAGGAACCTCACTAGAATTCTCGGGTTTTAAAGGGATCAGTTACCTTCTAAGTACCTTGGAATGCCTCTTATGGACAAACCTTTGAGCAAGGGAGTGTGAGATCCGGTAATTAAAAAACTTTAGGACAAGATTAGGAAATGGACTTGCAGGTCTTTGAATTTGATAGGGCATCTTGTGCTTGCAAAGGCTATCCTACAGGCCATACCCATTTTCATGTTGTCAACTCTTCCTGCTCCTAAAGGAGTTATGCAACAAATCAGGAATATTCAAAGAGATTTTCTTTGGGGCAAAGGGGAAGAGAAAAATAAGTGGGCTTTGGTAGCTTGGGACAAGCTCTGCAAACCTAAGGCCCATGGTGGTTTGGGGCTTCACAACCCTAAAATCCTCAGCAGAGTATCGGGAGCCAAACTATGGTGGAGGTGGCTTAAGGAATCGGCTACCCCTTGGGCTAAGATTTGGAAGTAGAAATATGCAAATAACTGGAAGGAGAGGGATCATATCAGAATGTTAGGACTCATCAAGGGCTCTCACATTTGGAACCTTTCTTGGGAAAATAGAGCCATTGTCCAGCAGCATAGTTTCTGGGAGATCCGAGATGGGAACCTTGCACGGTTTTGGGAGGATAACTGGCAGCAGGAACCAAATTTGTTTAGAGAAGAATTAACCACTCTAAAAAATGACACTGATAACAAAGGCTTACTTATGGTAAGTGACTTCTGGGATCAGGTAAGGGACAATGGTAAATGGAGAATGTATAAGAATCTTGGTTACAGTGAAGAGAGTCCTTTGAGGGCCTAGGCAGATTCCCTTGCTTCTGACTTGGAGTAGAGGAAGATTTTGGTGTCTTCCTCGTCTAACCAACTGAGATGAGGTCGAAACATTGAAGGCACTTTTAACCTCAAAGAAGCTAAATGCATGGCCCTAGGTTTTGATTATCCAAACCCTGATCAGGTTTGGAATGACCTTTGGAAGAACATGCAATGGATGAAAATCACATTGTTTATGTGGTTGGTTCACCAAAATAAAATTCTCACATGGGAGAATCTTCTGAAAATGGGATTTGTTGGCCTATCTAAATGCCATCTATGTGGCTTACAGGAGGAGACGATGGAGCATTTACTAAATCTCTGCCCCTTCACCTCTACCATGTGGGATTGGGCGGCCTCAGTCTTCAGGCAAACAGACAGGGACAGACTCAGTATCACAAATACTTTGAAGAATTGGAGGAAAGACTTCTCAGATAATCAAATCATTAACAAGGCTTGGACTTTGGTTCCAGGCTTTATTATCTGAGATGTATGGAAAGAACACAACGACAGGATCTTCAAGAACAAAATAGGCTCGACCTAGAGTATCATTGTCCAAATTTTATGAAAGCTTAAATATACAATAGGAGCCCTTATGTGGAGAATTCCTGAGGACCTCCCTTCACCCTAAGATGCTTGCATACTGATGCAGTTGGGTCTCCATTATCTGGTTCCCCAAGGCGTTGGCAAGGGTGTGAGAAAAACGACTGTTGGTAAAGATATCTGGAAACCTCCTCCTCTTGGTTTTTTGAAAATCAATATAGATGGGAGCTCTAAGGGCAACCCAGGGATGGCTGGATATGGCGATGTCATAAGATATGAGTAGGGGCACATAAAGAATATCTTCCATAGTCATTTGGGGACTACCACAAATAGCATGGCAGAGCTTATGGCCTTAGAGCAGTGCTTGGAAATCCTGATGGAGGCAAATTCACACAACGCCATCATTGAAGCTGACTCTGAACTGGTCATTAATGCGACCAAGAAAATGTGTAATGGAACGACACATGCAAAAGTGTCGAAACATTGGAGGCTCTCGTAGGTCTTTCAGCATATTCATTCCCACTTGCAAACCCTGAGAACAGTCATCTTTGTTCATGTGAGAAGGAAAGCCAATATGTTAGTTGATTGCCTGGTGAATGAAGGGGTGCTATGTAAGGAAAGCTATATTTGGTATGACTGGGAGTCTATACCCTCTGGTAAATTGCGTGATGATTGTCAATGATAGGCATCCAAAGACATGGTGAATCTCCAGAACAATGAAGAAAGAGCAGGAGGAAGAACAGTAGGAGATGAAGGAATGGCATAAACCCAAAGTGAAGAGAAGGATGAAGAGGTAAGATGCAGGAACGACATAAACACAAAGTGAAGAGAAGGACGAAGAGGTGGGGTAATTATGCATAGGAGTCATTAGATCATGGAAGATCAACGGACATAATTGGTGGAAAAGATAAGCGGGAGTAGTGGGAGTAGGAGAGGGCAAAAGTCCTTAAACCTAATTGAAGTGACCATTTAATCTTGACTGTTGATCTTATTTCTTTGTACTGACGTCACTTGCCTTTATGGGGTTTCATCTACCTGTAACCCACGTGCTAGTTGAATAGCCGTAGACCGTAGGTTTTAAGCGGCCCCAATCATCGAATGGATATCGGGTTTTAAAGTGGAGTGAGGTTAAGTCTAAGAGTGGACCTGAAAATTATAAACCAAAGGCTCATTTTCTTTATCGGGTCTGGAAAGCGGTTAAGTGGTGCGCAAGTTTCTGGCACGTTGCTTTTTGATTGGATATTGGGTTTCAAACTAGAGGGAGGTTAAGGCTAAGAGCGGACCCGAACTTTTATAGACCAAAGGTTCATTGTCTATTTCGGGTCCAGAATGCGGTTAAGTGGTGCGCAAGTTTCCGGCACGATGCTTTTTAATTGGATATCGGGTTTCAAAGTGGAGGGAGGTTAAGGCTAAGAGCGGACCCAAACTTTTATAGACCAAAGGTTCATTGACTATATCAGGTCCGGAAAGCGGTTAAGGGGTGCGCAAGTTTCCGAAGCGATGTTGTGTCAACCACCAGATCAAGAACCAGACCGACAGCGGGGATTTATTCGTAGTTAGTCTTTCGGTAAAAGAGGGTAAATTTGTTTTGCTGTGTGATGTTTAGGGTATTGTTGACCCTATTGTTTGTTTTCATCAACGGGTCTGTCTTTTACTGGTCTTTACACTTGTAAAGACGTGTACCATATGTAATCATGTTTTTCGGTTAATTGAAGGCTCCACTCTTACTTGACCAAAAAAAAGATAGATTATTTGTAATCAAAAATTCACTTTTCTATACAATAATAATGAAGCAAAGGTTATATGATTCAAATCAAATAATATTTATTGGTTATTTAACAAAAAAATTAATTATATTCATAGTAATACATGTTACATAAGTAATATTAGAAGTTTTTATCCAATCCTAAATTTTGTGTCTTTTCTAGATTACCTAGTGAGATGATGTGAAGATTTCCTTCCCAAATTTGTGGAATAAATCATTTCTTTATTTCCAAGGGTATCTTTAGGGTGTGTGCTTATTCTTTCTACTTTTCCACACTGGTCTAACCCCCTTACTAGTCTTCCTTGGGAGGATAGAAGGGTGATTAACCTACTTTAGAGAGGTTTTGTGAGGAATTTTTTCTTCATTATTATCTCCCATCTCTATTGTGAATTTCTCCACTTCTATTGAGTGTTGGTGCTCCTTCACTCCTTTCCACTAAGTGGGGCTTTTATTTTTTTCTTTGTGTTTTTTTTAGAAGTATCCTCCCTTACCTTATACCTTAGATAAGAAGCTATCAAATGACCATACTCATATCATGATTGACATTTGAAAGTCACTTGCTTGTAATCTAGTTTTTGCTTCAACATTTTGCAAGCTACCTCAAGCAACATATCTTATGGTACACCATTTATAAATTCCACTTCAACATAAATCTTTACATGTGTTGTCATAAGTTTATTATTGGTTGATGAGGTGTGGAAATGAAATTTCCTTAGGGAATTTCCAATAGAGGATCTGTAAGCTTCTAGATTGTTTTGAAAATGTTTGCACCATGCTAGGGGTATGCTTCATATGATGTGGGATGTCTGGTGAAATCATTTCCCCTTGTTGCATATTACATTTTTTTAGTTGATCGACATTTGGATAGCTTACTATAAGTGCAATACTACTATTAAAGGTTGTGGTATCATTTCCCAATGCATTTTTCTAAGGAAAAAGTCCAAGTTTGAGTGTTGCAAAACACAATGTCGAAAGGAGCATCGTGATTTGTGTCAACCTTGTGTAAACTTTGATTCAACTTTTTTGGCACGTCTTTTAGAAGTAATTGTATTAACGATGAAGAATATGACACAAAAATATTGCATCCGTCCCATCACTGTCATATTGGATTGAATAATATTGAAAAAAATACTTACCGAGTTACTTTTGCATTGAGTCTACACCATATGCATGTGCATTGTATCATATTGCATCAATATGTAGGAAACCGGGAAAATAATAAGAGGGGAAAATCAATATATTAACACTTTTAACAATTATTAGCCAATTGAACACATTGAACAAGGCAATAATATACCAATCACATAAATCTTGAACACTAGAAGTTTATTTGGAAACCTATAGGGGATAAAATCACAAAATTATTTTTATTATGATGTAAATGTAAGCACCAACTCCAAATTACATCAAATTATGTAGGTGCTAACCTAAAGGAGACTCCAACCCCCTTTTTCATTACAAACATCCACTTGTTGGAAGCACTAACTCCCTAAATTTTACAGGCTCCAACCTGAAGGAAATTTTAATTCCCTTGATTTGCAAGAACCTAGTTACTCAACCTTTTAGGTCTCTCTTTGATTAATTTTCAAACTCATATCTAAATATTTTTAATTAAAGATATCATCGCTACAATAGCTAAATCTCAAATCAACTTCTCCTTGCTTTGCAGCTACCTATCTTTCTCTTATTCTCTAATTCAGTTAAAATTCTTCTCCACTGATATTCTCCTTGATGTAGTTTCTTTTCTACAATTCAGATCTTAACACTTTATATTTGACTTCTTCCAACTCACGTCAACTCCAAGTCTGGGTTATTCATGAATCTAGGCTCCGTACTACACCTATTTTCAGTTCTGTTTTAGTTCCGCATCAATCTTCACTCAACACCAATTAATATTCTATAACCCAACTCCCCTCTCATTTTTCTTTTCAAACACACACTCGTCTGCCTATTCAGTACATTTATACACTTGAATTTGCATGGGAAATACTACATCTTACGTTGCCTTGTTTTCCTTTTATAAACACTACCAAAACATAATTTAATTTATTCCAGCCACTTTTACTAAATTTTTCGTCCAAAACAAACTCTTTTCCTATAATAGAATTTTGGCACCCATATGCCAAATTTCTATCTTATAGCTCCCCTAGTGGTTAGCTTCCTAGTTCACATGACTGTGACTATGAACCAAAGGTTTAAGCCCTAGGAATGCGTAGCCCTAGACGAATGTTTGTCAATGGTTAAACCACCAACAACTTTGGAGGCTTCTTAGTAGTTCCAATTGTAATCGAGGGTTGAAACATCACTTCACCCCCATGTCTGTACGAGCTTTAACAAGAGAGGTGGGCCTATAATGGTTAAACCACCAACAACTTTTGAGGCTTGTCAGTAGATCCAATTGTAATCGAGGGCTGAAACATCACTTCACCCCCATGTCTGTATAAGCTTTAACAAGAGGGGTGGGTCTATAATTTTTAATTTATGCGATTTAATCAACCCTTACCTTTTTAGTGTGCACCAAGCAATCTCATACACTAATCAGATTTGACAGCATAGACCTCACTTCGAGAACACCTTGTCTTTCTTATTTCTATTTTGTTTTTTGGCATGGGGGGGGGGGAGTGGGGGGGGGGTTCGAATTCCTTTATTGTATTTGCCTGTGTAACGTGGTGCCACAAATATTAGTCAAGGCCACTTCTTGTTGTTACCAATGGCTTATGGATTATTTCCCATGCCATGTACACATGATTTCCATGTCACTCTCTACCATGTGTCATACCACATCACTATCACGTGTCACTCAGAAAATGACCACTTAGCCACCTAAAAATTTAAAATCTACTTGCCACTTGACCTCGCCTTAGTGTGCCACATCATTGCCACCTATCCTAGCCTACTACTCGTTGCACATTATTTTGTGTGAATGTCATTTAGAATGGGTTATCTGATAAGCACCTAAGCACTAATTGTTGAGCCCCTTATGACTAGTGGTTGTGATCCACTACCTTGCTGCTCCATCGCTCATTGCTCCACTACTCATCACTCATCTCACTCCCCCATGAGCTTTGCTTCTATGCCCTGGTTGGTATGATAGACACCCGAGTGCTTATACCAAGCTTCCTATGACGAGAGGTTGTGACTATGGGCCTTTCCACCTCACTGCTTGTTAGTTGTTGCACTCCCTCTTGAGATTTATTTTACCATTTGGCATCGATCTAATGAGTGTCCTACACTAGAACCATGGCCAGCTAGAACCTTGCTTGAATTAGGATGCTTCAAAATGAGTTTTCTCCTTATTCCTTGCGATTTAGGAAAAGTTCCATATACCATCGGAAAGCTCTTCGAGAGGGCTATCCAATCAAGCAATTTTTCTATGCTTTTTAATAGTTACATGTAGATAATAATTTCTTCAAATATATGATACTAAGCAAACAACCAAGTCATTATAAGTTTAACATAACCAACAAACACATCAATAACAACATAAGCATCATGCATGAAAACTCAACAAGCTCCTCTTGAACTTGACATCAATGAAAATAATTGTTATCATATTCAACAATCTCCCCCTTTGGCATTGATTGCGTCACCACCTGACATTTCTAGTCATTGATGGATTTTAGGCTTGAATCCCCCTTATTGAGCTAAAAAACTACCATTGTGTACTCGCTATCCACCTTTGCTTTTGAAGTGTCAATGTCTTCTTTATTATCCTCTTGCCTTTGAGATACCAATGTTTGATCATTCTCCCCCTTCAACATAAATGGAAAAGAGATTTTAACTACCCCTCCTTTGATCATTATTTTCATAAAATCCTAGAGTGATAACCTTGGAGAAAACAGGTTGTTGATTGTAGCTGTTGTTGAAATTTAATGGTAGTTGTAGCTTAAATAAATTGATACCAATGTAAGGAAAAATAATAATACCAATTGATATCATTTCATCATTCTTGTATTTTCAATCTGCTCCCCAAAATCTTGTACTATTGTTATTGATCTTAAATCTCCCCTGAGTTTGGTCTCTTGTCTTTCCTTGAATCATACAACTATGTTGGAATTATGATTATATTAAGTCAATCATAACATCATTACACAAAAACATAAAAATGCATCAACAAAGCCAAGCATCACATCAATACACAAGAACACCATATATACATGGAAACCCTTGTGGGAGAAAACCACAAATATTCTTAGCTTCTTCTTCAATCTTTAATTACAATAATTTATTGGCACCAACGTTTGATCATTCTCCCCCTTTGACATCAATGTCAAAGGGATTTTAGCTACTCCCCCTTTTATCATTATTCCCCTAAATGGTTGGAGTGATAACCTTGGATATAACAGGTTTTTTATTTTAGTTTTTAAAATTTAATGATAGTTGTAGCTTAAATAAATTGATACCAACGCAAAGAAAATTATTATACCAATTGATATAATATCACCACTCTTGGACTTGTAGTCTACTCCGCATAAAATTGTACTACTATTGATGATCTTAAAGCTCCCTCTGAGCTTTGTCTCTTTTCTCCCCTCAAATCATACAACTATGTTGGAATTATGATTATATTGAGTCAATCATAACTTCATTACACAAGAACATAACAATGCATTAACAAAGTCAATCATTACATCAATACAAAAGAACACCATATATACATGGAAACCCTTGAGGGAGAAAACCACATATCTTATCTTCTTCTTCAATATTTGATTACAATAATTTATTGGCACCAACCAAAAGGAGATACCAACCCCTTGAAATATGAAACCTCCATCTTTCTTTAGATTACAACTTGATTGACTAATCAACCTCAGAGATATGAAAGAACCAACTTGCTATAGGATTCAACTTGATGGAGTCACCCACCTCCTTAATCAATTTGTAGGCACCAACCTACTAGAGTCACAAACCCCTAAAATCAATTTGCAATCATCAAACTGTTGGAGGCACCAACCTATTGAAGGAACCAACATGCTGGAGGTATCAACCCCAAAACCTCAATGGACCTCCATTTCATAACATTTTCACCCTAGATCCATAAGCTTTAAGTTAATCTTCAAAAACATACTTTCACCCTTATTATTTTCCTTATGATATTTACAATTTCCTCTTAACTCATCAACACATTAATTATGTTATCCAAATTGGAAAAATGCTTTATTACCAATCTCGATATAAACAACAGACTTCATACTTATCACTTTGTCGTCATTACTCAAACTTTGAAATTACTTAAACTTCGTAATCATTATGGACAATAGATTTCCTTCCTCAAAATAATGGAAAACATACATCATGCAATCTTCAAGTCAAAATTCTATTATGGATAGGTGGACTACTCATCTTCTTCTCCTTTCATTTCAATATGTCTAATCATAGAAAAAAACTACACCCGTATCACGAGGTTAGATCTTCAACCCTTGTACAAGAAATAGAAAATAAAGTGATGGATCAGAAAGCTTGGTCTAGGAAGGATATTCCCTACAAAGAAAACTCAAAACTTCAAATAAATTTGATCCTATGACCATAGATGAGTTTTTGAACCCATAACAAGAAAAAAAATATAAAAAAATAATCTCTACTCTCAAATTTGTGATTTCTTTCTTATTTTACATTTCTATGATGTGCCACTCCATCCATGTCCTCGTGGCATCACAATGCGTTGTGCCATGTTTCTCGACTATATAATTCGTTTGTGATTTATATTACGTAGAGGGATTCAGAACTTTGTATACGCCATCACGCACACTACTTACACATCAAATCTCCCTTTGTTGTTCCACACTACATGCATAATCCACAACTATTTGAATATATCTATCTATATATATATATATATATATATATCTATATCTATATCTATATCTATATCTATATCTATATCTATATATATATATATCTATCTATCTATCTATCTATATATATATATCTATATATATATATAGATATATATATATATATATATATATATATATACATTTTTCATTTTTTAAGTTCAATTGATGTTGAATTAAAACTATTAGACATTTACCACGATAAACATGTTTTTACCATCTCTTTTGACTAACGGTATCGACATCGATGCCCTTGGGGGCTCAATGTTTAACCAATATGACTATATAATTCGTTTGTGATTTATATTACGTAGAGGGATTCAGAACTTTGTATACACCATCACGCACACTACTTGCACATCAAATCTCCCTTTGTTGTTCCACACTACATGCATAATCCACAACTATTTGAATGTGTGTGTGTGTGTGTGTATATATATATATATATATATATATCTATATATATATATATATATATATATATATATATATATATATATATATATATATATATATATATACATTTTTTAAATTCAATTGATGTTGAATTAAAACTATTAGACATTTACCACGATAAACATGTTTTTACCATCTCTTTTGACTAACGGTATCGACGTCGATGCCCTTGGGGGCTCAATGTTTAACCAATATGACCAACTATTAGAACCACTTCCTTAACAATGCTTTCATTAGATCTAGAAATTTGGCTCTTTTAACACAAGCCGATGTCATTATATGGAGCAACCCCTATATCTTTAGATACCCTTTTACACAGAACCCCAACTTCAAAACTTTGACCAAGCATCCTTTATTGTGCCTTTATTACACCGTTGTGTATTTTACCATCAACTAGAACCATATTTCCCATCCTTGTCCATCAGTCCCTGGGTGAGATCATTTAACCAACCTTGAAAACCATCTAGGGTCGTGAGGTCGATGGGATTTATCCCTTAAGCACTTAACACTAGTCCCTTGTGACCTCGAGCATGACCATGAGAAAAAACGTCACTCACTGCTCTACTACTTGTCGTTGTTCAGTATTGCTTGTCCCCATGACTGTTGGTCAATGGGAAGTGGTCGATAAGTCCATTTTCTTGGTCATCCTACCTTCAAAACCGAGGGTTGTGACCCTACCCTACTAATCATCACTGACTGCTCGTTGTTGGCTACTCACTGGTGTGTACAACACTTTACACTATGATAAACTGGGCCATCATTTGACAGTGTCATGATTTAATGAGAAAATCCCGATATAACACCTCATTACTTGTCACACTCCCCTAGTTACATGTTCTATTCTCAATCGATGGCCCCACCTTCATAAAACCATGAAAAACCATTAAAGTCATTAAAACTGAAAACCTTTGCAAAACTGATCCTTGGTGTAGATCTTGCGCTTCTGCCATGTCACCTGCTACATCAAATCCTTCCATATGTTAATAAACATCAACCAATTAGAGCATGCCATGTCATTTCCACCGCCACCTGTCATGCCATGTCACTGCCATGTTTCACCTGGAAAATATCCACTTGGACACCCAAAAAGGCCAAATATACTTGCCACATGTCATGACCACAAAGTGCCACATGTAATCCAATACACATCATTGATACATGTCATCTCCTTGTTGAGCCACATCATTCTTCTGAGTCACATGTAACTTGTACACACCATCCATGTTATGGTTATGTGTCTAGTGAGGTGGAGGCTAGGTAGTGTGGCATGGAAAGTGGATGTTCTAAATCCAGAAATCTAGAAACCCAAATTTTTGGTTAATGAAGACTTTTCAAGTTTTCTTGGATCTAGATGTTTTCCTAGCTAGTGAAGTGTTTTCTTTGATCTAAATGGATTTGGAGGTTTATAAATTCCAAGATGAATATCAAAGTTTGGAGATATGGAAAAATGATAGAGAAATAGATTCTTTGAAATCTTGGATATGGATAAAAGTGGTAGGTTGAAGTATCCCCATTTGAGGATGTGGCCCTAGGCCATGCCAACACATGGATAGGGATTGGAACATGTCTACAATGTATATATGACGTGGCATTGTGCAATGGGGAAATGGGGATAAAAAATATGCCCATGTGTCTTCAATGTAGCAACGACATATATGCTGACATGGTGCCACGGGGGCTTCACTAAGGGAGAAATACCATACCATGTGCATTCATATTGGGGGATATATATTAAGGAAAAAATGACACAATATATTGATCATATAATATGGGGTAAAGAGTTTTTATATTTGTAGGTATAAAAAATGGAGCTATAAGTTAATGAAAAATGGGTACCTACAATATCTAGTGAAAGTAGGGGTTTTATAAATTGGAAGGTGTACTGGGTTCGTATATGCAAGGGGTTAATAATATTATTTTTAGAGGTATTTTCAAATATGTACTCAAATTAAGGGTATTGTTTAGTATGCCACGAACACATGTGAAATGTTAGAGGTTCATTGAGTGAAGCCCCTATGCATGGTGCTTGGGAGTGTAGATTTTCAAATGAGCATATATTTGTTTCTAAAGCTCGAATTATGATGAAATTAATATCATTGGAAAGCTCTCAACAAGAAGAAGATGATGGTAATATCATAAAGGAGTTTCAATATGGTTTAAGGAAGATAAATTTAGATAACGCAATATCCATAAAGTAACCTTAGAGGTCATGTCTAAACACTCTATTCCTTTAAAAAGGCCTTAAGGGGGTTGGCTAACATTATAAAGTGGTATAAGAGCTAAGGATCAACACTCGAGATGAATGAGATCAAAAGAAAGAGTGGATTTAGTTTGTTAACGAGAAAGGTAATTTTACAAATAAAGGTTTGTTGTTGTGAAATTGCTGAATTAAAATTTACATGATTTATCTAACCTAGATCTAAGTGTGATGTGAAATAGTAAAAGAACATCAATTTCATGCCATCATAGGCTAATGCATGTGCAACCAAGGAAAATAGATATGATAAATTCTTATCCTTTTCCTAATAAAGCATTGATGTTTTATTTTAGCACATAAGAAGTCATACAATAGTAATAAAGGAATTATCAACAAAATGGTGCACTATAGTTTGGAAAGACTTCAGATAACCAAGAAGATGAGTTAGATGAAAGAAAAGTGTGTGAAACCCCTCCTAACTAGGTGAAAAAAATTAGAGGTTTTAAGGATGAATTTTGGATCTATAAGATAAATAATGAAAGGATTATTAAATCATAGGAGAAGCAAGATGAAGTAAATGTAGTGATGTTGCAGAGCATATAATATTTATAGAGGCAAAGGTAGCATGATCCAGCTACTAGTTATGTGGACAAGAATACATAAAAGAAGGTTCTTATCCCATCAAAAATATAGAAATATGGGCCAACATGAGTAATTTATGAAGAATTACTTCAAGGAAGATGCATGGGAGGGCTTGGACATATACATCGAGTGAGGGCACCTCAATAGACACCTCTAGTGAGGAAATATATAGTTCATACAATTTTTTCCAACATAACAACTAGATTAGTGTTTTACAAGAAGAAGAAGAAAAGGCTTGTAAAAAGTTCCCTATATGAGGAATTCATAAAGGCCAAATCTCATGCTTTTGATAACGAGGTTAGGAAAAATGAAGAAGTTAAAGCATGGCTAATGGGCTTGAAGAAGTACGTTAGGGAACATAATTACTCCAAAAACATGAAGGTTAGAGTGGCCATATTTAACTTGAAGGGAAAGGCAGGTAGATGGTGGGAAGATTTCATGAATGTTAAGGGAATTTTAGGGAAGAAACTAACCTGGAGAAAATTAAAAAAATGCTTCAGGGGAAATACCTATATGAATGATATTATTATGGAAAGATCATAGAATTACATGACAATATATTTGGGAAACTCACTATGGATATTTGTTTAAATAGCTTCATAGAATTGCTAAGATAGGTGCCATATATCAAATATAAGAATGTGAATGTACAATGCTTTCTTAGTGGACTACTCTAATCCTATCTAGACCACATCAAATTCGATGAAGCAAGAACACTTGATGACACCATATGGAAAGATACATATTGTTATGATCAATCAAAGCACAAGTTGGAATCCCAAACAATACGGAAGAAGAAAGAAAAAAATCACTTCAAGTAGAAATGATCCAATTTCTCATGCTACAAGCAAGCTCGAAAAAGTGTCAAATTGAGTGTTCTAGTGATTAGGTGCTCAAAATTATGCTTAAAAATCAAAGTGTTAGAATCTTGTTAAACTTAGCTTTAGATTGAATAGCTCATCATTCTAATTCCAACAGTGCGAACAACACTCAAATCCGAGCTCGTATGCAGAAGTTATAGCAAGTCAAAGTTCAGGTTTGACTTGCTCACATGTCAAGGTTGGATGAGTAGCAAGGTCCTTCAGTGAATGAGGAGGTGCCAAGTGGCAAGACGCCATTGGCCCCGCATGTCACAAATTGCATATCGGAGGCGGGTTGGCGTTACAGATTCAACCCCCGACAGGTATTGGGTTGCGATACGATTGCACATCGCATATCAAATGACACTACAAGATTGGCCACGGTAGGTTTGGGTTTCGATGCGATATCGCAATGGAAAATCGCAACAGGGCAGAGTCTCGTAGACCTTAAGACCATTGGAACTCCGCCGATTGCGATATCCCGGATGCGATAAGTTATGGTTTCTAGTTTAATATCTCGTCGGGTATGCCGATATCGCAATCGCACATCGCCCGCTTTATTCATAGATCGTAAGCCCGCAGGACTCTGCCGATTGCGGTTTGTGATAAGATAGTCATACCAATAGATTATGGCCCACTGCACGGCAAAATTCTCGCTCAGTTAGCTCTTTTTGGAGCGAAATTGTGGGATCTTGTTGGATTTGGAGCAAATTGTGGAATGGATAGTGGGAAAACAAGGGGAAGTCATAACTTCTTCAGTTTTCCACCAAACTGGTTGCAAAAAGAGGCTAAATGGCCATTTTTTTAGTTTTTGGACTCATTGGAGCAGGTTTCATAAGCATTTTAGTATTGTAAACACAACTTTTTACACTTTTTAGCACAATAGGGAGGCCCAAGCCATTGGAAGCTTGACCAGGGAGACGTAGCCTAGGAGGGGTGAGCTCCTTTATCATGTGCTTTTTGTAATATGTTTTTGATGATGTTCTATACATGTTTACGCTGCTATTTAGTTTCTGGTTTATGTTAAATTACTTATAAAATTAACATAAAAACTCTTCATTTTACTTGCAAAAATTGATGAATCCTTAAGCACAATGAAAGCATTTTGTTTATAATATGAGATCTTAAAACTAAACTAATATTATAAATCAGATCAATTTGGTATCAGAGCACTAGGTTTTTCTTTATGAAAGACGGATTTAATTTTTTGCAAGTTTATGTCATGTTTACAAGGTTAAAACTCAAAAGAGGTGAAGGAAATCTGGTTGGAAGCCTTGAAGTTGGGTCAAGGGGAAGAAGAGCAAGGTTGCCACAATCTCTAACACCAGTTCAGCCTCAAGTTGCAGTTGAGACTCCAGAGATCATGTCTCATGAAGGAGAACCTACAAACATGACAGAATATGAGAAGACCTTCAGAAAGGATTTCTTTAATATGACAGAGATGGTGAAGGTCCTCTATGAAGAGAGGAATAGAAGGTTGCAAGGAGAAAGTTCCAAAACTCCCAAAGGAGAAGGTTCTTCAGGAGGAGGTAATGGAAAAGGAGGTAATGGGAATGGAGACAAACCTCCACCCTCTCCACCATCTTCTTCATCTTCTTCTTCACAAGCATGTTCAAACTCTTCCACTAATAAAACCCTTACTCATACTCATCATCATTCTTCAAATGGAACTGGTAAATCACCTTTTTTAAAACTTGATGTTAAATTTGATTTTCCCATGTATAATGGTGAGGTGAATGCAGAGAAGCTTGGTAATTAGATTCATCAGTTGGAGGTCTATTGCAGGATTCAAAACCTTCAAGAGGATGACATAAAGATTCAGTTAGATTCCTAGAGAATGGAGGGTGCAACACTAGTATGGTGGGAATCAAAGACCCAAGAGGAGATTGAAAAAAACAATAAGATATCAATTTCTTGGAATGATTTCATTACTGCAATCAAAAGACAATTCTACCCTCTAGCTTATATGTAGAAAGCCATCATGAATTGGCAGAATTTAGACAACTTAAAGGTCAAAATGTGCAAGATTACACCCAAGAAATTAGAAAAATGTCTTTGATGTTAGGTGTAGATTTCCAATCACATGACACATTGCTGAAGTACATAGGGGGTTTACACAGTTACCTTAGGCATACTATCTTAATGTTTAATCCCACTAATATAGATGATGTGTGTGCGCAAGCCACTCATCTTGAGGCAAGAGGGAAAAACACCCCAGAAGAAGGTAGTAAAAAGCCATTTAAGGGTAAAGAGAAATAAAAGGGTTTCAAGGGAAAGAAAAATGCATCCATTAAAAAGGAAGAAGAAAAAAAAAATCTGTAAACATTGTTCCAGAGAGGGTCACGATGAAGCTCACTGTTGGAAGCTTCATCCTAAAATGAAACTAAAGAAATTCAACAACAAATTAAAAGAAAAGAGAGCTACAATCACTCAAGAAGAGGATTTGGGATCCAAATCAGGTGATGAAACAAAAATCATAGCCATGGGTTTTCAAGGAAAGGAATCTGTTGCCAACACTAGTTCTTCAGACTCGCAAAATGAAACTCCAAATATAAAAAGGAGAATAGAACTGTTTCACATAAGAGTTATATCGAAACATAACAAGATTGATACGTTGTTCGATAATGAATCTCAATCCAATCTTATCTCAGAAAACATTGTCAAGAGTTTAAACATGGAAACTGTTCCACATCATAAACCATATCCACTTGGATAGGTGTGTGACAATGTGAAATTGCAGGTTACGAGAAAGTGTAAACTGAAATTCACAATCATTGAAAAATTCAAAGATGAAGTGGAGCTTGACGTCATGTCGTTAGATATCTGTGGCATCATATTTGCGCAGCCTATACCTTTATGACAGAAAAGCTATCTTCCATAGACATGAAAATAAATATAATTTATTAAAAAATGGAGTAGAATATATTGTGAGAGCTCACAACAAGAAAAAAAATATTTCACTTGTTAATTTAGGGTAGATGAAAAGAATGGTGAATCTGAATAAGAATTTCATGCTTATCATGATCAAACCCAAAAATGATGTTGATAATGAATCTTTTAAAGGTTGTGATTCAAATTTGATATCTAAATTGGTTGACGTAGTTAACCAATATGATGAAATGTATCAGGAAGCAAAGGGATTACCTCCCAAAAGAGGAATCCAACACGAGATACATGTGTAGCAAGATTGTCCTCTTCCTAACATTGGCATGTACAAGATGTCAGTGATGGAAAGCACAAAAATTAAGACACAAATCCAAGAGTTGTTGAATAAAGGGATCATCAGACCATCTTCCTCGCCTTGTAGTTCACCTATTGTCTTGGTGCCAAAGAAGGATGGAACATGGCGCATGTGTGTGGACTTTTGCACATTAAACAAAATTATGGTAAAGAACCGCTACCCACTACCCATAATAGATGATTTGCTCGATCAATTGAAAGATGCAAATTATTTTACTAAGTTGGACTTAAGAAGTGGCTACCATCAAATTAGAATAGCTGAAGGAGAGATTGGGAATACGAAATTCAAAACTAGGCAAGGTTTGTTTGAATGGATTGTTATGCTTTTCAGTCTTTGCCATGCTCCTACTACTTTTACGCATATGAAGAAATATGTGTTGAAGCCATTTCTATGCAGGATAGTCTATTTGGATGACATTTTCATTTTCAGAAAATTTCATTATGAACATGTCATGTGTGAAAAAAAAATACTTAATGTCGTATGTCAAGAACATTTGTTTCTAAAGATGTCAAAGTATATGTTGGATACAACTTCTTTGATGTACTTGAGACGTGAAATTGGTTCTTCCAAGTGTGTTCAAGGTCCCAAGGGCTTTTTGGCAGTCTGCGTGGGACGTGGAGAAGGTGAGCTGAGGTTAGATCTCTCCAAGATTGATGTCGTAACAGCCTGTGGTGCTATTGACTCCATTCTTGCAGACACAAGTGAAAGAATCATACATTCCCGTGAAGCAGCAGATGCCTTTTCTCTGCTCGCAATTTACATAGGAATGTTCAAGATAGTCATTTGGATAAGAGGTTTTTTGGGAGTAGCCCAATGTTGGAGGAGAAATTTTGTTAATTTTTCTTCTATTGTAGTTCATTTTCATTCGGTGGTAGTTGTGCAAACGGTCTTCTAGTGGGGAAGCAAACAACGAGAGGCATTTGATTCTTTAAAACAAAAGATCAGTACAACTCAGGTACTTGCTTTTCCAGACTTGAGACAATCATTTAATTTTTAGGTTTCTGTATGTGACTATGCCATGGGCGCAGTCTATTTACAATGTGGTAATCCCATTTCTTTTCATTAAGAAATTTTCGATGATAAAGTGTTTAAGTTGCAACAACAAAGGCACTTCCATTGGATGGGTTTTATTCTACTATTCCACTCAGTCAAAAGGTATAAGAAAGGTATAAGTGACAAGTTTGTTGATGTAATTTCTAGGCCTATAGTTTGTATAACTACTTTCCTCAAGCATCATTTTGTTTTACATGAAACTTATGTTAAAAAAATACATACTTTCAAGATGTATATTCAAGTTTGAGTCAAAGGAATCAAGTGGAGGAACTTATTTACCATTTGCATCATAATGTACTGTATTATTTTGGTAAGAAGGATGTTTCCACTGATAGTAACATGGAAAAGGCCAAAGAGTTCATTGAACGACTCCAAATGGTACATCAAATAGTGTAAGAACAAGTTGAAAAGGTTGAAGGCAAGTACACAGAAAGGCATGACAAGAATCGTGCAGATCACAAGTTCCAATTCAGTGATCAATGGATCGAGATTGGAAAGGTGAGGGAACTGTACCCTCACCTGTTGGTCAATTGAAAGTGATCTTTTGGGGTCCAAAAAGCTTCCAGTGGGGAGGATTGATCATGTGCTCAAAATTATGCTAAAAAAGCAAAGTGTCAAAATGTTGTTAAACTTAGCTACTTGTCATTCTGATTCCAACAGTGTGAACGACACTCAAATCCGAGCTTTTATGTAGAAGTTATAGCAAGTCAAAGTTCAGGCTTGACTTGCTCACATGGCAGGATTGGATGATGTGGCAAGGTCCTCTAGAGAATGAGGAGGCACCAAGTGGAAAACCACCATTGGCCCCTCCATGTCGCAAATCACATATTGGAGGTGGGTCAGCGTTACAGAATTGGCCTCTGGCAAGTACTAGGTTGCGATGTGATCATAGATCGCATATCGCACGACACTACAGAATCGACCCCAGTAGGTTTGGGTTGCGATGCGATATCGCAATCACAAATCGCAATAGGGTAGAGTCCTGCAGACCTTAAGACCACTGGAACTCCGCTAATTACGATATCCAAGATGTGATAAGTTATGGGACCCAATTTAATATCTTGTCAGGCTCGCCGATATCACAATCGCACATCGCCCGTTTTGTTCACAGACTGTAAGCCTGCAGGACTCCGCCGATTGCGATTTGTGATAAGACAGTTGTGCCAATAGATTATGGCCCACCATGCAACAAAATTCTCGCTCAGTCAGCACTTTTTGGAGTGAAATTATGGGATCATGTCGGATGTCGAGAAAATTGTGGAATGAATAGTGGGAAAATAAGGGGAAGTCACAACTTCTTCAATTTTCCACCAAATTGGTTGCAAAAAGAGGCTAGATGGCCATTTGTTTAGTATTCTGGGCTCATTGGAGAAAGTTTCAGAATCATTTGAGCATTGTAAACACAAGTTTTAACACTTTTGAGCATAATAGAGAGGCCCAAGCCATTGGAAGCTGGACCAAGGAGACATAGCCCAGGAGAGGTGAACTCCTTTATCATGTGCTTGTTGTAATGTGTTTTTGATGATGTTCTGTACATGTTTATGCTACTGTTCAGTTTCTGGTTTATCTTAAATTGCTCATAAAATTAGCATAAAAAATCTTCATTTTACTTTCAAAAATTGATGAATCCTTAAGCATAATGAAAGCATTTTATTTATAACCTGACGAAGATCTTAGCACTGCAAACTAATATTCTAAATAGGAGTGAATATGAACAGAATTATGCCACTCAAAGTGGGGATAAGAAAATTAGGTCAACAAAGGAAGAGGTCAAGGAATTAAAGAGAAATCCACTGATGTGTTGGGGGTGTGGGGAGGAGTACATGATATGGAATTTCCCTTTCAAGTAACATAATGACAGGATAACTTTCAATGTCGAAGAGGCTACAATAATCAACAATGTAGCTAGAAGAATACCAAATATTTATGTATCTGCAAAAAATAGGCAAGAATACAATCAAATCTTTAATGGTGGAGATGGAAGGTATAATCTCTAAACAAACTATTTCAATTCTTGTTGACCTTGATTCTAACCTTAGCTATATTTCTCCACAAGTCCTTGAATCCTGTATGTTACAGAAAAATAAGTACACTAATGCTTGATTAGTATAGACTAGCTATTAGAACTAAGAGAAAGGATATTGAAGTAATCAAAGAGTGTCCCTTTCAGATGAGTGAAATCCACACTCAAGCCACCTTAAATTTGTTGTAACTAGGTTCATAGGACTTGCTAATTCATATGGATTAGCTAGCAACACACAAGGTAAAATTGGACACAATTAATAAAGTTTTAGAATATAATGATGGAGAGTGAAGCCTAATAAGCTTGCAAAGCAAGAAAAATCCAATATTAGTTTGGTATATTTCAACATTATAGATTAATAAATACTATAGAAAAATATGCTAGTTGTATGTAATCCATGTCCTAAGGTCTATTGAGGATAACAAAGTAAAAATTGAGGATTACCCATTGTTGTAGGATTTCAAAGATGCATTTCTAGAAGAAATACTATGATTACCACCGTAGCAATTCATAGAGTTCTTAATATAACTTTTTCTTGGAGTTGTTCCTATGTCCAGAATGACCCTACATGATGAACATGCTTGAACTATTCGAATTGAAAATGCTATTGAAACAAATGATGGATAAATGGTACATTAGACCCACCGTATCTCCGTGGGGGGAGCTAGCACCATTTTTAAAAAATAAGGACAATACCCTCAAACTGTTCAATTATAAGTTGTTGAATAAGATTACCATCAAAAATAAATATCCCTTGCCCATGATCGATGATATCATTGATTAGCTAAGAGGAGTCATGTTGTTTTCCAAGATTGACTTGAGGTTAGGTTACCATCAAGTATGGATAAAGGATGAGGATATCCATCAAACCACCTTCAAAACTTGGTATGGTCTTCATGAAATTGTAGTGGTGTCATTTTTACTTACCAATGCACCATATATGTTTATGTGCTTGATGAACAACAATCTCAGCAAGTATTTAGACAAGTTTGTTTTCACATTCATTGATGATATTATGGTGTATTCCAAGAGAAAGGAAGAACATGAGGAACAACTCAAGACAGTGTTACATACATTAAGGGAGCATCATAATGTATGCAAAATTCAGTAAGTCTGATTTCTTTTAGAATTAGGCATGCTATTTGGCCATGTAATCTCAAAAGAAGGGGTTGCAGTGGAACCAAAAAATATTAAAGAGATCAAGAAATTGCCAAAACTTGGAAATGTGATTGAGGCGAGGTTATTTATGGCTTGTCCATATACTATGGAATATTTATTGAAAGGTTCATGAAGATAAGTCATCCGATTACTTCACTGTAGAAGAAAGGAGTAAAATTTAATTGAACATTAGAGTGCGTAACGATCTTCAAACAACTAAATTTCCTTTTAACAAATTCCCCTATCCTAAATATCATATATGCAAGCAAGGAATTCACCATTTGTACATATTCCTACAAGAGAGGACTCAAAGGAGTTCTTATGCAATAAGGTGATGGAAAAGTGCCATAGCGGAAGCTACACACACAAACTAAAACTAAATGATGTAACAGAAACACAAAAAAACCATGAAACAAATAATATTAATATCGAGAACTCATAATTTTATTCATGAATAAATTTGGGACCTTTGTCCCTTCTTTCTTGGCCCAATAAATGCATTACACCCCTATTTGTACTAAGAGGATAGATCTATAATTTTCAAGAGATAATTCCTCTACTAGACTTTTGGAAGAAGTTGAGATAAAATCCTATTTTTGGGAATCTATCATAACTTCTTCCTAAATAAAATATATATATTTTTTAATTTTATTTTTCCTTTTGGTTCTTCTCTTTTTTTTAAATTTATTTTTCTTCTTTTTCACATATTGTTTCTAGACCTTTTTCATAGTCTAGTATTTTTTAAAAATCTCCAAAATTTAGAATTCTCTAAAACTTCTTAGATTCATAAAAATACACACTTTATTAGGATGCTCCTGTTTCATAATACCATGGTATAAAAGTTTCATGGCCTCCTGGTTATGGGTTTGAATCTATTTCCTTGATGTGGTAGACTCTTTTCCTCCTAGATCTAAAACTTGATTTTGTTATTTCCCACTTATTTTACTATTTTGTTGTTGTATTTTTGTTGCCTGCAACCTTCCAGGATTTCACGCTTTATAAATTGATTCATCATGTTATCCTATTCATCCATTGCATCTATCCTTATGGTATAATATTCATCCATCTTTAGTTTTGTTATCCACTCTTCCAAAAGCTTTAATTCCATAGCATAATCAATTAGCATTGCATTTGATTGTTGTCCTTCTGCGTCAATGTTTACATTCTCTTTCTTTGTCACAAATTTTCTACCTTTCATTCCATAAGCTATGATTTTATTTCCACTAGCCTTTTCACTTTTTCTTACCTGAGATAATTCTACATTTTTATCTTGCTTTATGATATCCTTTAGTCGTTGTCCATCTTCATAACCTACATAACCTGCATTCTCACACAAATCCTTAGTTTCAAAATCATGAGACTCCTTGGTATTTGTTGATGCATCTAATATATCTTCCTTGTGTTGTTCTAAGCCCTCTCAACACTCCATAATACTTTCATCAAGTCTCTCATCTTATTTTCCATCTTCTCAGATCATTGCTCCCTGCTCTGGTACTCGAATCAAAACTCCTTCCCTTTTCATGGATCTTTGTCCATATGTAGCTATACTAAGTTTTTCCTTTATTTTAACCCACACTTTCACCCTGTGCATCACCTTCCTTGCATATAATTTCAAAGTAGGCCATTTAACTCTTTTTTAAGCTTCCGACGACAATCTAGGCTCTCTCTTATCAGCTTCATCAAATTACTAAACCTTTTAGACTTTAGCTCAATTGTCTCTTTCTCATTATTCTTGACAAGTTATTTTAATAATATCTTCTTTTTACTATCCATAACTCTTATAGTATTGTGTACCTTACAATGTACTTACCACACTTTCATTATGCTACTCAAGTGCCAAATTAATCAAGGTCCAATGTGTTTTGATGGTTCAGTTGTTCCGAGGGTCCTTGTGTTCTTGGTGATGGCTCTTTAGTTTCATGGAATAAAAAATGAAAATCAAATTCTTTTTTACACAACATTCACATCATCCATTTCAATGCACACAATGATAAACTCTTGGCAAAACATCATCGGTCTACTCTTTCTCCATATTTTTTGCAATACATCACATTTATGCAACTGTAGAACATCCACAATGTAATCTACATAGTGTTTAATACAACATCCAAGTATAATCAACTCCAGGTCACAACATTACATAGTTCCAATAACATTCATTTCCTCTCATCATTGGCTTGTGATAATGACACTTCCAACCCCTGCGGGATTCTGCAGCAGTGTTCAATTCGTCCAAAAATAAAAAATAATCCAACGCTTTCAACGATATATAGTTTTTCCAAATCTACATGTATGACTCAATACAATGCACCAACGATTCATGCTTACACATTCATGCTCTAACAACATTGCATAATCCTCACTCTATACCAAAATGATGGAAGAGTGTTAGGAAGCTACAAACACAAATTAAAACTAAACGATGCAACAAAAACATTAAAACTCTGAAACAAATAATATTAATATTCAAAACTCACAATTTTTTCCGTAAAGGAATTTGGGACCTTTGCCCCTTCTTGCTTGGTCCAAAAAATGCATTACACTCCTGTTTATACTTAGATAAAGGGAGATCTAGAATTCTCAAGTGATAATTCATCTCCTAGAACTTTGGAAAAAGTTGAGAAAAATCCTCTTGTTAGGAATCTATCATAACTTTTTCCTAAATAAAACTTATTTTTTTCTTTTTCTTTTCTTCCCTTTTTTTAACATATTGTTTCCAAACTTTTTCATAGTCTAGTATTTTTTAAAATTCTAAAATAATATAAATTTTTCTAAAACTTCATATATTTTTAAAATTAAATGCACATTTTATTAGGATGCTCCCACATCATAAGGGCACATGATAAGCAAAAAATCAAGGAAGCTAAATGAACATGAACAACATTATGTAACCAATGATTTGGAACTTGAAGCAATAGTACACACACTAAGGATGTGGAGGCATTATCTGCTACAGAGAAGATTTATTTTATTAATATATCATTGTGGGCTAAGATATCTATTTGATTAATGTCGCTTGAATGCCAGAAAAGCTCATTAGATGGACCTCATCAACGAGCTTGACTTCAAATTTGACACATAAAGGGAAATAAAAATTGAGTGGCAGATTCCCTTAGTAGGAACATGTATAATCTACATCTAGCAATAATAAGTATTTGTGAGGCTGGTATAAAAGGCAGAATAAAAAAAATTCCCAACAATGAGATGGGCACCACCATTATGGGAAACAATGTTTAGAGGAATAGCCCAAGGGGACAAAATGTATTGAATATCAATTGACAAAGGACATCTTACTAATGTCCAAGGACATATTTTACATACTTGACTCAATAGATCTAAAAATACTTGTAATGGACGAGCTCCATATGAAACCTTATATAGGACATCTCAAGAATTAGAAGATGATAACAACTACAAAGAACCTGTATTATTGGCCTAGAATGAAGAAATATATTGCATATTACATCGTTAGATGTTTGGAGTGTGTTGTGGCCACAACCACCACCTTATCAAAACTTGCCTTGGCAACAATTTTGAATGGGTCCCCTAAAAATTTGGTCTTCTACCTCTCCGAATGATCTTTTTAGTCCCAGAGACTTTAACCTGTTGCTGAGCCAAATTCTCAATTCTTGATGGTCAAGAATCCATTTTTAATCCCTGCTGCACGGTCCATTCACCACCCAGCCTAGTCTTCCATTCATTCCCTCTATCAGAAACTTTTTAGCCCTCAAAACCTTCTATCGCATCAATTTTCCCATTATAACTCTTTATAATGAAAATACTCGAAAATATGCATAAATCACCCCTTTTTGGCCTATTGCAATTAACATTGCACATTGCTTTCTTCTGGACCCGACAACATTATCAACCCAAATACATATATTTCGGGTCCGGAAGCCATATCGCACATTGCTATCAGCGGGCCTAGGGCTTATATATATATATAGACCCGATGGCTTTAGTAACCGCAATGTATACATTATCGGGTCCGGAAGCCATATCGCACATCGCTATCAGTGGGTCTAGGGCTTATATATATATATATATATATATATATATATATATATATATATATATATATATATATATAGCGTGCCACTCTTCCGGACTCAATGGCTTTATTAACCGCAATGTATATATCATCGGGTCCGGAAGCCATATCGCATAGCGCAATCAAAGAGGTCCAGGGGCTTTATATAAGGCGCATCGTTATACCCCAGACTCGCCGATAATTATAAATCCGGGCCTATAAATTTTGAAGTCCGCTGTACGGCCGAGCGTAGGCTTTTCCATATATTCTTGTGTTTTTCGGAAAAACATTGAAGTTGGGGTTTTTCAAAGGGAAGGCTTACATTGCGGATGGGCCAGGATTATTAACCGCGATATATATATTATCGGGTCCAGAGCTCTAATCGCATATCGCAATTGGCGGAACCCAAGAGCTTTATACAAGGTGCGCCACGATAATCCGGACCCACCGATAAATATAAATTTGGATGCATAAAATTTCAAGTTCGCTGTATGGACTAGCTGCGGGTTTTCACGTCTATTCCTGTGTATTCGGTAAAATGCTGCGGTTGTGATTTTTAATGTAAAAGCTCATATGGCAGACCCGATATGATATATATTCCCATCTATAAATTTTGAAGTCCGCTATATGGCCCGACCATGGGGTTTTCTGTGTTTTCCTGTGTTAAGCCACCCCCCACCGTTGATCTACCCTTCATGGATCCAATAGTCCACACAGATTTCGGGTGACCAAGTTGCTCGAGGAATACCCGCCTGAAAAGCGGTATCCTCTTTCCTCCTAGATGCTATGTGTCATTTGAAGAATGGAATCAGGGCTGTCCTTGCAATACTGGTTACCACTTATGACCCCTTCCGAAATACCATCCGTTTCTGTGTTTTACGGTGATTTTCAATGTAAACCAAGTTTTTTCTTGCAGGACTTGATCAATGCGTGAATAAAAAAAGGGAGCCAATTCTTTCACATTTATTCCTTCTGATGATTAAAAACGCTCCATGAAGGCAAGATTGGTGTTTTTAGGCATTTTATCATATTTATATGAGTATGACTGATGTCGGTTATCTCTTCAGGCAAAGACCGAGAGAAGGCAAGCAAGGTCAAAGGATAGGTGCATAGGCATCAAGTATGGCTCCAGATGAAAGATGCATGAGCAGATGTGTTCCATCCAAAGAAAGAGCCTTAGGCATTGTCGGTTGAGTTCCACGCATTGCCTGTGTGTCCCTAAAGCGAAACTTCCCTAGATCTCATCACGAAGAGGTGACACATAGTCATCATCCTCTAATCATCATCTACTCATTTCACCAATAAACAAAGCGCTCCAGTGACCAGAAATGCCTTCTACGTGTCTGTAGTGATACCGAGAGCTCTACATCTGTTTATTCGGATTGGTATATTGAAGAGAACAAGGGAAGACGAAGGGATGGGGCCTGGGGCATAAATACTACTTCCACATAGGAGAGGAGGGATTTTTGTTTGGAGAAAAATAGCTTTGATTTATTGTGAATAAAGAGGACTATTTGGTTCAAGAAGAAGCCTGTGTTTCAGATTTATTTTTCCTTTCTCTGATATGTTTGAAACCAGTGTGTTGTTTCTTGTATAGAAACAAATGTGATTTGTTTCATGCATATTGATAACTAGAAGTTCATGGTTATTCCTGGTTATCTGAATGTAATTCAATAGCATCTATAATTCATGAAAGGTCACTGATTTCAGACTTTGTTGAACATCAGTTGCAAGTGTTATTTGTATGGACAGGAATGTATATTTCTGTATAAGTAATTGCATTGCGATAAGTATTTAATACAACCTTGTTCTTATGTGGACCAGTAATTGATTCATTTGGACTTGGGATTTATATATGATGTTTAACCTCCTTTTGTTTTGCTCCTGCAGGATAGATTAGGATAATTAGGACTAGATTAGAGTAGTTAGAAGTAGTCTAGATAGGATTTAATACATAGTGGTTAACTGTTTTATTTTGTTGATTTAATTGAAGTCTTCTTCTCAGAAGTAATATTTCAACACCTATTACAGTTCACCGGGTCCCTTAAAACCCGTTAGAACTATCCATTCCAAATGAAAGCAAGCCTAATTGGGGTTTGTGATCGGGTTAGTTCCCCTTGTTGGTATAGCAAAAATTCGCCATGTCAACAAATTGGCGCTAGAAGGAGGGCCTGAACTGCCATCCACAGCTTTTCAAGATTTCATCTATAAGTGCCACACATGGATTCAAAAAGATTAATGCATGGATTGTCTAGGCCGAAAAGACCCTTCCTCTCATTCGGAAAAGCCCTGTTTCGAAGCAGAGACATTATGGGAGTATCCTGTCATTTAGGAACAACCAGTCAGAAGACTTACTCGGGCTTACACTCATTCCCTATCACAACTCCCTATCTTTTAGTCTTTACCTCTGACAGCAAAAAGAAAGCCAAGGGTCTATCACATAAACGAAGAGACATCTGCAGCCCCTTCTCTTGAAGATATTGTGCTTGATTCTTTGCAGAGTATCGACTCTCCTTGGGAAGAAATTCCTGAGGATTCCCCTTCTGAAGGTAATCCCTGGCCTGATTTGGAAAATCTTAACGAAGAAACCCTCAACTAGAACATCCTTATCCCCAATATGGCTAATATTCCTCAACCGGGTGGAAACCAACTCCCACCTCCTCCGGGAGCACTTCCTCCCTGGCTCGCTCAGGATGCCGTAGCAATACCTGGGTAGTAGCATCCCTTACCCAAGAATGCAGAAAGAGTACTGCCTAAATTCGACCCTGGGAAGGGAGACACCGCTGAGAACCATATTCACTCTTTCTTCCTGGCCGTGCACATGCTGGGGGTAGCTGATGAAGATATAGTATGTCGCCTATTCCCTTTTACCTTGATTGGTGCAGCTTCCACATGGTACTTTAGCTTAAGAACTGGATCGATCACCTCGTGGGCTGCCTTTCAACAAGCCTTTTTAGACAAGTATGGCAATGAAAAAACCCCTGCTGCCTTAGTTCTAGAACTATCCTGTTTGAAAATGGAAACCAAAGAAAAGGTTAAGGATTTTAATATCCGGTTCAACACCCTGTTCAACAGAATCCCAGCCACCGCTAGACTTACTGAGGAGGTGTTCATGGAATTCTACATCACTTCTCTCCCTGTCCCTACTGCGATGTGGGTCAAAAGGAGTAACGCACAAACCTTACAGGGTGCTATCGATGAAGCAGTAAAAGTCGAGAATGAAATGCTCAGTCTCACAACATGCCACCATACAACCAGAGAAAAGAAAGCCTCTCAAGCATCCAAGAAGAATAATGGGAGTGATAACAAAGGGGTTGAAACCAAAGAAAAGGATACCATAGATGTAGAAGGTTTGCATTGCATCATTAAGAAGTTGACGAATACAGTCATCGATATGAAAAGGAACTCTGGAGAAAGTGCAAGCGGGAATGGAGGAGAGTATAACAACAGAAAGCCTTTCAAACCTTTCTATCGTAAGAAGGCAAAAGGTGGTCATGGTCCACTTGTACTGCCTGCTCCACCCAATGAAGGGAATTTAAATACAGAAGAGCTGGCTCTTATCGGATCATTCATTAACCAAGAAGAACCTATAGTGGAGCTAGAGCCAGAACAAGAAGATGAGGAAGAATACCAAGTAGAAGATCCCTTGGAAGAAGAATCTCAAATCAACGTACTGTGGGATTTCTATACAAATGAGAACGATGATGACCAAGGAGACAGTATGGAAGAAATCCACACTAATGAAATCCCCACACAAAGAAAGGGGCCACTTGTAGGTGTGATGAAGCCTGTAGATCAGACCAAGAAAGATGTCTGCCTTGTGAAGGCACCTTCTCCCAAAGTCCCTGTTGAGAAGAGTAGACCTAGTGGTCAGTCCAAGAATACCCCTGTTGCAAACCATCCAGAGAAAGAAAATGCATATCCCATTGCAACGAAGGCTACTCAAGATGGTAAACTCCCACCTAAGAATGGCAAAACCGGTATGTTTACTCTGCCCTATCCTGTTTATAACATTGATTACAATATTGTGGATGATCTTAAGAAATCTAAGGCTAATATCACATACTTTGATTTGCTAAAATTAACGCAGCAAAGAGATTTGCTCTTGAAAGCTATGAATGAGTGGAACTATAAAAATCCCACCATCCCGAGCAGCCAAACCCAGAAGTCTGTCTCCAAACCTGTTAATACTCCCAGCATAGCCTAAAAGCCAGTAGCCATGGAAGCCACCCTATAAAAAATGAATCGAAAACCCCAAGATGTCAGTGCAGCCATGATAGGAAGGAAATCAAAATCCATGACTCCCCCTTTCCTAATCACATTTGAAATCTTCAACATGAATGTACACAACTGCTTGGTAGACTCAGGTGCCTCGTCCACTGTGATGCCTTACGCTGTTGCTAAAAGACTTCATGCGATACCTGAGAAAACTGGAACTCGAATCATGCAATTAGACAGGAAAAATGTGAAAGTGATTGGGGAATTGAAAGATGTATTGATCCGGATGACTGCTAAACCACAATACACACAAGTCATTGATATAGTGGTAGTCAATATACCCGAGGCTTATGGAATGCTACTTAGTAGGGATTGGTCAGCAAAACTGAATGGATACTTCTCAACTGATTGGTCCCATCTCTTGCTGCCTTAGAAGGGGAAGGGTGATATGCTAAGAGTTGATCGTGAAAGATACATGAAGTATGTAGTGACGGAGCTAAATGGTCCCAACGAACCTGTAATGTTTACCAACTCTATCCTTGGGAATTATAGTTTCAATGTTTGTGCCACAGAAACCTGTTTTGGAGAATTCCATGCAGAAACAACTGAAGAAACTACAATAAACACATAGTTGGAAGCTCTCCCCTATAATCCAACTGATGAACCACCTTGTAATATAGTAGATAATAGAACTAGTTTCGTAGGAAGCAATTCAATTGATGTAACATTAGACTCTGTATTTTGGACACTCTATTTTGATGGCTCTAACTGCCTTGAAGGTGCAAGTGCTGGGAGCGTTCTCATTGATCCACACGGGAACCAACATCTGATGGCAAGTCGGTTGGAGTTCATGTGTACCAACAATATGGCAGAGTATGAAGGCTTGCTGCAGGGCCTGAAGAAAGCCATTGATATGAAGGTAAAAAATCTTAAAGTTTTTGGTGACTCATAGATAATTGTGGATCAGGTAAGGAAGAGGATACACTACAATTCGCCACACTTGGTAAGGTACCAACATGAGGTATGGGGCCTAACTAAAAATTTTGATTCTTTTAATATCACATACATACCTCGAGGGAAAAACCGAGATGCCAATCTGATGGCTAGTATGGCTGCCAAACTTTTGCCTGATTTTAGATTGAAGAAGAATAAATGTTATGTTGAATTGATTTTCAGGCCATCCGTGCCTGATAAAATCTCAAACTGGCAGGTGTTTGAAGATGATGAGAAAATCCTTGAGTTCTTGCACTGCGAGAAGACATTCAAGAATGCAGTCATTGATGAAAAAGAGCACGACAAGCTTATGAATGAGAGGGAAGGTGAAGAAAAGAATTAGTCCAATATGATTCCCAAGTCAGTTGTGAAGATGGAGTACTTGTATGACCTGCATAGTAAATTCAAGAAGCCAACTAATTGAAAAACACATAGCTCATCCATGAAGTACGAATCGGTCAACCTTGGGGTCAAATAAGACCCAAAAACTATTAATTTGGGCTTGGGGTGCTCTGCACAAGAAAAGGATGCATTTGTCAAGCTATTTAGAGAATACAAGGATGTCTTTGCATGGACATATGGAGACCTAATAACCTTTGATACCAGCGTTACGCAGCATGTAATTCCTTTAGAAGAGGAGGCTAAGCCTTACCAACAAAAGCTTCGCAAGATGCATCCAAGCCTAGAACCGTTGATGAAGAAAGAATTAAAAAAAATGTTGGATGCTAAAATCATCTTTCCGGTCAGACACACCCGCTGGGTAGCTAATCTTGTGCTAGTAAGGAGGAAAAATGGAGATATCAGGTTGTGTATCGATTTCAAAAACCTAAACAAAGCATCGCAAAAGGATAACTATCCTGTCCCCTCTATGGAACACATCCTTCAATGCGTTTCTGGGTCTGAAATGTTGTCCCTATTAGATGGGTTTTTAGGATATAATCAAGTGTTGGTATCCAGTGGGGATCAGCTGAAGACAACCTTCAACACTAAATGGGGCACCTACACATATCGTAAAATTCCTTTTGGACTCATTAACATGGGCACCACATTCCAGAGAGCTATGGACATAGCTTTCCGAGGGTTGATTAACAGATCAGTAGTGGTTTACATGGATGACATCACTGTGTATTCATATCACAGAAGGGATCATATTTATCACCTGAGACAGATTTTTGAAAGATGCCAAAGGTATGGAATTTCATTGAATCCCAAGAAGAGCATCTTTGCAGTCATAGAGGGGAAACTACTGGGTCATATCCTCTCTAAAGAAGGGATTGTTATTGATCTTGAAAGAATAGAGACCATCATGAGAATACAACCCCTTGCCAATAAGAAATCCATGCAATCTTTTTTCGGGAAGATCAATTTCGTTAGAAAATTTGTCTCAGGCTTCGCGGAAATAGTGTGCCCCATGCAGCTGATGATGAAGAAAGACGTTGTGTATAAATGGAGCAATGAAGCCAAGAAAGCGTTTCAGCGAATCAAGGAAGCCATCGCTGAAGCTCCTGCATTGGTCAACCCCGATTTCGGCAAGGAATTCTTCTTGTACACTTTTGCTTCTGATGTTTCATATGCCGCAATACTCACTCAGAAAAATAACGAAGGCAACGAAGTCCCTATTTCTTATATGAGCTCTAATCTCCAAGGGGTAGAACTCAACTACCCAGACGTGGAGAAATAGGGCTTTGCAGTTTTCAAGGCCATAAAACATTTCCGCCCTTATCTACTAAAGGCCAAGACCAAAGTAATCGTTCCCCATCCTGCTGTAAGAGCCCTCTTTGTGCAGAAGGAAATGGGTGAATGGAGAGGAAATTGGATAACTGCCCTTCAAGAGTTCAACCTCGAGATTAAGTCGACACAGATAGTTCGAGGGCAGGGACTTTGCAGGCTAGCAGCAGAAGTTATGGTGGATAAAGAAGGGGCGTCTGAAGAACCAGAAACACGAAGCATGCAATATGCACAAATGAAATTCAGGGAGGAGCCCCTGTGGATTAACGAAGCGCTGATGTATGAGCGAGAAACATCAGAAGCCTTTTTGGATCCTGAGTCGTGGTACTACGACATATGCCTCTATCTAATACGGGGATCATGTCTTGAACACATGGATGCGTCACAAAGGAGAGGACTCAGACCGAAATCTAATCAATATCATTTGGCCAAGAACATATTATATAGAAAAATTATGATGGAATTTGGCTGAGGTGTTTGGAAAAGGGTGATGCCAACCATGTATTGAAAGAAATGCACGACGGCCCAGCAAGTGGTCACTACGGTGGAGAGACCATTGCTCACAAAATATTAAGAGCTAGATATTATTGGCCCACAGTTTTTAGGGACTCGCATGCCTACGCTTGCAAATGCAAGGTGTGTTAAATGGCCGCAGGACGAGAAAGAAGGCCAACTGTTCCCCTCAGGTCTGTTACGATTTATCGACCATTCCAGCAATGGGGCCTAGACATCATAGGCGAGATCACTCCAAACTCTTCATAACAACATAAGTATATACTCACAGCGACTTCCTACTTCACCAGATGGACCGAAGCCATCCCGCTTCGGAAGGTGAACAAAGATGAGGTAATATCATTCATTGAGAAATTCATTATCAACAGGTATGGCATCCCTGATGCTCTCATATTTGATAATGCTTCTTACTTTTCATCACTGAAATTGACTGAATTTGCTATTGATAAATCAATCCACATAAGGTATGCAACAAACTATTACCCCCAGGGAAATGGAGTTGCAGAATCCTCAAATAAGAACCTCATATGCATAATTCGTAAGTCTGTCGTAGACAACCAGAGGAACTGGCACAACGCTCTAACAAATGCCCTTTGGGCCGATAGGGTCACCCCAAAAGTGGCCTTAGGAAACTCCCCATACTTCCTCATCTATGGACAGGAAGCCATCCTACCTCCCAACATTACCCTTCCCTCTTTACAGCTCTCCCAAGCTTCAAGAGGAACCCCCTCTGCCTTACTCCAAGAAAGGATCAACCAACTGGTGAAGTTGGAGGAATTGAGAGAGAAAGCCAGAAATAAATTCAAAAATCACCAAATGATTGTAAAAAGATGGTTTGATCATCATCTGGCAGGAGATAAAGACTTCCAAATAGGAGAGCTAGTCCTAAAATGGGACAAGTTGAGTGAGCCAAAAGGTAAACACACGAAATTCCAACACTTATGGCTGGGCCCATTCCAAGTTGTTGAAAAAATTGGTCAAGGAACTTACAGGTTGAAAACTTTACAGGGAGAGACTGAAAGACTCCCTGTTAATGGCCAACATCTGAAGAGATACTTCCAGTAGCCACCACCTGGTGGTTGCTGCCTGAGTAGGTTAGAATTCATTTTATTTTGCTGTTAGTTTAGTTGCATTTCTGTCTTTTTCTTTTGTTTTCTGCAAATTTTATTTTCCTTCTGTTTTGAATTGCAGTCCTTTTCAGCCAGCTGATTTTGGTCCTCCAGTCTCATTCTACCTTTCAGATTTTCCCTCATTCACCACCTTCAGCCTTTCCCTTCCTCATTAACCTGCTGATGATTCTGCTGTTCCTAAATCCATCATTACCCTGCAAATCAAACAAACTTTCTATCAGCCCATGAGAACTTGAAAATCAGCTGTAGAATTCAAACCAAGCCACTCATTGGCATCTGTTGAGAACTGGGTAAGATCTATTGATAACTTGGATATCTGGAGCATGTAGGGGCATCTTTATAAAACAAGAATGTGTAACTACAGCTGGACTGGCATGGAGGGACGCTGCATTTTGAATAAATCCCACTCAAACCTAGCATATACTTGCCTGTAAGGTTTGCAGTCATTCTCCATTGGTCCCATCCACCACATTAAATTGTCCAATACCTGTTATCTACAAGTAAATTTCCTTTCATGGGCTAAACTCACTGTCATATACCATGTGGCAAATCCAATTGTGCTCTAGTCCTTGTGCCTGAAACTAGAAGGACTTATCTAAAAGAAAATGAAATGTCAAGTCCTTGTGCCAATCTGGAAGGACAGGTTGTTTGGGAAGCCGGTTAGGGTAAGGATTGTTGCTGGGCTCAGAGTACCAGTTGACACAGCAAGCCCAACCTTGCTTAAGCAATTTAAAAATATGGCATGATCCATGACTACGCCCCATTCAATCAATGAAAATATAGCATTGAAATTCTCATATAAAGTGCAAGATAAACATGTCTACATCAAGTTTGATGAGCAATAAAGCGCTGAGGTACACACTTAAACATGTATGGACAGATCAGTGATGGCCCCAAAAGGATTTTTGAAAGTGGGAAATAGGTAAAGGAAGGTCAATAAACCCCATAATACTGCCATTGGAGAATGCCTGTCAAAATCCTATCAGTAAGTAGAAGCTATTTGTCTCTATCCCACCTGAAGCAATTAATGTTTAAGTGGAACCCATGCTTGTTCATCTATATAGTCTGCATTTCAAGTTTATCCTAACACCCTGATGTTCTATTGATCCAAGGTTTATTGGGAAACAAAGATAACTGGTTCACCCAGCGGTTCGCCATTTGTTGTGGCCACAACCACCACCCTATCAAAACTTGCCTTGGCAACAATTTTGAATGGGTCCCCTAAAAGGTTGGTCTTCTACCTCTCCGAATGATCTGTTTAGTCCCAGAGACTTTAACTTGTTTCCGAGCCAAATTTTCAATTCTTGATGGTCAAGAACCCATTTTTAATCCCTGCTACACAGTCCATTCACCACCCAGCCTAGCCTTCCATTCATTCCCTCTATCGGAACCTTTTCAGCCCTCAAAACCTTCTATCACATCATTTTTCCCATTATAACTCTTTATAATGAAAATACTCGAAAATATGCATAAATCACCCCTTTTTGGCCTATCACAATTAACATTGCACATTGCTCTCTTCTGGACCTGACGACATTATCAACCCAAATACATATATTTCGGGTCCAAAAGCCATATCGCACATCGCTATCGGCGAGTCTAGGGCTTATATATATATATATATATATATATATATATATATATATATATATATATATATATATATATATATATATAGATATATAGCGCACCACTCTTCTGGACCCGTGGCTTCATTAACCGTAATGTATACATTATCGGGTCCAGAAGCCATATCACACATCGCTATCAGTGGGTCTAGGGCTTATATATATAGCGTGCCACTCTTCCAGACCTGATGGCTTTATTAACCGCAATGTATACATTATCGGGTCCGGAAGCCATATCGCATATCGCAATCGGCGGGGTCCGGGGCCTTTATATAAGGCGCATCGTTATACCCCAGACCCGTCGATAATTATAAATCCGGGCCTATAAATTTTGAAGTCCATTGTAGAGCCAGGCACGGGCTTTTCCATATATTCTTGTGTTTTTTGGAAAAACATTGAAGTCAGGGTTTTTCAAAGGGAAGGCTTACATTGTAGATGCGCTAGGATTATTAACTGCAATATATATATTATTGGGTCCAGAGCCCCAATCACATATTGCAATCGGCAGAACCCAAGAGCTTTATACAAGGTGTGCCGCGATATTCCGAACCTGCTGATAAATATAAATTTGGATGCATAAAATTTCAAGTCCGTTGTACGGACTGGCTGCGGGTTTTCACGTCTATTCCTGTGTATTCAGTAAAACATTGTGGTTGCGATTTTTAATGTAAAAGCCCATATGGTGGACCCGATATGATATAGATTCCCATCTATAAATTTTGAAGTCCGCTGTACGGCTTGGCCATGGGGTTTTCTGTGTTTTCTTGTGTTAAGCCCCCCCACCGTTGATCTGCCCTTCGTGGATCCAACGGTCCACACAGATTTCAGGTGACCAAGTTGCTCAAGGAATACCCACCCGAAAAGCGGTATCCTCTTTCCTCTTAGATGCTACGTGTTGTTTGAAGAATGGAATCGGGGCCATCCTTGCAATACTGGTTACCACTTATGACCCCTTCCGAAATACCATCCATTTCTATGTTTTACGGTGATTTTCAATGTAAACTAAGTTTTTTCTCGCGGGACTTGATCAATGCGTGAATAAAAAAAGGGAGCCAATTCTTTCACATTTATTCCTTCTGATGATTAAAAACGCTCCATGAAGGCAAGATTGGTGTTTTTAGGCATTTTATCATATTTATATGAGTATGACTGATGTCGGTTATCTCTGCAGGTGAAGACCGAGAGAAGGCAAGCAAGGTCAAAGGATAGGTGCATAGGCATCAAGTATGGCTACAGATGAAAGATGCATGAGCGGATGTGTTCCATCCAAAGAAACAGCCTTAGGCATTGTCAGTTGAGTTCCATGCATTGCCTGTGTATCCCTAAATCTAAACTGCCCCAGATCTCATCATGAAGAGGTGACACACAACCATCATCCTCTAATCATCATCTACTCATTTCACCAAGAAACGAAGTGCTCCAGTGACAGGAAACGCCTTCTACGTGTCTGCAGTGATACCGAGGGCTCTACATCTGTTTATTCGGATCGGTATATTGAAGAGAATAGGGGAAGACGAAGGGATGGGGCCTGGGGCATAAATACTACTTCCAGATAGGAGAGGAGGGATTTTTGTTTGGAGAAAAACAACTTTGATTTATTGTGAATAAAGAGGACTGTTTGGTTCAAGAAGGAGCTTGTGTTTCAGATTTATTTTTCCTTTCTCTGATATGTTTGGAACCAGTGTGTTGTTGCTTGTATAGAAACAAATGTGATTTGTTTCATGCATATTGATAACTAGCAATTCATGGTTATTCCTGGTTATCTGAATGTAATTCAATAACATCGATAATTCATGAAAGGTCGCTGATTTCAGACTTTGTTGAACATCAGTTGCAAGTGTTATTTGTATGGACAGGAATGTATATTCCTGTATAAGTAATTGCATTGCGATAAGTATTTAATACAACCTTGTTCTTATGTGGACCAGTAATTGATTCATTTGGGCTTGGGATTTATATATGATGTTTAACCTCCTTTATTTTTGCTCCTGCAGGATAGATTAGGATAATTAGGACTAGATGAGAGTAGTTAGAAGTAGTCTAGATAGGATTTAATACATAGTGGTTAGCTGTTTTATTTTATTGATTTAATTGAAGTCTTCTTCTCAAAAGCAGTCTTTCAACACCTATTACAGTTCACGGGGTCCCTTAAAACCCATTAGAACTAGCCATTCAAAATGAAAGCAAGCCTAATTAGGGTTTGTGATCGGGTTAGTTCCCCTTGTTGGTATAGCAAAAATTCGCCATGTCAACAGAGTGTTAATGGGTCAAAGTGGAGCATAAACTTCTTGCTGGATTATTGCAGCCCCTACAAATTGTAAAATAGAAGTGGGAAGTCATATTAATGGACTTCATCACTAGTTTTCCTAAATCAACAAAACAACATGATGCAATTATGGTGGTGGTGGACAAGCTTAACAAAGTCACTCGCTTTACCCCTGTGAAGTTCACCTACAAGGAAATAGAGATTTCCAATGTCTTCATGAAATAAATTTTTAGACTACATGGCATGCCCAAGACCATCATATTAGATAAAGATGCTAAATTTACTTCAAATCTATGGAAATATTTATTTGCAAGTCTTGGAACACAATTGGACTTTAGCACTTCCCATCACCTTCAAACAAATGTGAAAATAAAAAGAGTAAAAAGGGTGTTGGAGGATACATTGAGAATGTATGAAATGCGCCAACCCAAGAAATAGGAAGAGTACTTACCTCTCGTAGGATTTGCTTATAATAATGGCTACCAAGAATCCTTTAAGGTGAGCCATTCTAAGGCATTGTATGGCGGAAAATATAACATACCAATCAACTAGAGTAACCTAATAGACATGATTATACTTGGATAAGGTATGCTAAAAGAATTGGTATGGGATGTGGTAGAAATTAGGAAGAATATGAAGGAATTGCAAGTTCAACAAAAAAGCTATGATGATCAAATCATAACTCATAAAGGGTTCAAGGTGGAAGATCATGTGCACCTTAGAATAGTATCAAATAGGATTTCCTTGAGAATGGGATCTTGTGCCAAGCTACCACAAAGATATTGTGGACCATTTGAAATCCTAGAAGGAGTGGGACTAGTGGCCTACATGCCTTCTTTACCTTGGTATTATGAAAGTACACAATGTTTTCCATTTGTCCTTGCTTAAGGCATATGTACATGATGCTAACCATGTAATTGATTGGTTTGTGATTCAAGTGGAACCAAAGGGAGAAATCTAGCTAGAACCTTAATGCATTCTAGTTAGAAAGAAGACTCGGCTCTAAAACCAAACTATCGTGCACGTCAAGGTGTAATGGAAGCACTTTGGAGTGAATGAGGAAATTTGGGAACTAGAGGATCCATGAGAAGGCATACTCATTTTTCTTTATTTTAAATAGTCCTTTCCAGGAATAGTAAAACACCAATGATGATGTTCCTTTAAGGGGGAGGGAATTGTAACACCCCTTTTTTAACCCCCAAGTTTTGCAATCCGTAATTAAGATTGATAATGCTGGAATGGTCATCATGGATAGTTGATAGACTTCATCTAATGAAAATATGCATTTTTATTTAATATATTACTAAATATGAAGAAGGGAGAAGCCAACATGGATCCTGATACCTAGGGGGAAGATGTAAAGGGGATTTGGGAAGTTTTCTATCTTACCTAAACTAGATGTCCTAATACTTGAATTGGTAGTTGAAATACCCAATTGACAATAGTTATAGGAAGGAATGGAGAGCAATATTAAACAACTCTAGAGGTACGAACTACTTACCCATTTTGGATCCTTTTGAGTTGATCACATAGCTCGAGGAGGGATCCAAAATTCTCACGTTGGGAGTGTACATGTGCATGAGGAGTGTGAGCTATGAGGAGTAGAGAGAGGCAATTAGGATGTGTGTGAATGAGTAGTAATGGTATGTAGAGAGCAAGAATGTGGTCATGTGTGTGAGAAGGAGAAAGAAGTGTGTATAGCTAAACCAATGAAACTTATGGGAATATAACAGAACCTCATGTCGGTGTTGGGACCATGAATCTAAATAAAAGGAGATATAAATCCTTTTTAGTCATAACAAACCTATTTGAAGTTTTCATTTCAACTAAAATTGGATAAGAAAGTCACTATGGAAGCCTTTAGCCTGAGCTAGAGGGCCAAAATAATTTCTTGAATAATCGATTTTAACTAAGAATTTAAGGTAATGAGAATAAGGGAACAACCAATTAATTGTTGGATTAATGAAGGAATCCCTTTGTGCTATGCAAACCCATGGTGGCCTTATGATGAGTGTTAATAGGCCCTAGATTAGTGGTTGTAAGGTAACCTACTGATCCCTATGTGTGAAGGAGCGTGGACTTCATGTTCTCTACATTTATTTGAATATTGTTGAACCCTAAATGAGTCTTCCTCTTGAGGCATCATATCCAACTTGAGGGTAGCCAGTTGCAAGAAATATATAATTTAGTTGAGCATATGGTTGTGTGGAGAGTGGCTCTCCATTCTTTAGTTTCTAGCAAGCTTAAGTGAATCAAATAAACTTATCTATTTCTCTATTAATGAAATGAAATAATTGGTCAAAGTATTTCATAAATGTTGTCATGTTAGATTACTAAATATGTGTGTAATGATGAGTTGAAGTCACGATTAATTTTGTATGATTACTAGCTATTATCTACTATCATTTCTTTTAGAAAAGAACTCTGGAAATAAAAGAAATTTCTTAAAGTGTGTTATTTATGTTAAATTTGAGATGTATGGTTTTGTGAGGCAATATGCATGGTTGATTTGAACCTAAGGATCTTCTTGTATTTGTTCTATCAGTGTGTCTAGTCATTGTTAGGCTAGCAATGAGATTGAATAGATATGTTGTATCCCTAAATTGAAGTAAGAATAATAGGAGATTTCCCCTAATTTGGAGACCTTGGAAAAGGGTGGTTAAGATCCCATTTGTGATAATTAGGGAAAAATTTAAGGATGGAAATTTATCTTAAAGTTTAGAAACCTTGGTGAATCTTAATAGTTCCTACTATGCAAACTGTAAAATATTTGGTGACAGTTTTGTAAATATATTAAAATTTCTAATGATTTTATATAGTCTCTATAAAATTTTATGATTCTTAAGGTAAAATAATTTTATCCTATAAATTTTGGGCGAATCAATTTTAGAAAAAATAGAAATGAGTGAATCTTGTTTTTGGAATAAAATATGGAAAATTAGCTCATTTCCAAGAATAGAAATTAGTGAATCTTGTTTTTGAAAAAAAAACATGGAAAATTAGCTCATTTGCAAGTATTAGCTACTAAAATTAACCTTGGTGATAATTTAGGTGGATATTTTATAGATCTATGGATAAGGATTCTTGGGGATCCTATTCCTCAAGTGATAAACAAGAAGTGTGGCCTCTCTATCTGTAAGTTTTGAAGCTTGAAGTTTGAAGGTGTAGCGCAAAGGAGTGAGAAGAACTTCACTCAGTTGGATCAAGTGGTAGATTTCACCATTAACCATCTCTATTATGTGACCATCTTTATAGACTCTTAACAATTCTAAGCCTTTAAAAGTATGTGGGAATGTTTTCTATCTTATCAAAGTCAATTTAATACCTCTGGGATAGAAAAATATTAGCAAAAGTTTTGAATTTTGGGGATTGCCCCTTCTATTTTTAGGATCAAGTTTGAAATTTAGAGATACGATGTTTTAACCTCAACCCCTTGTCATATAGTCCAACATAGATTAAGTTTGGAGGGAAATGTAGCACAAATGTGTTAAATCTGTTAAGTGCACTAAACATGAATTCAGGATTTGTCAAGATTTGAAAGTTTGAACATTTCAAATTTTTTTAAAAAAATTGAAAATTTTAGTTTTGGATGCCAGCATAAAAAACCATGTGAAAGTCATTAGAGTCCACATGAGCACTACTATATCTCAAGAGTAACTACTATATCAAGAGTAAACTTCCCTTGTATTGATTCACATGCATGAAAGTCACGTGGCTTTGTTTGATCACTTTGATCACTAACATTTTGAAAGGGAAAAAAATATATTTCTAAATGCATTGTGTTGAAAAGTGACCGTAGATTCAAGTTATCTTTATTTGCATGCTTCGCTTCGAGCTTTGAAAACGTGTTAGATTTCCAATTCAAATACAAATTCTACCCCCAACTCCAAAAGGAAAACCCTATTGAAAAGATAAATGATAATTGATTGAAAATTCGTAGGACTCAACATATGCTCCTTTTATGTAGTTTAATTACCCTGCTTAAAAAGGTAGTGGAAAAGTAGTTGTAACTGCGATATGTCAATAGGTAACTTCCCTCTTCCCACGCATGGAAGTCCATAAGAAACAAGAAAGAATACACACAAATAAATTCCTGCGGCATGAAAAGCTTCCAAAAAATATCATTAAAGACAATTTGTTAAACAATCATCTCTTATATATATAAAATTTGTATACTCGGTATATCAATCACATTTATTAATGTAGTTGTGCTAGTTCTTAACCTCTTCTTATTAACATCAATCCATGACCACATCTAAAATTTGGTAGAAATTATTTAGATCGAATATTTGCCTTCCTCCACCCTTCTTATGCACATCATTCCATCATGTATCACGTCCATTAATTACCCAATAGTGTAGATCTGCGTCACATTGTTTGGAATAATATATTTTGAGAATATAATAATTTAATTTTAAGGCTATGATCAAGTTAAATATCAAATTGATGTATGAGATTATTTTGTTTATGGGACAAGAGACTCGCTTTTACGATTGATTTGATTACTAAAATTGACATAGGTGTCAATACTCTACCACCTCTAGAGTTGAACTTGTTACCTCCTAAGAGGAAACACATGTTGTTAACCGAACCTGCTCAGTCCATTAGGATAGGCTGAACAATGGATGTCTGGCTTTGAAAAACACGTGTTAACGAATATTGGGGCCTAATCAAGTTTGAAACTTGGTTAACTTGCCTAGTGTGGCTTGTTAGTAGTTGTGTTAGGCTCGAGACCGTAGGAGTAGTCCCTTCAACTTGACCCCGAGCCTCATCAGTGATAGGGGACAGGTCTACCAATTCTCTTGATTCTCTTGGTTTGTGTGGGGTTTACTTCTCATTGGGTCATTGGCTGAACTCTCATAGGGGTTTCAGTGGATAACCATGCGTGGGGATGTTGGGGATTAAAACTATCCCACAGAGTGTCTAGGCTAGATTGAACCTTGCACAATTCTAATAATAGCATCACACAAGTGTGTAAATTATTTTCCCACTTAATATTAACATAGTTAACATAATTTATATATATTCTTTATTAAGTGGTTAGTCTAGTTTGAATATACATATATATAGTTTGAATGTTTCATTTTTATAATATATTTTGCTTTAACTATAATTATGTAGTGATTTTAATTTAGAAATATAATTTTCTCTAAATTATAAAGAATTAGAAAAAATAAGAAAAATTATGAAAGTCCTTTTATAGAGATGGATAACTATGAAGTAAATCTTGTTAAAATTTTTCAAAATTCAATCATTATGTTCACACTGCGACAACTTTAGTACTTGAAGAAGCTATTATAATTACAACAACATTTCATGAGGTAATTCCTCAATCATTATGTTCAAATTGCGACAACTTTGGTACTTGAAGAAGCTATTATAATTACAACAACATTTCATGAGGCAATTCCTCAGTCATTATGTTAACATTGGAACAACCTTGGTACTTGAAGAAGCTATTATAATTACAAAAACATTTCATGAAGCAATTCCTTAATCATTATGTTCACATTGTGACAACTTTGGTACTTGAAGAAGCCATTATAATTACAACAACATTTCATGAGGCAATTCCTCAATCATTATGTTCACACTGCGACAACTTTGGTACTTGAAGAAGCTATTATAATTACAACAACATTTCATGAGGCAATTCCTCAATCATTATGTTCACATTGCGACAACTTTGGTACTTGAAGAAGCTATTATAATTAGAACAACATTTCATGAGGAAATTCCTCAATCATTATGTTCACACTGCGACAACTTTGGTAGTTGAAGAAGCTATTATAATTACAACAACATTTCATGAGGCAATTCCTCAATCATTATGTTCACATTGTGGTACTTGAAGAAGCTATTATAATTACAACAAAATTTCATGAGGAAATTCCTCAATCATTATGTTCACACTGCGACAACTTTGGTAGTTGAAGAAGCTATTATAATTACAACAACATTTCATGAGGCAATTCCTCAATCATTATGTTCACACTGCGACAACTTTGGTACTTGAAGAAGCTATCATAATTACAACAACATTTCATGAGGCAATTCCTCAATCATTATGTTCACACTGCGACAACTTTGGTACTTGAAGAAGCTATCATAATTACAACAACATTTCATGAGGCAATTCCTCAATCATTATGTTCACACTGCGAAAACTTTGGTACTTGAAGAAGCTATCATAATTACAACAACATTTCATGAGGCAATTCCTCAATCATTATGTTCACACTGCGACAACTTTGGTACTTGAAGAAGCTATCATAATTACAACAACATTTCATGAGGCAATTCCTCAATCATTATGTTCACACTACGACAACTTTGGTATTTGAAGAAGCTATCATAATTACAACAACATTTCATGAGGCAATTCCTCAATCATTATGTTCACACTGCGACAAATTTGGTACTTGAAGAAGCTATCATAATTACAACAACATTTCATGAGGCAATTCCTCAATCATTATGTTCACATTGCGACAACTTTGGTACTTGAAGAAGCTATCATAATTACAACAACATTTCATGAGGCAATTCCTCAATCATTATGTTCACACTGCGACAACTTTGGTACTTGAAGAAGCCATTAAAATTACAACAACATTTCATGAGGCAATTCCTCAATCATTATGTTCACACTGTGACAACTTTGGTACTTGAAGAAGCCATTATAATTACAACAACATTTCATGAGGCAATTCCTCAATTATTATGTTCACACCACGACAACTTTGGTAGTTGAAGAAGCTATTATAATTACAACAACATTTCATGAGGCAATTCCTCAATCATTATGTTCACACTGTGACAACTTTGGTAGTTGAAGAAGCTATTATAATTACAACAACATTTCATGAGGCAATTCCTCAATCATTATGTTCACACTGCGACAACTTTGGTAGTTGAAGAAGCTATTATAATTACAACAACTTTTCTTGAGGCAATTCGTCAATCATTATGTTCACACTGCGACAACTTTGGTAGTTGAAGAAGCTATTATAATTACAACAACATTTCATGAGGCAATTCCTCAATCATTATGTTCACACTGCGACAACTTTGGTACTTGAAGAAGCCATTATAATTACAACAACATTTCATGAGGCAATTCCTCAATCATTATGTTCACACTGCGACAACTTTGGTACTTGAAGAAGCTATTATAATTACAACAACATTTCATGAGGCAATTCCTCAATCATTATGTTCACATTGCGACAACTTTGGTACTTGAAGAAGCTATTATAATTAGAACAACATTTCATGAGGAAATTCCTCAATCATTATGTTCACACTGCGACAACTTTGGTAGTTGAAGAAGCTATTATAATTACAACAACATTTCATGAGGCAATTCCTCAATCATTATGTTCACATTGTGGTACTTGAAGAAGCTATTATAATTACAACAAAATTTCATGAGGAAATTCCTCAATCATTATGTTCACACTGCGACAACTTTGGTAGTTGAAGAAGCTATTATAATTACAACAACATTTCATGAGGCAATTCCTCAATCATTATGTTCACACTGCGACAACTTTGGTACTTGAAGAAGCTATCATAATTACAACAACATTTCATGAGGCAATTCCTCAATCATTATGTTCACACTGCGACAACTTTGGTACTTGAAGAAGCTATCATAATTACAACAACATTTCATGAGGCAATTCCTCAATCATTATGTTCACACTGCGACAACTTTGGTACTTGAAGAAGCTATCATAATTACAACAACATTTCATGAGGCAATTCCTCAATCATTATGTTCACACTGCGACAACTTTGGTACTTGAAGAAGCTATCATAATTACAACAACATTTCATGAGGCAATTCCTCAATCATTATGTTCACACTGCGACAACTTTGGTATTTGAAGAAGCTATCATAATTACAACAACATTTCATGAGGCAATTCCTCAATCATTATGTTCACACTGCGACAACTTTGGTACTTGAAGAAGCTATCATAATTACAACAACATTTCATGAGGCAATTCCTCAATCATTATGTTCACACTGCGACAACTTTGGTACTTGAAGAAGCTATCATAATTACAACAACATTTCATGAGGCAATTCCTCAATCATTATGTTCACACTGCGACAACTTTGGTACTTGAAGAAGCCATTAAAATTACAACAACATTTCATGAGGCAATTCCTCAATCATTATGTTCACACTGTGACAACTTTGGTAGTTGAAGAAGCCATTATAATTACAACAACATTTCATGAGGCAATTCCTCAATTATTATGTTCACACCACGACAACTTTGGTAGTTGAAGAAGCTATTATAATTACAACAACATTTCATGAGGCAATTCCTCAATCATTATGTTCACACTGTGACAACTTTGGTAGTTGAAGAAGCTATTATAATTACAACAACATTTCATGAGGCAATTCCTCAATCATTATGTTCACACTGCGACAACTTTGGTAGTTGAAGAAGCTATTATAATTACAACAACTTTTCTTGAGGCAATTCGTCAATCATTATGTTCACACTGCGACAACTTTGGTAGTTGAAGAAGCTATTATAATTACAACAACATTTCATGAGGCAATTCCTCAATCATTATGTTCACACTGCGACAACTTTGGTAGTTGAAGAAGCTATTATAATTACAACAACATTTCATGAGGCAATTCCTCAATCATTATGTTCACACTGCGACAACTTTGGTACTTGAAGAAGCTATTATAATTACAACAACATTTCATGAGACAATTCCTCAATCATTATGTTCACATTGCGACACCTTTAGTACTTGAAGAAGCTATTATAATTACAACAATATTTCATGACACAATTTCTCAATCATTATGTTTACATTGTGACAACTTTAATACTTAAGAAGATATTATAATTATAACAACATTTTATGAGGCAATTTCTCAATCATTATATTCACATTAAGACAACTTTAGTACTTAAAAAAGCTATTGTAATTACAACAACATTTCATTATGCAGTTCCACTCTCGTTGAATTTCATGTTATTGAAATCCATTTGAAATGATAAAGATGAGGCATTTATGTAAAATCAATTTTTTTTGCAATGTCTTAGGGAGTAGGCATCAACGTTGGAACCAATCCCTTGGTATACTAGCATATTATCTCGTAATTGCATAATTTGTTTTAACTATGATCACATGGTAAATTGGTATACTAGCATATTATCTCGTTATTGCATAATTTGTTTTAACTATGATCACATGGTAATTTTTAGCTTAAAGTAAAAGTCTCCTTTGACTTTGGAAAAGAAAATATGAAAAAATAAATCTTTTTCAAAGATGTTTCACCATTTAGTAGATTTTATTAAGATTCCCTGAGAATCGAGACAAACTACTTTCACGCATTATGACAACTCTAGTATTTAAGAGCAGCGAAAAGAAGTTATAATTATGACATCCAAGAGTCGATTCCACTCCCCTCTCGTTGATTGTCGCAAATAAAAGTCCCTATGAAAATGCTATAATGAGTTTGTTGAAAAAGTTGGTTTTAATGAAATTATGATGCAGATGTACCATATATTTTGGAAAATGTTGCCAGACTATATGTATATATATATATATATATATATGAAAATTGAATAGGTTGTGTATATGTATAATATATAAATGAAAGAGGGGTTGATTCCATTAATGTGATGATGAAATTAGAATGTAGTGGAAAATGGTTTGTAATGTTGTTATTATCATCATATTATTATGATATTATTATGATATTAATGTGTAATGTTGTTATTATTATGATATTAATTATTTTTTTAATATAGTGTTTTTTTAATAAAATAAATGAGTTTTTAAAATTTTAAAATTAATCATAATAATAATTGAAAAATTATTTGATAAATTATTTTTTAATAAAAAAATCATTTTCCTATATAATAATGAAGAAAAAGTTACTTTATTTAAGCTAAAGTATATTTATTGGGTTATTTAACTAAAAATTAATAATAGTTTATAATGTTGTTATTATGACCATATTAATATTATTATGATATTAATTATTTTTTAATACAATGTTTTTTAATAAAATAAATGAATTTTTAAAATTTTAAAATGTAATCATAATAATAATAATTTAAAGGTTATTTGATAAATTATTATTTTAATAATTATTATTATTTTTTTTTAATTTTTTTTTAATAATGAAGAAAAAGTTCATTTAAGCTAAAATATATTTATTGGGTTATTTAATTAAAAAATAATTTTGATTTATAGTAATACATGTTGTATAAAGTAATATTAGAAGGTTGATCTAATCTTAACTCTTGTGTCTTTCTTTAGATTATTTAGTGAGATGATGTGAAGATTTCCTTCTCAAATTTGTGGAATAAAATAATTTTCTCATTATGTAGACGATCATTCCTATAATGCTAAAGCTCATTGAACATAATGAGAGTAATAACTCTCCTTTCCCAATGGTATCTAGGGTGCTTATATTATTCTTTCTACTTTTCCACATCGATCCAACCCCCTTACTAGTCTTTCTTGGGAGGATAGAAAGTTGATTAACCTACTCTAGAGAGGTTATGTGAGGAGGTTCTTCTTCATTATTGTCTCCCATATCTATTGTGAATTTCTCCACTTCTATTGAGTATGGCGCTCCACTCCTTTCCACTAAGCGGGGCTTTGATCTTTTTTTTGTAAGTTTTTTAGAACTATCCTCCCTTAACTTATACCTTGGATAAGATGTTATCAAATGACCACACTCATATCTTGATTGACATTTGAAGGTCACTTGCTTGTAATCTAGTTTTTGCTTCAACATTTTTCATACTACCTTGAGCAACATATCTTATGGTAGACCATTTATAAAGTCCACTTCAACTTAAATCTTTAAATGTGTTGTGACAAGTTTATTATTGGTTGATGAGGTGTGGAAATGAAATTTACTTAGGGGATTTCCATTAGAGGATCTACAAGCTTCTAGGTTGTTTTGAAAATGTTTACACCATGCTAGGGGTGTGCTTCATATAATGTGGGATGTAAGGTGAAGCCCTTGCCCTCGTTGCATATTACATTGTCTTAGTTGATTGACATTTGGATAGTTTACTATAGGTGCAATACTACTATAAAAGGTTGTGGTATAATTTCCCATTGCATTTTTATAAGGAAAAAATCCAACTTTGAGTGTTGCAAAACACAATGCTAAAAGGAGCATCGTGGTTTGTGTAAACCTTGTGCCAAATTTGCTTCATCTTTTTTGGCACATATTTTAGAAGTAATTGTCTTAGAAATGAATAATATGACACAAAAAGATTTCATACATCCCATCGCTGTCATATTGCATTGAATATTATTGCAAAAAAATACTTACTAAGTTACTTTTGCATTGAGTCTACATCATATGCATGTACATTGCATCAATATGTTGGAAACCAGGAAAATACTAAGAGGGGAAAATCAATATATTAACACTTTTAACAATCACTAGCCAATTGAACACATTCAATAGGACAATAATATACCAATCACATAAATCTTGAACACTATAAGTTTACTTGGAAACATAGGGAAGAAAATCACAACTTATTTTTTATTATGATGTAAATGTAAGCACTGACTCCAAATTACGTCAAATTACATGGGCACTAACCTAAAGGAGGCTCCAACCCCCTTCTATTTGCAAACATCAACTTGTTGGAAGCACCAACTCCTTGAATTTTATAGGTGCCAACTTGAAGGAGGTTTTAATTCCCTTGGTTTGCAAGCACCTACTTGCTCAACCTTTTAGATCCTTCTTTGATCAAATTTTCAAACTCATATCTAAATCTTTTTAGTTAACACTATCACCAATGCAATAGCTAAATCTCAAATCAACTTCTCCTTGCTCTACATCTACCTATCTTTCTCTTATTATCTGATACAATTAAGCTTCTTCTCCACTGATATTCTCCTTCATCTAGTTTCTTTTCTGCAATTCAGATCTTAAAACTTTAGATTTTAGTTCTTCTAACTCACGCCAACTCCAAGTCTTAGTTAATCATGACATCCAACCCCTGCAGTTCACCTCCTTTCAAATTTGTTTCAGTTCTTCATCAATCTTCACTAAGCACCAATTAATCTTCTATAACACAACTCCCATTTTTTTTTGTTTTCAAACACACACTCTTCTGCCTATTCACTGCACTTCTACAATTCAATTTGCATGGGAAATACTGCATCTTACATGACTTTTCTTTCCTTTTATAGACACTGCCAAAACATAATTTAATTTATTCCTTCCACTTTTACTAAATTTGGCATCCACAACAAACTTTATTCCTTTAATAGAATTTTGGCACCTGAATGCCAAATTTTTGTCTAGTAGCCCCTAATAGTTAGCTTCATGGTGCATATGACCATGGGCCTGAACCAAAGGTTTAAGCCCCAAGGGTGTGTAGCCTTGGAACACTGCAAAATACTCAATGGTTAAACCACTAACACCTTTTGAGGCTTATCAGTAGATCTGATTGTAATCTAGGGCTGGAACATCACTTCACCTCCTACCTGTATAAGCTTTAACAAGAGGGGGGGTCTGTAATTTGTCATATATTCGACTTAATCAACCCCCACCCTTTTAGTTGTTGGGTGTGGAGCCTGATTATCTTCTTTATTTAGAGGTATCACCGCATTGGACCCCAGTTCGTAATGTGGCGGCAACGCCGCCCATAATATTTACGCGGCAAGGGGGGTCCAGGGGGGGTGACTGCGATCTTTGGGAGCCCCCCCGGTGGGGGATCGGGGGTAGCGCCCCCAAAGCTAAAAATATATGTAAAATGTTGTAATTTCATAGTCAATTTGGGCCGTTCATTAGGCAGAGATCTGATGGTAGAAGTTATGTTTAATTTAGGGTTTTTTTTCCCTAGAAGGTAACCCCTCACATATATGTGGGAATTGTATTCCATCTATGTAGATCTGTATTCTGAGTGAGAAAGAGAGAGGAGACTGTGTGAGAGAGAAGAGGGTATTATAGTGGATTTGCCGTAGGTTGTATCTCTTCAGTTTGTTGGATAATATAAAAGGAAGGATTGGCTGTTTCTCCGTGGATGTAGCCCAAATTGGGTGAACCACGTATATCTGTGTCTCTCTTGTTTTATGTGTTTTTTGTGTTTATATTTATGTAGTACTTTTATGTGTTCCATTGCTCTGTGATATATAATTTTTTAACAACTGGTTTCAGAGTTGAAGGTCTATTTGGCTGATAAACTCATAGGAGAGAAGGGTTCCCAGTTTGAGTGGGAGCAATGGCGGAAGATGGTAGGTTTAGGGTCGAAAAATTTAACGGACAAAACTACCAGCTATGGAAGATGTAGATGGAAGATTATTTGTATCAGAAAGATCTGTACCAACCATTGAGCGGAAAGGCAAAGAAGTCGACGAGTATGACAGACACAAAATGAGATATTCTTGACAAAAGGGCACTTGGAACAATACGGCTGTGCCTAGCAGCATCGGTAGCCTTTAATATTTCAAAGGAAGCAACAACATAGGGTTTAATGTCGGTATTGGACAAACTATATGAAAAACCCTCGGCCTCAAATAAGGTATTTCTTATGAAGCGTTTATTTAATATGAAGATGTTAGAAGGTGGATCTGTTGCTGATCATTTAAATGAATTTAATACAGTTACTAGTTAGTTAAGTTCTGTAGGGGTAACTTTTGATGATGAAGTTAGGGATCTGTTATTTCTGTGCTCATTGCCAAAAAGTTGGAATGGTTTAGTTATGTCCATTAGTAACTCTATCTCTGGATCTAGTACTTTAAAGTTTGATGATGTTATTGGTGCAATCCTTAGTGAGGAAATGCGATGGAAAAGCTCTGGTGAGACATCAGGTAATGCTTTGATTACAAAGACCTGCGGAAGAAAAATGGAAAGAGGAAAGAGCCCCGGATATCGCAGTAAGTCAAGGAAAGGTAGATCCAAGTCTAGATTGAGGATAGTGTGCTGGAAATGCAGGAAGAAAGGACACCTGAAGAAATATTGCAAGTCCCAGAAGGGAAAAGAAGGAGACACAAAATAAGAAAACAATCATGAAGCGAATGTGACAGGTGATGTGTTGAAAGATGCTTTGATTATTTCATTAGAAAATATTATTGATGCCAGGTGGTAGATTCAGGGGCCTTATTCCATGCCACAAATGATAGGAAACATTTTCATGATTTTGTTCAAGGATATTTTCAACAAGTTCGACTGGGTGATGATAAACCCTGTAAAATCATTGGAATGGGTACAGTTTTCATAAAACAGCAAAATGAAAATCAATGGCTATTGAAGGAGGTAAGGCATGTTCCAGATCTGAAGAAAAATCTAATTTCAACAGGGCAATTGGGAGGTGAAATTTGTGTAACTACTTTTACAAATAAAACTTGGAAGGTCACTAAAGGATCCCTGGTAATAGAGAAAGGAGAAAAGGTTGGTACATTGCATTTATGCGATGGTATTTCTAATTCTGTTAATTCTTTAACCTCTACAGGAGAAGATACAACATTGTGGCATCATAGGCTTGGGCACATGAGTGAGAAGGGGATGCAAATTTTTCACAAAGAAATTTGTTGCCAGTTTTAAAGCATGTTGATTTAAAATTCTGTGAGAATTTTGTTTATGGAAAACAAAAGAGAATTAGATTCCTCAGAGTTGGGAAAGAAAAGAGGATCGAAAAATTAGAGCTTGTGCATATAGATGTATGGGGACCTGCTCAGGTATCATTTCTCAGTGGCTCTCATTATTATGTTAATTTTATTGATGATGCAACGAGAAAAACCTGGATTTATTGTATTCGAAATATATCTGATATATTTGATACTTTCAAGAAATGGAAAGCTTTGGTTGAAAATGAGACAAGAAAAAGGTTGAAGTGTATCAGATTAGTCAATGGAGGTGAATATTGCAACAAAGAGTTTGATAGGTACTATTCAGAGAATGTAATTCGTAGAGAGAAGACAGTTCCGGGAACACCACAAGAAAATGGTGTGTCAGAAAGGATGAATAGGACAATCATGGAGCGTGCAAGGTGCATGAGACTGAATGCAGGATTGCCTTTAAAATTTTGGGCAGATGCTGGAGATACTGTTGTTTATCTAATAAATAGAGGGAATTCAAGTTCCTTGCATGGTAGTATTCTAGAGGAGGCATGGACAGGTAAAAAGGTAATCTGCTCATTTTTAAAGACTTTTGGTTGTGAAGCCTTTGTCCACATTAATAAAGAAAATAGAATAAAGCTTGAGGCAAAATCAAATAAATGTACCTTTATTGGATATGGTGTTAATGATTTTGGTTATCGCTTTTATGATTATGAAAAAAACAAAATCATTAGAAGTATAGATGTTAGGTATTCAATGAAAAGGTTTTGTATAAGGATTAGCTACATGAAAAGAAACAAGAAAAAGAAAACAAAGAATACACAGTGCTTGATGAGATCATAGAAAAAGTGATGGTGCCTGAAAATCATAATGATCAACAACCAGAAAAACAAAAACAACCACAACAACAACACGCACCTCAAACACCTGAAAGTGGTGTTAGAAGATCTACCATGATAAGTAGACCCCCTAAACAATACTCTCCTTCATTATATTATGTATTGTTGACTGATTCTGGTGAACCAAAATGTTATGAAGAAGCAGTGCAAGTAGAAACTAGGAAGAAGTGGGAGCAAGCCATGAAAGAAGGGATGGGCTCCTTAGCACATAACCAGACGTGGGACTTAGTTAAGTTACCTGCAAGTAAAACAAGATTGCAGAATAAATGGGTTTACAGGTTGAAGGAAGAAGATGGAGGTAGAAAAAGGTATAAACCTAGACTTGTGGTGAAGGGGTTTGCGTAGAAAAAGGGTATAGATTTTGATGAGATATTTTCTCCTTTTGTTAAAATGACTTCAATCATAACTATTTTAAGGCTAGTAGCAGCTGAAGATTTGCATCTTGAGCAGTTATATGTAAAGATAGCCTTTCTCCATGGGGATTTGGAGGAAGATATATATATATATATATATATATATATATATATATATATATATATATATATATATATATATATATATATATATATATATATATATATATATATATATATATATATATATATATATATATATATGCAACAACCACAAGTATATGAGGTAAAAGGGAAGGAGAAACTAGTGTGCAGGTTGAAGAAGAGCTTGTATGGCTTAAAATAGGCTCCAAGGAAGTGGTATCTAAAATTTGACATATTTATGTTTAAACAAGCTTATACTAGATGTCACTCTGATCATTGTGTTTATCTCAAAAGGAAAAATGATGGAAGATATATTATATTTTTATTGTATGTAGATGACATGCTTGTTGCAGGTTCTAACATGCAGGAAATAAATGTGCTCAAAAGAAAATTGGCGAACTCATTTGCAATGAAGTATTTGGGTGCTGCAAAACAAATCCTTGGTATGACAATAACTAGAGACATGAAGAATCGAAAATTAACATTGTCTCAGATTGAGTACTTAGAAAAGGTGTTGAAAAGATTTAATATGCAAAATGCAAAACCAGTTAGTATACATTTGGCTAGCCATTTCAAACTAAGTAACGAGGTGTGTCCCAAGACTCAAGAAGAAATGGATTATATGTCTGAAGTTCCATATGCATCAGCAGTTGGAAGCTTAATGTATGCAATGGTCTACACAAGGCTTGATATTACACATGTAGTGGGAGTTGTAAGCAGGTACATGAACAATCCAGGAAAAGAACATTGGATGGCGGTGAAGTGGATTCTCAGGTGTCGAGCCGTGAAAAGGGTATTTTTCACCTTTAATTACCTCACATTAACTTGTCAATCCAGGAACGATTTGTTATTTCAAAGAGTGTACTCAGTTTGAGGCTGTCATTTGCTAGAGTAATGCTAGTAGTATAGTGCTCAGAATACAAGAGTAAACGGATGCTTAAAACAAGATCTACTTACAGCAAAGCACTTTAAAGCCTAAATCATGCATTCGGAAAACTAAGCGGTTTATCAGTCAAGGGTCCAGTAACAGTAACTCATCCCTCTGTAAACTGATGTAATTAAAGATAATCAAGGAACAGATCATCAATCTGGGAACTAGACAACAAATGTCAATGCCCACTACAGTTTTAGATCGTTCTGCACACCAAAGCAATGAGAACGCAAATAACAGGAAATGGAACAACAACTAGGAAATGGAACAGCAACTAAGAAATGGAACAGCAACTAGAAAATGTAACAGCAACTGATTCTTATAAACAACAACACTTTAATCTACAGGAATAAGTGTAGCAATCGTATCCTACAGAAATCAGATAGCAATCTTTACTCTAGGAATAAATCAGACAACACACGGAAATAGAACGACAACTGATTAGTAATGAAATATAGAACAACACTTGGAACCAAATGTAAATGCACAATAAACTAAGATAAATAACACACACGACACACCTTAGTATTGAGAAAAACAATAATCTGATTTTGGTACTACAAATATCAATCTTAGTTATAAAGAATAACGATTGTAATTCATAATGGAACAACAATATCAGTTGAATTAGCAATCGCAATTAAATGTAATCTATAGATGAATATAGTAATACCAATTTATGACTGTTACAACACGGGTACTCTGTAATTGAACAACAATAGCATTCTGTAAAGACCGGCAATGTTATATTGATGATTAAAGGAGCAACAATGCGTTAGAGATTCAGAATGAACAATCCGACATTCCTATCACAGAGAACGATATTACTTAGTCGAACATGAATCAAATATAACAGAGTTGTGATGTAAAATAACAAAACACATCAGATTACCGAACAATGCTGATAATGAAAACCATGCACGAACTAAAGATAATGATACAGGAGCAAGTGTTCCACCAGGGCTGGGCCCTTAGCCTCCAGGGACACACTGCTTGAAATTACTCCAGGATCAAAGACGAAACAACAACCAGATTTATATTAAAGCATTAAAACAGAGTTACAGTGAATCACTTCTCAACGAGAGTCAATGATCAAAGTTTCAAATACAGAGAAAAGTTACATAGAAAAAATAACAGTAGATCGTCGCCCGGGCTAGCAGTGCTACCCCTTTTTATAACAGCTAAAGTGGAGATATCAAGGATGCAAAAATAGTTAAGGCAGCGATCCCTCAGGATCAAAGGATCCTGAGGGATTCGCCAAACTGTTAATTCCCAGTTATCTGTTTGTTTTCTTGCACCGAGTCGATATCTCCTTTTCCTTTCCTTGGTTGATATGTTTTAATTTAGATCACCTTGTTTGCATATGGTTCCCCGCCAAAGGGACAACAGTTAACTTGGCCCTGTCTTTTTCTTTGGAACGACAATCTTTCGTTTTTCCCTTTTCCTGCATAAGAAATAGAAATTATTAGTGTTTTCGTGTTGCATATAAATCCTATAGATTTTGTCATGATTTCTTATTATCTACCTAGTTCATGATGCAAAGAGGTTATGAGTTCTAAAGAAAAGATGACAAAATAATCAATAAAAACATACCTTCTTTAGTACTCCACACACCCCCCTGCTTACCCTTTTTCATGCCCTCATGAAAACATTGTAGTTGACATGTAAGGTAGTGAGAGAGTAGGCTGGAGATGGGATCTCATGTGGTGGTCTACAGCCATGATGCCTAACTAGGTGTTCAAAAAGATGGCCTGTCTAACCCTCAGGCATCTCATACAGGGCTTGGTATCCAGGTGCAGGGTGCCAAATAATTGGACTCCGAAACCTATATCCTAACCAAGATGGCCCTGCCCTCAAGATAATTTCGCCATAGAGGTTCAAGTGATCGAAAAAAAATTTAAAGTTCTCATAATTAAATGGTTTCCTGAGTTGAATATTCGGATTAGAAATCTGATATTGAAATTTAGCAGCATCAATGGCAAGGTCTTTAATAGTGAAAAAGTATTATATTCCTTGCTGATTGATTGCTGTATGAATGGGTCCTAATGCTTCAATCACGCCTGGAGTCCTCACGAGATTCCTATGTTTCCTCCATAACTGCACTGGATTTCTAGGCTCAGCTCTTACCCATAAATCTAATCCGTTTTCTTGTCTTTGGAAGGCATTATAGGCTTTAAGCCATTTAATTTGATTAACCCCAAACGAAATAAATGCCTGCAGTTGGATATCCCCAACGAAAGGGCCAGGGTTCTGCTCTGTCTCTTGATCTAACACAAGGTTATGCAGATAGAATTCACACAATAATCTTTGAACCTTTACTCCATAGTGCTTACAACAATTTATAAAATCATCAATAGTATTAATTTGTATAGGGGCTCCTGCTTTGACAGCCTTAATTTTCAATTGCAAATATCGTTCCATTAAAAACAAGGCATAATTCTTAGCAGGGGCTCTACATGCTAGGACGTCAGTGTACAAAGAGCATAAGGTATCCATCTGCTTGATAACTACATCTAACCTATGAGTTACCTTTGCGACTTTTTCTTCTTCCTTTCGCCATCCTTCAAAGGCCTGGCTTTCAGATAAATTGACATTCCTTAGCTGTTGTTGTAATTCTTCATACTTTTCTCGAGAAACTGTTTGTTTTGTGAGTTTTTCTACTGCTTGTTGAGCTTGTACCAAACCCTCTCGTAGGGTTACTGTCCTCGGATCACTGTCCCACATGGTAGTGGTAAGCGGAAGATTCACTTGAATCTTCTTATTGCATTGTCTTGTGTTCATGGTTCGTAATTCTTCAGAGGGTTGTGCCTCTGTCTGAACTTCTTTGTCACAGGCCGACATATCATCTGTTTGTACTTCAACATGGGTAACAACTGAATGTTGTTCCTTTTGGTTTTGAACGGCAGGCTGGACTTGAGTCCTCCTTACCTTTTTCTTGAGGGGTCTTGCCGGAGTGGTTGCATGTCTTACCCCCGAAGTCCTTTTTACTCTCTTTCTCATTTTCAAAACCCTGATTTGTTGTCGAAGTCGAGCTATCACATTCAGTAATCTTTGCTGTTCTTTTCGTAATCTTCTAATTTCTTCTGTTTTCTTAGAAGGAACAACTGTCTGTTTACTTGGGCCTGGACTATTATCTTGGCCAATTCCCTGGTTTTCTTCTTGGGGTGCTCCTTCGTTGTTCTGTTCGGGTTGCTCAGGAGTAGAAACCCTAGCTGGCTCTGTTATTTCCTGGGTAACTTCTTTTTCCACTCCTTCTTCTCCATGAAATTCTTCTGGTGCACTCTGGCTGGGAACAGATTGTTCCTCTTCTGTATCTTCATCACTTTTCTCTCCTGTCATACTTACATCATGAACATAATGATTCTCTTCATTTTCTTCCTCGTCGCGCAATTCTTTGGGTGCATTTTTGTCCTGAGCAGAATGCTCCTTTGATTCTTCTTCAATATGGAGGCCTAGCGGGCTGAGAGGTTGGGCATATTCACCCATATTGGCCAGAATTTGGGCCAATTCATCCTCTTGCAATGGATTTTGCAATGGGCTTTCTTCGCATTGTTCTGTCTCTGCCTCTGCCTGCCCAGGCTGCTCGGTCTCTTCCTCTGTTTCTTCTTCCTCATTTCCTTCCAATTCTTTCTCATTCTCTCCTCCTTCCAATTGCGGGGGTTGCTCGTCCCCGGAATCATCTATCTCCATAGGTTGGCTGGTATTCCTTTGGAGATTTTCCAACCTCCCTCTAATCCGTGCCAATCTAACTGATTTTCTCTGTTTCGATGGTCTATCTGGTGTACTGGTAGCATGTTTGCGTTTTGGGGCTGGCAGAGTCAATCCCCCATCTATTATGGCAATTAGCTCTTCCCAGCTACTCTGTTTCTGAGCAAGACTGTGGCTAACTATCAGCCGTATCAGCCCATGGTGACTTACTACCGATTCTACATGTTGTGACTTTTTCATGCTTCGGGAAACATCATGAAGTAATGAATTTAAAAATGTAGGTAAGTTCACAGAGAATTTCTATTTTAATACAGCTAAGAGTTTAAGGTGTCCTGGTCTTACTATGTCTTTCCTGCCTTCACAGGTGATGTAGCTCTGGATGCCTTTTGCCAATTCTGCCCACGGCTCTCCTAATGCTGCTGGTAGAATTCCCTTTCCTTTGACTGTCAGGTTCTGGCCTTCATCTTGAAAGATTTTTATAATCTTTCACAATTTCTCCTTCTTTAGAGTCCACACAGGTCCAGTGGCTGGCAGTCCTGAGACTTCTGCAATTATGTCATCGATGATTGCTATATGTCTTCCCCTTACTGTGGAGTGATATTCTTGCAAATTCTGCAAGAATTCTATTGCTACGGTCTCGTTGGATTCCTGTAAACGATTAAGATAAACTAACCATCCTGCCCTTGCCAGGATTTCCGTGCAGCATCAGAGACTATCAATACTTGTGGTTCTTTTCAAATTGACCTTCCTTCCATGCTTTAGCTCACTGTAAAAACGCAAAGACGACAATGGAACAACAGGCTATTCAAACTGTTAGAAACATAGAGAAAATAACAAAACAGCAAGGCTCATTCAAATCTTACTAATTGCTGCAAAGTATAATATGGAAATAGCTTAGGAACAACAAGGCATGCAAGTTGAAAAGCGAGATACCATTAAGCCTTGCTATTCCCAAGTAAAATTTTGCCGAATAATAGTCTGACACGTATGCCAGCAAATTATGAGGTCAGCCTCCCCCTTGCAATGTGATAGGCCGTCCTCGGCTATCAAATGAGGGAGCGGCGTGCCGATATGCCATGGTACAGAGTCATAAAGGAACAATGTATGCGAACATGCCATGTTTACAAAAGGAGCAGGTTGTCGAAATCGAGGCGTATAATAGGATCACTTAACAAATAAGAGAATGTTGTGATATGATGCGAGGCTGGGAGGATAGGACAGTTGACGTGCACAACCAATCTAATGCGGTCATTATCGACTTTTCCATCATGATTGGTTATGATAGATTTTTCATGTGTTTAATGGTTCGGGGAAGTGATATACATAATCTTATTTGACGGATTACAAAGGTATAAGACAGAGAAGGGTGTTAATGATTTCTATTGGTGTATAAAGAATGTGACTTCAATACCATTAACAGAGCTCTGCTACCGACATGTGTCCATAACCTTGACAGAGTTGTTTGTTTCACCCATGGAACCATGATCCTTTGTGTATGCTTAGGAAGTGTTGTGCCATGTCAAAATGGAGGTCATTATGCTGGCTTGGTAACCAGTTAAACCATAATGCCATTCACCAGGAAGGAGTGAAAGGTGGGCAGGCCGACTCGTAATGAGACCTCCTGTTCCAAGGGCTCTTTGTTTTTCTGATGTGCCTCTTGGATCATATCCCTGGTGTGGTGGCCATAGTGGGAATGCCACTTCACTTCTTCCTTATGATCATGGTAGGCTGGCTCTTGATGAGACCCCCTATCCTGCATTTGACAACTCATATAAACAAGTCATATAAACATTTTTTCTCCTTTTTTTTCTAAAGTACTTTCCTATTTATACACAAAGGGTGGTTCAGCACTCCTTAAGAGTGGGAATGGTGGAAGAAGTCTTAACATCCCAATAGAAAAATATAGACCCTTTGTTCTTATTCCTTAATAATGATCAAAGAAGATTATGGGAATTTAAAAAGAACCAGCATGATAAAGATAACCAATCATATTAGTATTAGTAGGATAATGATAGCAAAAGTGATGGATAATTGTGTCCTTTCCTCTTTCCTCCCATCAATTCATAGCAATTTCTTGTAAAAATAGCGATTTTATATAATTTGCTGATTTCAGTATGCTCTAGCTTTGTATCCATTGCATAAGTGTATAGCTGTGCTCCAAAAGACTTGAAATAGGAGGAATGGCAGGTATCTTTAAATTGGAACAGCAAGGAGAACAAGCATAAGTAACAGGAATACGAGAATGTTGTCGTTTGAAAAAGGAAGAGCAAAAAAAATACAAGTGTTGTTCCTTTGAAAAAGGAACAGCAGAAAATGCAAATGTCGTTCCTTTGGAAAAGGAACAACAAAAACCAAAAATTTTGATCCTTTTGAAAAGGAACAGCAAAACGCAAATGCTAAAAGTGTCGTTCCTTTGGAAAAGGAACAACAAAAACGCAAATTCCGTTCCTTTGGAAAAGGAACAACAAAAATGAAAAGTGTTGTTCCTTTGGAAAAGGAACAGTAGAAAACTCAAATGCCATTCCTTTGGAAAAGGAACAACAAAAATCAAAAGTGTCGTTCCTTTGGAAAAGGAACAACAAAATGAAAGTGAAAAAGGAACGACTGAAACAAAAGGTGTTGTTCCTTTGAAAAAGGAACAACAAAACAAAAATGCTGTCCCTTTGGAAAAGGAACAGCAGAAACAACAAAAGTGCACACAAATGCTGTCCCTTCAGAAAAGGAACAACAAAAAACGACAGTGCTGTTTCCTCTGAAAAAGGAACAACAGAAAAAAATGCAAGTGCTGTTCTTTTGAAAAAAAAAGGAACAACAAAAACGATGGAATTGCTGCTGCTTCGAAAAGGAACAACAAAGTGCAAATACAAAAATATGTATAGAGAATGATTTAACAAAACAAAGAAATTATGTACAAAGTGTAAAAACAGGTGAATCACTTAATGAATCATAGGTGAGGAAGATTTCTCTTCCTCCTGTAAAATTTTCATATCGGAATCTTCGCGGAGTTGCTGGTAGAAGGATTCCCAAGTAAGTGGTTTGCGGTATAATCGAACTCGGTGGCCATTTACTTTAAAGGTATGTCCAGATCCATCAATAGTGACTAGAGTAAGGGTGCCATTATCATGTACCTTATGGATTTCATATGGCCCCAGCCAACGAGTCTGAAGCTTCCCAGGAAAATCTTGAAACCTGGAATCGTATAAGAGTGCCCAATCTCCCTCGTGGAAGACTTTATTTTTAATGAGAGTGTCATGCCATTTAGCTCACTGCTGTTGGATCAATGCAGTGTGTTGGAGGGCAGAGAGCCTAATTTCATCCAGCTCATTGATTTGCTGTAATCTATTAATCTGTGCCTCGTTTAGATCTAAGCCGACTTCTTGTGTTGTTCGCAGTGTTTGGATTTCGAATTCTATGGGAAAGATGGGTTGCTTTCCAAACACCAATTGGTAAGGTGAATAGCTGGTAGTGCTTCTCCATGTTGTTCTGTAAGCCCACAAGGCTTCTGGTAGTCTTGCAGCCCAATCGCGTCTATGTGACGCAATGGTTTTTGTTAAGATTGCTTCTATTATTTTATTGCTGCTTTCTACTTGACCATTTTCCTGTGGGTGGTATGGAGTGGTGATTTTGTGCTGGATATGATAGTTTTTGAGTGTTGCAGCAATCTTGTTACCAACAAACTGTGGTCCACCATCTGTAATTATATCTCTTGGAAGCCCATATCGCATGAATATATGGAACAGGAATTGTATGACAGAATCCTCTATAGCTCTCGGCAATGCCTCTGCTTCAACCCATTTGGTGACATATTCTGTTGCTACTAAAATATATGTTTTCTAGTTCGAGGATGGGTTAATTGATCCAACGAAATCGAGGGCCCATCGCTTGAATGGTTCAATAACTAGTTGTGGGTTCAGGGGCATTTCGTCAAACTGACCAGGGCGTCCTGCTCTCTGGCAACTGTCACAGGCTTGAACGAACTTTTTTGCATCTTTGAAGATCGTGGGCCAATAATACCCTGTTTGCAGGACCTTATGTCCAGTTCTGCAATCGGTGAAATGTCTGCCACATGGTCTGTCATGACAAGCTTTCAAAATGTCAAAAATTTCATCCTCGCGGACGCATCTCCTGATGTGCATATCTGCGCCTGTATGGAACAGGTAGCCCCCAATCCAAGAAAATCAAGCACTTCGCTAGATAATCTGTTTTCGTTCATTGGGGGTTAGATGTTTTGGTAATTTACCTACTGCTAAGTAATTCGCAACATCAGCATACCAGGGTGTTTTAATAGTGACAACAAACAAATGCTCATCTGGAAATTGATCTTCAACTGCTGCTGCGTCCATTGGTTTTGGCATTCGCGAGAGAAAGTCAGCTACATGATTTTCTTTTCCAGGTTTGTCCTTGATTGTAATATCAAATTCCTGCAATAAAATCAGCCATCTAGTTATTCTACCATTTGTTATTGGTTTATTTGCTAAATATTTTATGGCAGAGTGAACTGTATACAAGATAATAGGATATCCAGTAATGTAGTGCTTGAACTTATTGACAGCATGTATTACAGCTAGAAATTCCTTTTCAGTAATAGTATAATTCAATTAAGCAAGGGATAAATTCTTTCTAATATAATAAATTGCATATGGTTTTTTAACTTCTTCCTACCCAAGGGCTGCTCCAATAGCTGTATCTGAGGCATCTGATGAAATTTGGAATGGCATGTCCCAATTTGGTCCTCGAAGGACTGGGGCTGTGGATACAAGCTTCTTCAGATCCTGAAAAGTACGGTCACATTTTTCTATCCAAAGAAAGTCAACATTACCTGTCAGTGCATATAGAGGTGCAACAATATGCGAAATGTGTTCTATAAACCTTCTATAATAACCAGAAAATCCAAGAAAACTATGTACCTCTGTTTGAGTGGTAGGAGTGGGAATTAGAAAAATTATTTGAATTTTGGCTGGGTCTACCTGTATGCCAACTGCTGAGATATAATGGCCTAGAATAAGTCCTTCAGTCATCATCATATAGCATTTTTCATGGCTCAAACAAAGCCTGGTGGCAATGCAGCGCTGTAGGACTTTTTCCAGTGTGTCCAATGCTGGGTCAAAATCATCTCCGTATTGTGTAAAGTCATCCATGTATACTTCAAGCCCTTCATTTATTAAGTCAGAAAAGATGGTGAGGATAGCCCTTTGAAATGTGGCAGGATCATTGCATAAGCCAAAAGGTAGAACTCTATAGGCAAATGTTCCCCAAGGACAAGTAAAAGTGGTTTTGTCTTGGTCTTCAGGGGCAATATGAATCTAATTGTATCCACTGAAGCCGTCTAAGAAAGAAAAGAATTTCTTCCCTGCCAAAGTGTCTAATACTTGGTCAATGAATGGAAGGGGAAAGTGGTCTTTTTGTGTTGCTTTATTTAGCTCTCTATAATCTACACAAATCCTCCACTTTCCATTCTTCTTTGGTACCACAACAAGTGGAGAGACCCATTTACTATCGGAGATAGGGTAGATGAAGTTGACATCTAAAAGTTTTTGAAGTTCAGCTTTTACAACATCTTTTAGATGAGGATTAAGTCTCCTTTGTGGTTGGCGAATAGGTCTCGCATCCCTTTCTATGTAAATGTGGTGTGTACATAACTGGGGATCAATTCCTTTCATATCAGGGTAGTCCCATGCAAATGCTCCTTTATATTTCCTCAATAGTTGGATGAGCTTCTTTTCTTGCTCGGAAGTCAGGTTGGCATTAATGTTTAAAGTCTTTCCTGGCTCAATTTCTACAATTTTACTATTTGAAACAGAGGTAGTAGGTATTGTTTGATCGTGTGTATCTTTAAGAGGATCTTCTTCTAATTCATTATCAAATGTTGCTTCTATCATGTGACATTGTATGTGGGATCTGGGTTCAACTTGGCTAATAAAATTATTAATGGCATCATCTTCTGTTTGGTCTTTGAAATCAAGGGCCTCTTCTATGGTTAATGGAGATCTAATATTTTCGGTGAGGTATGATACAAGATGCTTGTTAGTTTTTATTATTGTGACACTTGGTTGCGTTGGAGGATATAAAGCTAGGTTCTTGATATCTGCCCCTCTAGTTATGGTCATATTGCCTTGTCGGCAGCCAATATAAGCATCGGCAGTTGCAAGCCAAGGTCTGCCTAAAATCAATGGATGTCCATCAAGTTGGTTTTTGGGGTTTATTATCATAAAATTGGCCAGATACTCCCAGGAGTCAACGGATACCATGACATCATGTAGTGTGCCTTCTGGCCTAACCACAAATCGGTCAGCCAATTCTAGTAAAGTAGAGGTCGGTTCTACTGATGTAATGCCCAGTTTTTGGCAAGTGGTGGTTGTTAAGATATTAATTGCAGCTCCTAGATCAACTAAGGCATTTGAGAAGGTTTGACCATAGATTTGTATGGTTACTATTGGATTTCCTGGGTCTTCGTAATTAACGGGTGTTTCTTTTCCTGATAATAAGTTGGATAGAGTGCCACTTACTTGGACTTTTGGGTTATTTGTTATTTTCCTCCTTGGTTTCTTTATACATAATTCTTTGATAGTCCTTGCATATATGGGGATGTCTTGAATGGCTTGGAGGAATGGGATTTTTATGTACATATTTTTTAGTTCTCCTAGAATATCAAAATTAGGGTGTTGTATAGGTCGAGGTATAATTAATCGCTCTGGGAATGGGGGAGAGGATGTGGTTGTTGGGTCATGAATTTGTTGTCTGGTCACGTCCTCTTCTTGTAGCGGTTGTTCTGTAGGTAACTGATTTTCAACTTGAGTTGTTTTATCTCCCTCTATTTTGATGATACGCCCAGATCTTAATTGAAGGTCATTACACTCCCTTAGATCGGTTCCTATTTCTGGTGTTTCCACTATTTGAATAGATTGGACCAGTCTGTTATTCGGATTAGGGTTGGGTTGGGCTGGGAGTTGTGGTCTTAAATTAGACTGGGGGTTTTGTTGTAAGGCTGGCAGTGTAGGTTGAGGGAGTGGGATGGTTCCTATTGGCTGATTCATTAGTCTTTGCCAGTTTGTCTGCTAGGCTTGACTCTGTGAGGTAGGAGGGGTCCATTGTGCTGGATATACGTTGTTTTGCCAATATGGTGGGGTATAGGGAAAATTTGGCCAATTGGGTTGGTTTGCTTGATTTGGCCATGGAGATGATGAAGGAAATGATTGCTGTGACCAATTCGGGAAGGGAGGTTGATTTTGCCACATTGTATTATATTGTTGAGCATGATATTGTGGAGGCTGAAAAGAAGAAGCTGGGTCTGAAAACATACCTGATTGTCGTGGCTGCCATTGATGGCACTGATTGAGTAGATACACTGGTTCTAGTTCTTCTTCTGCTTCCTTGTATACTGCTTTCAATCCAGGAAGTGAGGGGCAACTCTTTGTAGAATGGTCTTTTGTACAGATGGCACAAACTTGGACTGCATCTAATGGACACTCCTTATGGCTATGTTTCTTTCTGCATCGGGGACAGAAGATTGCCAAATTCTGTTCTGCCTCTACTTGCTTTTGTTTGGCCTGCATAATATCAAGTTGTGTTGTCAGTGTCCCCAATATGTCAGTTTTAAAATTTTCTAATAAATTTCCAATTTCTACACGAGTTACTCCTTCTGCCAAAATTCTATTATCTCTTACAAACCGATCATGTTCTGCTAGTTTTAGTCTTGTGCTACCTCTCGAGCTCCTGATACATAGATTAATAATGTCAGCAAAATTTTCCTGATAAATATCTCCTTTTCCCATAATATTCAATGTTTCAATCCATTGTTCCTTCATTCCCCTAATTAATGTTGTTTTTAACACATTATCAGGTAAGGGTAATGATGCATAAGGATATCTTTGAAGATTATACTGGAAACGTTCAACATACTCTTCTAATGTTTCATTTGGTCTAGCTACCATCTGAAATATTTCATCTTTTAACTCTCTAGACCTGCAATAGTCCTGATATTTTTTTAGAAAAGATTCTTTCATTTGATCCCAGTTATTTATAACACCACCACCCAATCCCATAAACCATCTTAAAGTATCCCCTTTTAATGTAGAGGGAAATAATTTCAGTTTCTGGGGATCGCTGGTATAGTCATATCCTCTACACAACACATCAAATTCAAACAGGAATGCATCCAGATCTTCTGATGTAAGGCCATGGAATGTAGGGATGTGCTGAAGAGGAATTGATTTCATAGGTGCATTAGCTGTAGTATCCACAATGGGGTATTGCAGTGTAGAGGTTTGGGTGTTTGGCTGGTTTTGGGCCATTTGGTCAAATATATGCCAATAACCTTCTGGGATATCTAGGAGGGTATTCCTAGGTTGTCGAGGGGGAATGGCTCTAACGGGAATGGTCTTGACAACACTTCCTTTATCTGGGATAATGAGAGTGCCTAACTTCTGGGGGGATTCAGGTTCTTGAATTTCGTTATAAATGATTTTTGCAGCGCTTCCCTTAGCTGGATTGCTTAATGGCTGAATTATCCTAAGGGGAGATCTTAGTTCTTCAGTCTCTCCGGTTTCTCCTCTTCCTTCACAGAGGTTGCTAAGGTTCCCTTCTTGTAATGATTTTGGGCTAGAATTTTCAATTTCTTGAAAATCTTGCTCTTCGATTTGACTATGCACCTCAGCAAAGGCTACAGATGGTGATCCTGTGGCCTGAAGGGAACTAGTAGGCTGTCTAGAAGTAACTTTTCTAGGTCCTACTGAAGGCTGAGATTCTGCTTTCTTAAGGATTTCGTCTATAAAGGTCGATTGGCCAAGGGTCACCGGCCCCTTAGCTTTATTAGGCTTGGGTAGAGGTTTAGGGTTCTTTTCAGGCTTTTTCTGCTTAGTCATGCACACAAATCAACTGTTAGGTTCTACCCAAATAGAATAGCAACAAATCTGCAGGAAAGCGGGCAGGGGAGCAGGGCTATTACATACTCCACACGCAGGTTCTTACCTTCTATTTTTAAAACCCAATCCTTTCCTAACAGGATCTTACACTACTCTGAAAGGAGACAAATGGCTACACTCTTCCTCGGCAACGGCGCCAAAATGTCAAGCCGTAAAAAAGGTCTTTTTCACCTCTAATTACCTCACATTAATTTGTCAATCCAGGAACGATTTGTTATTTCAAAGAGTGTACTCAGTTTGAGGCTATCATTTGCTAGAGTAATGCTAGTAGTATAGTGCTCAGAATACAAGAGTAAATGCATTCTTAAAACAAGATCTACTTACAGCAAAACACTTTAAAGCCTAAATCATGCATTGGGAAAACTAAGTGGTTTATCAGTTAAGGGTCCAGTAACAGTAACTCATCCCTCTGTAAATTGATGTAATTAAAGATAATCGAGGAACAGATCATCAATTTGGGAACTAGACAACAAATTTCAACGCCCACTATAGTTTCAGATCATTCTGCACACCAAAGCAATGAGAACGCAAATAACAGGAAATGGAACAACAACTAGGAAATGGAACAACAACTAAGAAATGGAACAACAACTAGAAAATGTAACAACAACTGATTCTTATAAATAGCAACACTTTAATCTATAGGAATAAGTGCAGCAATCGTATCCTACAGAAATCATATAGCAATCTTTACTCTAGGAATAAATCGGATAGCACACGGAAATAGAACGACAACTGATTAGTAATGAAATATAGAATAGCACTTGGAACCAAATGTAAATGCATAATAAACTAAGATAAATAACACACACGACACACCTTAGTATTGAGAAAAACAGTAATCTGATTTCGGTACTACAAATATCAATCTTAGTTATAAAGAATAATGATTGTAATTCGTAATGGAACAACAATATCAGTTGAATCAGAAATCGCAATTAAATGTAATCTATAGATGAATACAGTAATACCAATTTATGATTGTTACAACACGGGTACTCTATAATTGAACAACAATAGCATTCTGTAAATACCGGCAATGTTATATTAATGATTAAAGGAATAGCAATGTGTTAGAGAGTCAGAATGAACAATCCGACATTCTTGTCACAGAGAACGATATTACTCAGTCGAACATGAATCAAATATAACAGAGTCATGATGTAAAATAACAAAACACATCAGATTACCGAACAAAGCTGATAATGAAAACCACACACGAACTAAAGATAATGATACAGGAGCAAGTGTTCCACCAGGGCCGAGCCCTTAGCCTCCAGGGACACACCACTTGAAATTACTCCAGGATCAAAGACGGAACAGCAACCAGATTTATATTAAAGCATTAAAACAGAGTTACAGCGAATCACTTCTCAACGAGAGTCGATGATCAAAGTTTCAAATACAAAGAAAAGTTACATAAAAAAAATAACAGCAGATCATCGCCCAGGCTAGCAGTGCTGCCCCTTTTTATAACAGCTAAAGCGGAGATATCAAGGATGCAAAAATAGTTAAGGCAGCGATCCCTCAGGATCAAAGGATCCTGAGGGATTCGCCAAACTGTTAATTCCCAGTTATCCGTTTGTTTTCTTGCGCCGAGTCGATATCTCCTTTTCCTTTCCTTGGCTGATATGTTTTAATTTAGATCACCTTGTTTGCATATGGTTCCCCGCCAAAGGGACAACAATTAACTTGGCCCTGTCTTTTTCTTTGGAACGACAATCTTTCATTTTTCCCTTTTCCTGCATAAGAAATAGCAATTATTAGTGTTTTTGTGTTGCGTATAAATCCTATAGATTTTGTCATGATTTCTTATTATCTACCTAGTTCATGATGCAAAGAGGTTACGAGTTCTAAAGAAAAGATGACAAAATAATCAATAAAAACATACCTTCTTCAGTATTCCACATCAGGTATTTGAGAGGTACCAAAATCCAAGCATTATGCTTTGGTGGTTCAAACATTGCTCTATAGGGATACGTTGATGCAAACATGGTGGGTGATAGAGATAACAGGAGGAGCACAACAGGGTATGTGTTTACTATAGGTGGAACAACTGTCAGTTGGGTTTCAAAACTGCAAAGTGTTGTTGCACTCTCAACAACGGAAGTAGAGTATGTTGCTGCTACAGAGGCTAGTAAAGAAATGATTTGGTTACAAAAGTTTTTGGATGAATTGGGTAAGAAGTAGGAGTTGGGCAGGTGATACAGTGATAGCTAGAGTGCCATACATCTTGCAAAGGAATCTGCATTCCATTCCAAGACTAAACATATACAACTCAAGTACCATTTCATATGGTCAGCATTGGAAGATGGACAGTTGAAGCTGGAAAAGATACACACTAGCTAGAATCTTGCACATATGTTAACAAAATTTCTAATCAGGTAGAAATTGATATTCTGCTCAGTTTCAATTGGTCTTCAAGTATGATGAAGAAGATGAGAAACAACCAGGTCCAAACTGGAGTCATTGTCCAACAAATGAAGTAGTGGTGGAGTTGCTATAATCAGTCTTTAAGTGGAAGATTGTTGGGTGTGGAGCCTGATTATCTTCTTTATTTAGAGGTATCACCACATTGGACCCCAGTTCGTAATGTGGCGGAAATGTCGCCCGTAATATTTACATTGCAAGGGGGGTCGGGGGGGGGGGGGGGGGGTGGTGGCAGCTGTGATCTTTGGGAGCCCCCCTGGTAAGGGATCAGGGGCAACGCCCTTGAAGATAAAAATAGATGTAAAATTGCCTTGTAAAATGTTGTAATTTCTTAGTCAATCTGGGCCGTTCATTAGGTGGAGATCTGATGGTAGAAGTTGTGTTTAATTTAGAGTTTTTTTCCCTAGAAGGAAACTCCTCACTATATATGAGGGAATTGTATTGTGTCTATGTAGATCTGTATTCTGAGTCAGAAAGAGAGAGGAGATTGTGTGAGAGCGAAGAGGGTATTACAATGGATCTGTTGTAGGTTGTATCTCTTCAGTTTGCTAGATAATATAAAAGGAAGGACTATCTGTTTCTCTGTGGACGTAGCCTAAATTGGGTGAACCACGTATATCTGTGTCTCTCTTTTTTTATGTGTTTTCTGTGTTTATATTTTTGTAGTATTTTTATGTGTTCCATTGCTCAGTAATATATAATTTTATAACATTAGTGTGCACCAAGAAATCTCATACACTAATAATATTTGATGGCATAGACCTCACTCCACAGACACCCTATCTTTTTGATTTTTAATTGGGGTTGGGGTTGGTGGGGGGGGGGGGGGGGGGGGGTGTGGCGGGGGTTTGAAGTCCTTTATCGTATTCACCCATGTAACATGGTTCCATTGAGATTAGTCAAGACCAATTTCTTGTTGCTACCGAGTGGCTTATGGATAATTTCTCGTGCCATGTCCACATCATTATCATGTCACTATCTACCACGTCTCATACCACATCACCACCATGTGTCACTTGGAAAAGGGCCACTTGGCCACCCAAAAGGTAAAAATCTACCTACCACTTGACCTCACCTCAATGTGCCACATCAAGGCCACTTGAATGCCACCTATGCTAGCCTACTGCTCGCTGCACATTATTTTGTATGCGCATCATTTAGAACAGGTGGTCTAATAAGCACCTAAGTGCTAATTGTTAAGCCCCTTGTGACTAGTGGTTGTGATCGATGACCTTGTCGCTCCACCACTCATTACTCCACTGCTCATCAATCATTGCACTCCCCCTTGAGATTTTCTTCTATGAATTGAGTGGTCCGATAGACACCTAAGTGCTTATGCCAAGATTCCTATGACCAGAGGTTAGGACTAGGGGTCTTTTTTCCTCACCGCACATTAGTCATTACACTCCCTCCTAAGATTTGTTTTACCATTTGGCATTGATCTAATGAGGAGACTATGTTAAAACCATGATCATCTAGAACCTTTCTTGAATTAGGATGCTTGAAATTGAGTTTTCTCCTTATTCCTTGGGAGTTAGGAAAATTCCATATGCCTTTGGAAAGGTCTTTGAGAGGGCTATCCAATCAAGCACTTTTTTTATGCTTTTGAATAGTTACATGCAGGAAAAAATTTCTTTAAATATATGCTACTAAGAAAAAAACAAAGTCATCATAAGCTTAACATAAACAAACAAGACATCAATAACAACATAAGCATCATGTATGGAAACTCAACAAGCTCCTCCTAAACTTGACATCAATGAAAAAAAATGCCAACATACTCAACAATCTCCCCCTTTGGCATTGATAGCTTCACCACTTGACATTTCTAGTCAATGATGGATTTTGGGCTTAAATCCCCCTATCGAGCTTAAGAACTACCATTGCCTACATGCTCTCCCCCTTTGCTTTTGAAGTGCTAAAGTATTATTCATTGTCCTCTTGGCTTTTAGATACTAATGTTTGATCATTCTCCCCCTTTGACATCAATGGAAAAGGGATTTTAGCAACTATCCCTTTGATCATTATTCCCCTAAAATCCTGGAGTGATAACCCTGGATATAATAGGTTGTTGATTGCAGTTTCTGTTGAAATTTATTGGTAGTTGTATCTTATATAAATTGATACCAATTTAAGGAAAAATAATAATACCAATTGATAATATCATTTCACCATTATTGGATTTTCACTCAGCTCCCATAATTTTGTACTACTATTGTTGATCTTAAACCTCCCCTTGAGCTTGGTCTCTTGTTCTCCCTCAAATCATATAACTATGTTGGAACTATGATTATATTGAGTAAATCGTAACATCATTACACAAGAACATAAAAATGCATTAAAAAAGTCAATCATCACATCAATACACAAGAACACCAGATATACATGGAAACTCTTTTCGGAGAAAACAATAAATATCCTTAGCTTCTTCTTCAATCTTTGATTACAATAGTTTATTGGCACCATTTTTTTCCCATTCTCCCCCTTTGACATCAATAGAAAATGGCTTTTAGCTACTCCCCCTTTGATCATTATTCCCCTAAAAGGCTAGAGTGATAACCTTGGATATAACATGCTCTTGATTGTAGTTGTTGTTGAAATTTAATGGTAGTTGTAGGTTAAATAAATTAACACCAATGCAAGGAAAAATAATAATGCCAATTGATATAATTTCACCATGATTGGATTTGCAGTCTTCTCCCCATAAAATTGTACTATTGTTGTTGATATTAAAGCTCCCCCTGAGCTTGGTCTCTTGTCTTCCCTCGAATCATACAACTATGTTGGAATTATGATTATATTGAGTCAATCATAACATAATTAAATTAGAAAATAATAATGCATCAACAAATTCAATAATCACATCAATACACAATAACACCAGATATACATTGAAACCTTTGCGAGAGAAAACAAAATATTTCTTACAGTTTTATTCAATCTTTGATTACAATAATTTATTGGCACCAACCAGAAGGAGATACCGACCCCTTGAAAAATGCAACCACCAAATTGCTTTAGGCTACAACTTGATTGAGGTACCAAACTCAGAGATATGCAAGCACCAACTTGTTGCAGGCTTCAACTTGATGGAGGAACCCACCTCCTTAATAAATTTGTAGGCACCAACCTACTAGAGGCACCAAACCCTAAAATTAATTTGTAAGCACCAACCCCCAAAATCAATTTGTAGGCACCAACCTACTAAAGGCACCAACCTGTTGGAGGTACCAACCCCAAAATAAGTGGGAGTCCCTTTCATAACATTTTCACACTAGATCCACAAGCTTTAAGTTAATCTACAAAAACATGCTTTCACCCTTTTTAATTTCCTTCTAATCTTCGCATTTTCTTCTTATCTCATTAACACATTAATTCTATTATCCAAATCGGCAATATAATTTATTATCAAACTCGATATGAACCACAAGCTTCATACTCAACACTTTATCTTCATTACTCATACTTCAAAATTACTCAAACTTCGTCATCATCATGGAAAACATACTTCATTACTCAGAATCATTGACAACATACTTCATGCAATCTTGAGGTCATCATTCTAATGTGGACATGTGGACTACTTGTCTTCTTCTCCTTTCATTTTAATATGCCTAATCATAGAATAAAACTACACCCCTGTCATGAGGTCATAGCTTCGATCCTTGTACAAGAAATAGAAAATAAAGCTATGGCTCATAAAGCTTGGTCGAGGTAGGCTCTTCCCTTCAAACAAAACACACCACTTCAAATAAATTTGATCCTATGAGCATAGATGAGTTTCTGAACCAAGAACAATAAAAAAAAAATATTAAAAAAAATCTCTACTCTCAACTTTGTGATTTCTTTCTTATTTTACATTTCTATGATGTGCCACTCCATCCATGTCCTCACGACATCATAATGTGTTGTGCCATGATTATCAACTCTATAATTCATTGTGATTTATATACGTAGAGGGATCCAAAATTTTGTATACAACATCGCCCACACTACTTACACATCAGATCTGTCTTTGCTGCTCCACACCACACGCACAATCCATGACCATTTGAATGTGTGTGTGTATACATATATAGATATAGGTACACACACACACACACACACACATATAGTTTACATCGTTTAAAACTATTAGACATTTACCATGGTAAACATGTGTTCTACCATCTCTTTTGACTAACGTGATCACTGTTGATGCTCCTGGGGGCTCAATGTTTAACCAGTATGACCAAATGGCATAACCACTTCCTTAATAAAATTTTCATTATATTTAGAAATCTAGCTCTTTTAACACAAGCCAATGCTGCTATATTGGCTAGCCACCATATCTTCATGTAGGTTTTAACCCTGTATAGAAATTACCTGCAGACGAATTCTAAAAAAAAAAATATAAATAATGACGAGAATATAAAACAAATACACAAAAATTTTCTCCTGGATCCCAAAACTGAGACTACCAGATTGATTTTGCATTATGTTCCTTTCAATGTTACAATACATATATATACATGCCGAAGCATTTATAAACCCCAATCCATTAACCTTGTATTAGAACATATATGTAGTTCCCTTGACTAGATCTATAAAATACCATGGGAATAAAACCATCATGCCCAAAACCATGTGCGAAACCCATGCACAAAACCATAGGTAGGTCCGCTGACCTAATATAGGGTCCACACCTAGTCATGGAAAGAATATAACACACACCCAACACTTCATATACCTTTTTACAGGGAAACCAAACTTCAAAACTTTGACCAAACATCCTTTACTACATTGTTGTGGATTTTACCATCAATTGTGTCCAACCTTCCCAACCCTATTTGTGAGTCCATGGGTGAGCTCATTTAACCAACCTTGTAAACCATTTGGGGCTATGAAGTTGATGGGATTTATCCGTTAAGCACTTAACACTAGCCGCTTATGACCTCGAGCCTTACCATGAGTAGAAACATCACTCACTGCTATATTTCTTGTCATGGTTCACAATGATTTTTCCCATAAATGTTGGTCGATGGGAGGTGGTTGATAGGACCCTCTTCTTGCTTATCTAACCTTCAAAATTGAGGGTTGTTACCTTACTCTACTAGTCACTACTCACTACTCATTGTCGGTTGCTCATTAGTGTGTGCGATACTTTACGCTATGATAGACTGGACTGTTATTTAACAATGCTACACCTTAATGAGAAAATACCTATCTAACACCTCACCACTTGTTGTCCTCCCCTAGTTGCATGTCATTTTCCCTAGTCGATGGGCGGTGGCCGATGGCCCCACTATCGTAAAACCATTAGTCACTAACACTGAAAACCTTTGCAAAACTTATCCTTTGTGCAAATATCAAGATTCTTCCACGTTACCTACTACGTCACAGTCTTCCATATGTTGATCCACGTCAACGAATCAGAGCATGCCATGTCATTGTCACTACCACCTGTCATGCCACATTACTGCCATGTGTCACCTGGAAAGGATCCACATGACCACCAAAAAAGGCTAAATATACTTACCATGTGTCATCTCTGTGTTGAGCCACATCATTCTACTAATTCAAGTGTACCTTCTACGTGGCATCCATGTTATATTTACATGGCTAGCTACATCATTTCGACCTATCATGTCACTGCTCATTATGATATCCACTCAAATTATGGTGGTAAATCATGATAAGTTCACTTTTGAGAGGCATGAATTTTGCATACAAAATTTAATTGATGTCATTATTACACCATTGGAGATATATTTTAGTGTAAAATAGCATCAAAATCTGAATTACACCAAAAAGGCATTGTTTAAGGTCACAAAATGGCCTTGGCAGGTTTTAGAACCCAATTCTTCAAATTGAGTCCCACTATTAAAACTACTTATGTAAGTTGATTCCTCCAAATTTTCCACTCTAAAAGCATTGATATGGATGAGAAATAATATGGTGATCTAATCCAGATCAAGCATAACAAACTAAGTGGAAGTTAAATGAATTCCACATGAGCACTATTGGACCTTAAGGGTAAGCTAGTGTTGACATTGCATGATGATGTGTCACCCCAATATGGCGCATAGGAGATAGGTTTTTGGTGATGTGTAAGGTTGTTGTGTTGCTAACATGGCATGTTAATGTGACAAAATCACATACAATTGTGTGTGGAGGAGTTTACATGGCGCTATGTGGCAAGGGTGATGTGGAATTTAAAAAATCTAGATTTTTAGAAAATGAACTTCTTTGGAAATTTTCTAAATCCATATGGATCTGGATAAATATGGAAGTCTAAAAATCCTTATGGTTGGATAAGTAGGATTTTGACCATGGGGACCTAATATAACACGGTTTTAATTATGAGGAAAAATGAGTGGTGTAATGGTATCAAGGTGGAGGCTAGGTAGTGTGGCATGAAAAGTGGATGTTCTAAAGCCAAAAATCTAGAAATCAAACTTTTTCACAGTCTGAATTAGTTCATACTTAGACATGCATGGCTTAATCTTTGAGACAAGCATATGAATACTGACAGGATCAACCAGGTAACCATCAAAAAAACTATAACTGATTTAATGAGCCATCCACAGTTTTGATTAATCAAGACTTTTCAAGTTTTCGTAGATCTAGATGTCTTCCTAGATAGTGAAGTGTTTTCCCAGATCGAAATGGATTTGGAGGTTTATAAATTCCTAGATGAATCTAAAATTTTGGACATATGGAAAAATGCTAGAGAAATGGATTCTTCATAATCCTGGATTTGGATAAAAGTGGTAGGTTGATGTACCCTCATTGAGGATGTGGCCCTAGGCCATGCCGACACATGGATAGGGATTTGCAAATGTCTACAATGTGTAGTTGACATAGAATTGTGCATTGGGGAACCAAAGAGAAAGCCACTAATGTGTTGGGAGTGTGGGGGAGCACGCGATATGAAATTTCCCTTTCAAGTAACATAATGACAAGAGAATTTTAAATGTCCAACATGTTAGAAACATCAACAATGTAGCTAGAAGCATGCCAAAGATTTATGTATCTCTAAAAAAAGTCAAGCATACAATTGAGACTTAATGGTGGAGATGGAAGGTATAATCTCCAAATGAACTACTTCAATTCTTGTTGACATTGATTCTAACCTTAGTCGTATTTCTTGACAAGTTGTTGAATCATGTATGTTATAGAAAAATAATCACACCAATTCTTGGTTAGTATATCCTAGCTGTTGGAACTAAGAGGAAGGATACTAACATAATTAAAGAATACCCCTTTCTGATAAGTGAGCTCCGCACTCATGCCACCTGAAATGTGATGGAACTGGGTTCATAGGACTTGCTAATTGGTATGGATTAGCTAGCAGCACACAAAGTAATATTGGACTATTTTAATAAATTTTTAGAATCTAATGATGGAGAGTGAAACCCAAGAAGCTTGAAAAGAAAAAAACATCCAATATTGGTGAGGTAGATTTCAACATTGTAGATTACGAAATACTACAGAAAAAGATGTTAGTTGTAGTTATCCATGTCCTAAACTCTATTAAGGATAAAAATGTAAAAATTGAGGATTACCCATAGTTGTAAGAGTACAAAGATGCATTTCTAGAATAAATACTATTAGTACCACCTACGTAAAACATAGACTTCTTAAAATAACTTATTCTGGGAGTGGTTCATATGTCTAGAGTGACCCTACAAGATGGGTATGCTTGAACTAGTGGAATTGAAAATGCTATTGAAATCGAATATGGATAAAGGGTACATTAGACCCATTGTATCTCCATGGGGGGAACTAGCACTATTTGTTAAAAATGACAATACCCTAAAAATGTTCAATTATAACCGTTGACGAAGATGACCATAAAAATTAAATATCCCTTGCCCATGATTGATGATATAGTCATTATGTTTTCCAATATTGACTTGAGGTTTGGTTACCATCAAGTCTTGAGAAAAGATGAGGATATCCATAAAAAAAACTTTAGAACTTGGTATGGTCATCATGAATTTGTAGTGGTGTCAATTTTACTTAATAATGCACCATATATGTTTATGTGTTTGATCAACAACATTCTCAACAAGTATTTAGACAAGTTTGTCTTGGTGTCAATTGATGATGTTATAGTGCATTCCAAGAGAAAGGAACAACATGAGGAACACTTCAGGATAGTGTTACAGAAATTAAGGGAGCATCGAAATGTATGCTAAATTTAGTAATTGTGACTTATTTTAGAATTAAGCACACTATTTGGCCATGTAATCTCAAAAGAAGGGGTTGTGGTGGAACCAAAAAATATTAAATGGATCATGGACTTTCCAACACTTGAAAATGTGATTGAGGCAAGGTTATTTATGGATTTTCCATGTACTATAGAATAATTGTCGAAGGGTTCTTGAAGATAATTCCTCCAATTACTTCATTGTAGAAGAAATGATAAAGTGTAATTGAACATTAGATTGTGCAACAAGCTTCAAAAAACTAAAGTGCCTTTTAACAAATGCCCCTATCCTAAATATAATGGATCCGAACAAGAACTTCGCCATTTATACATATTCCTACAAGGGAGGACTCTGAGGATTTATTATGCAATAAGGTGATGGAAAAGTGCCATAGCATAAGCTACACACAAATTAAAACTAATGATGTAGCAAAAACAAAAAGAAAAAGCTCAAAAACAAATAATATTAATATTGAGAACTCACAATTTAATTCATGAAGGAATTTGGGACCTTTTCCCCTTCTTTCTAGGCCCAATAAATACATTACACTCCTATTTATACTTAGATGAGAGATCTAGAATTCTCAAAAGATAATTCCTCTCCTAGACTTTTGGAAGAAGTTGAGAAAAAATCCTCTTTTAAGGAACCTATCATAACTTTTTCCTAAATAAAATAGATTTTTTCCTTTTTCCTTTTTTTTCTTCTTGTATTCTTCTTCTTTGCTTTTTTTTTACATATTGTTTCTAGACTTTTTCATCTTCTATTATTTTCTTAAATGTTCAAAATTTAGAATTATCTAAAACTTATTATATTTAGAAATTTAAATACACATTTTACTAGGATACTCCTGTTTCAAACTCCTGCTGTATAAAAGTTTCATGGCCTCCTGGTCATGGGATTGAATCTATTTCCCAAATGTTGTAGACTCTTTTCCTCATAGATCCCAAACTTGATTTTTTTATTTCCCACTTATTTTACTATTCTGTTGTCACATTGTTGTTGCCTGCAACCTTCCAAGATTTCACACTTTGTCAATTGCTTCATAATGTTATCCTATTCCTTTGTTACATCTATCCTTATGGTATAATCTTTTATGACAACCCAAACCATGGTTCTCTCATGAAATGCAATGTAAATATTTTACAAAAAAAAGGGTTGAGTCAAGGGACATAGATTCCAGAGGCTGAGGAGGTTGCTTGCTGATGAGCCTCAGTATTGCAACAAGAATGCTGCAACTCCCAAGGCTACCAATTTTAATTATCAACTTGGGGTTCGTACAAACTTAAGAGGTATCATCACTATATGTGCATCATACAATGTGTCCTTCCTTTTCTATCATGATGTAATGGAGTGCATGTATTGAAATCAAACCCTAAACTAAATGTAGAAAATGAATTGCTCGAAATGGAAACCCTAACCTATTGCAAGAAATAAAGTACGAGGAAAGAAACATATTCTAATTGCATAAAGATCATGAAATCAATGTAAAAGAAACCTCGCTTAACCCTGTTGATCACATGTGATGATTTAAACTAATTGAGCATGGATTCTGATCTAGGGAGTATTAACTGCTATGTGCATGTGTGAATATAAAAGAACTTTTTTTTTTTTTTTTTATCTTTTTATTTTATAAATGCAAATGCTAATCTTTCCTTGTTCTTTGGTAGGTGAGATAGGTGTGGAGGAAGAGGGGTACAATGGTTTTGATGGCTTGGAGGTCAGGTAGAGGCCTAATCCAAGCTTCAATGATGAATTTTCTCAATTCGGGCTCAAAATAGGCCACTATAGGATTTCCTACAGGATGTCTACATGATGTACTAGTTCTCCAACAAGATCCCCTATTTTATTGCAAGAATAGGCGGAAAGCTTAGGAAGTGGTATAGAAGGTGGAATGAAGCTTGGGAAAGGTGGATAATGGAAGAATAAGGCATGGAGGTGGTGGACACTACCCAAAACTCAAGCAAGGGCTTCAAGATGGGTGGATTTGCTCAATGGAAATGACAATTTTTGCTTATAAAACAAGAATTCAGATTGAGATTTTAGTTGATTTTGGCGACATGGGTGGATGAGGCTTGGATGAGGCAAACACGATGAGGTATCCCTGCAATGTACAAGTCCCTGCAACAACACACATTATTTTTTGCATCTATCCATAAATTCAACTATACATGGGAAAGATTTATTAAATAACGAAAAATTACTAGTCTAAAATCCAGAAATTCGAGAACTAGTGAGCTAGTAAATCTATCAAATGCATAACCTAATCAAGTGAAATGCAAGTGGAATTAACTTTATTGAAGCTCGTTAGCATGCTTAGGAAAATAGCAGAAATTTGCTGCTATTTGCCACAAAGGAGTTCTAGAAATCTGGATTTGGGAATAAACAAACTAATCCATGCAGCTCAATGATTAATATGACCTTCCAAATATTTTTCTAGGATGAAATGGTGCTTGTGACCTTGAAAAAGAACTTACATTAACCATTTAACCCAATCCTACGATAAGAAATCATTAATACTAAATGCAAGAATAGAAAGAAACAAGAACAAGAGATGCATGTGCATAAGAAGTGAAAAGAATAAAGACAAATGATACAAAATGGCTCTGAGGCTCCTAGGATGACCAAGACCAAGGAAACTTAGAGTCCTATGGAGGAGAACAAGATTTAGAAGCTAAACATGACACCAATCTTCATTATTTTCATCAATACACTTACATCCCTACAAGAAATGACAGTGGAGTTGCAAAAATATGAGTTCTCTACACAATAAGACTAATAAAAATCCACCCCTAGAGGCAAATTCGACTTGGTACTTATAGAAAATGATTAGGAATAATTCCCCATGAAAGGAGGAAGCTTTCCCCACAAAAATCCCTTAATTAGTGGATCTCGTTCCCAATACTAGGAATCTGCATTAAATGGGAGGGAACACATTCCTAGATTTTCTCAATCATTGGAGTTCCAAAATCTATGCCATAATTCCATAATATCTTTTTGATTTATTATTTAATATGGATCCTCTTGTAGTAGGGAGAAAGTCCCTAAATTACCTCCTCCTCCAAATCTTCATAATCTGCCCAATATTCTCATAATATTCCAAAAAAATAAATAATATTAGGACCAAATATGAAATTATTCATAAACCTTCCTAATGAACATATTAAAGTTAAAAATACATTATCTAATGCAAAAAGAGAGATTTAATACATTGAAGGATGGTTAGATGGGCCTTAATTAATGTATAATTTAGAGGCATGAACCTTAATTTATGTATAATTTAGAGGCCCATCATACCCCCCTGCTGAAAGTGTTGCTAATCCTCTGAGCAACTTAGTGACCTCATTGTGCCTCATTCATGGCCCTGGTGGCCTCTCTCTTGTGCATTCCTCAGTCCTTTCTCTTAAGAATCTTTACTATAAGTTCTACAAGGACAAGCCCAAAAATATATTTGTGCATAGAAAAATCACTGTTTCTTGAGACCATTAGCTTGCCTTCTTCTTTTCTTTTATGGCCTAGATGATTGCCTAATGACCTTGGAGTTTTCTATTTTGATTAGGTCTCTCTTAGGCACTACCTTTTTTTTTTTGGTTTTAGCACTATTTGTTCCTTTCTTCCTTCTTGTAGCAACATTCTAGCTTCTTGTAGCAACCATTCATTCTATTTTAGAGTCTTTTAACTGTATGGGAGTGATGAGAAATGATGTAGAGGGTTTTGCAGGTTTTAACCCTGTACAAAAATTACCTGCATATGAATTCTGAAACACAGAAAATAAACAATGCGAGGTCATAACACATAAAACACATATACACAGAGATTTTCCCCTGGATCCCAGAACTGGGACTACTAGCTTGATTTTTCATTATTTTCCTTTCAATGCTACAGTACATATTTATACATGCTGAAACATCTAATACCATGGACCAAAAACCATCGCATCCAATACCATGGACTGAAAACCATCGCGTCCAAAAAACATGTGCGAAAATCATGCACAAAACCATAGGTGGGTCCGCCCAACCTAATATAGGGTCCAAAACCAAAATTTTCCGGGGCGCTGTCCTAGACCCCATAAAGTGGGGTTACAAGTGCCCTTCAAACCCCCTGTTAACTATGTGGAAAGAATATAACACAACCCAACATTCTCCCACTTGTTGTTTTCTTTCCACAGGGGGCCACAAGAGAGCTTAGTCATTTTCCCAGCCCTGAAATGCCCATTGTCTCTCTACACTAAGAGAACTTCTCAGAGCTCACAGATTTTGTCAATGCATCTGCAGTATTCTTCAAAGTGTCCACCTTTACCAGCAACACCTTTTTGTCTTCTATCATATCCCTCACAAAGTGATACTGAACATCAATGTGCTTTGTCTTTGAATGGTATGCAGGGTTCTTTGCCAATAAAATTGCACTTTGGCTGTCACAGTGTATCCTTATAACTTCTTGTACTAACCCCATACTTGAACACAATCTCTGCAACCAAACTGCTTCCTTGCTTACATGAGTGGTTGCCATGTATTCTGCCTTTGTAATTGATATAGTGCCACTACAGATTATTTCTTACTCATCCAACTGACTACACCTCCAAATAGGTTAAACACATAACCACTTGTAGATCTTCTCTGATCCAGATCTCCATCCCAATCTGCATTAACAAAGCCACGAATATCGAACACTCTGTCCAATCCTGGTCTTCCTTGGTAGCACAGATCATAATCACTAGTGCCACGCAAATACCTAAAAACCCACTTCACTGCTGTCCAATGCTACTTTCCTGGTTTTGACATAAACCTGCTCAATACTCCCATTGCATGTGCAATGTCCGGTCTAGTACAGACCATTGCATACATCAGGCTACCGACTGCACTTGCATACAGAACATGGGACATGTCCTCTTCCTCTTCTTGTGTCTTGGGACATTGTTCAGCAGATAACCTCACACCTACAGGAATAGGAACCTTCATCGGTTTACTATCCTGCATATTAAACCTCTGTAGTATTGTCTCGACGTACTTCCTCTGGTTTAACCAGAGCTTCCTCTTTGCCTGATCTCTTTTAATTTCCATGCCCAAAATATAGCTTGCAGCACCAAGATCTTTCATGTTGAATTTGGAGGACAATTGGGTATTCAAATCCTAGATAATTTCTTTGTCATTTCCAACCAGCGACATATCATCCACATACAAAACCAGATAAATAACATGGTCACCAATTAATTTAAAATACACACAGTGATCTGATTTGCTTTTGGTGAAGCCAAGTCCCTGTATAAATGTATCAAATTTCTGATACCATCTCCTTGGTGACTGTTTTAACCCATACAGAGACTTCTTTAACTTGCATACCAGTTCTTGCTTATCCTTCGCTGCAAAGCCTTCAGGTTGCTTCATGTAGATTTTCTGTTCTAGATTCCCATGAAGAAATGTTGTCTTCACATCCATCTGTTCTACCTCAAAAACAAAAGCAACAACAACAGATAAAATTAATCTAATAGAAGTTAGCTTGGCAACAGGAGAAAAATATCACCAAAATCAATTCCCGACACATGGGAATAACCTTTTGCTACCAACCGAGCTTTTTATTTCTCCACTTTTCCTTTTGCATTTGTCTTCTTTTTGAACACCCATTTGCTGCCAATGGGTTTCCTTCCAGCTGGCAACTCCACCAGATCCCAAGCCTCATTTTTGTGCAAAGATGTCATTTCATCAACCATGGCCTCTTTCCAGAGTTTTCCATCCTCTGAATCTACTGCTTCCTTCACAGTTCTGGGATCATCGTCAGTAATATATAAAGCAAAATTTGAACAGAAAGCAGATGGACTGTACCTTTCAGGCTGCCTTCTTTCCCGAACTGATCTTCTCACAGCCGAAGTTTGTGGCTCTTCATCTTCTGATTCCTCCTCTGCTATAGAGTCTGATTCTTCCTCCTTTAACTCAATCTCTCTCTTCTCAGGTTCCTTTCGTTGGACTTCATGTTTAATAACATCTTTCACTTCTCTGAACACCACATCTCGGCTGTACACAACCTTTTGTGTGACTGGGTTCCAAAGCTTATAACCCTTTAAACCATCCTTGTATCCAATAAAGATGCACTTTTCAGATTTACTATCCAACTTGGTTCGTTTCTCCTTTGGAACATGTACATATGCATCACATCCAAATACCCTCAGATGTGAAAGAGATGGTTTCTTACCAGTCCATACCTCTTGTGGAGTCTTATCCTCCAACGCTGATGAAGGTGACCTGTTGACCAGGTAACATGTAGTATCCACCGCCTCTGGCGAGAACTCCTGTCCTAACCCAGCACCACTGAGCATGCTTCTTGCCATTTCCATCAACTTATTATTCATTCTTTCTGCAACTCCATTTTGCTGAGGTGTATATGGAGTAGTCTTCTATCGTGCTATACCACACTTCTTACAGAATTCTTCAAATTCCTTATTGCAAAACTCTCCACCGTTATCTATCCTTAGCACCTTTATCTTCTTCTCTGTCTGGTTTTCCACCAAAGCCTTAAATTCTTTAAACCTGTCAAAGACTTCAGATTTCTTCTTAAGGAAATATATCCATGTATTCCTTGAGAAGTCATCTATAAATGATAGATAGTACACAGACTTACCTAGTGATGGAACCTTCATAGGTCCAAACACATCACTGTGCACAAGTTCTAATATCTATTTCGCCCTCTTACTACCAGAGGGGAAACTCACTCGATTCTACTTCCCATATACACAATTTTCACATAAATCAAAATCCAGAGAGGAATTACTCATACGTTCAACCATACCTTTACCATGAAGTATCTGAAGGCCCTTTTCTCCAATATGTCCAAGCCTTTGATGCCACAGCATGGTCTTCTCTCCAGAGACCACTAGATTTTCCTCTCCACTTTCAGGAACCACAGAACTATTGCACCCATCAATAACAGTGCTACCTTGCAGCTTGTACAAAGTTCCAATACGAACTCCCCACATCAATACCAGTGCTCCCCGAACCATCTTGTAGGTATCCTTCTCGAACACTGTTTTTACACTTGCATCATCCAGCTTGCTAACAGAAATCAGGTTTTTGGCTAATGCAGGAATATGTAGAACACCTGGAAGCATTCTAACCCTTCCACCTTGCAAATTCAACTTTACTTTTCTGCGACCAATGATTCTAGCCTTCTTATCATCCCTCAAGAAGACATCACCACTATTATATTTCTCATACTCGCAGAACCACTCTCTATGGGGAGTGAAGTGAAAGGATGAACTTGAGTCAATCAACCATGCCTCATGATCTACATGTGTACTTGAAGAAGCCAAGTACACATCCCCACCTTCATCTGAGGTGGTTTTCACCTCTGCAGAAGGAGCCTCATCAAATCCTTTTCCTCTGTCAGGAGCTTTAGATTTACAGTCCCTTTTGTAGTGCCCTTCCTTTCCACATTTCCAGCATACCACCATTACAGGTTTTCCTGGAGATTTAGATCTCCCTTTAGATTTAGATCTCCCACTCAATGACTTATTTTTATTTTTGTTCTGGGTCCGCCCTCATATAGACAAGGCATCACCATTTTGGCTCTCCATATTTTTCCATCTCATCTCCTCCGTCAGAAAGGATGAGACTACTTCATCAAAATGCAAGGCAGTTGCATTGCTACCTATTGCAATAACCAGACTATCCCACAAATCTGGTAGAGAACATAACAAACTGATGCACTTATCTTCATCTGAAATTTTAATATCAACAGATGCTAACTGACTTACCACATTATTAAATGCATTCAGATGCTCTCTCACCAAGTCTCCATCTTTCATCCTCAGGTTATACAGTTTTTTCCGCAGGAACAGTTTATTCGATTTCAGAGATCTGTGGTTTGTGTTATTTGAATTTTTGATCGGAGAACCCACAGTAATGGAGTTTTTACACCAACGTTTCGAATCCCAAATGGGATCCATCATCAGGGAAAAGAGAAAGATGATCAGAGAAAGATGATAAAAGAAGAAGAGCGAGAAGGAGGAATAAATACTCATGAGGGAGGAAAGAAAATTAAAGGCAAAGCACAGGTCGGCAGGAAACCTAATTTTAATTTTAATTTTGATTTTAATTTTAATTTTAATCTTATTTATTTAATATTTTTTTTAACCTTATAATTTTTAATTCTAATTTTGATTAATTTTTTTTTAATAAATTAATCTTTATTTATTTAATATTTTAAAACCTTATTTTAATTTTAATTTTGATTATAATTTTAATAAATTAATCGTATTTATTTAATATATTAAAAAAATTTAAACTAAAATCAAAATAAATATAATAATCTAAAAACTAATATATATAATAATATTAATATTAATATCAAAAAACTACAAATAACCTAAAATCTATGTAGATATTAATATCTAACAACTAGAATATATATTAATATCATAACTCTAATAATTAACATAAATATTTATATAACCTAATGACTATATAACCTATTAATTATGAAACATGATTACTATATAACTAAATAATTATCTAACCTAAAGACTATACAACTTAATATATATTAGAATTAATATCGATAAAGCCTAATACCTATATCAATATCTAAAAACAATATATATATTAATATCATAAACCTATATATAACCTTAAATCTATATAAATTTATTGTCTAAAAACTAATATATATATTAATATTAGAATATATGACTCTATAACTTAATGACTATAAATGACTATATAACTTAATAATAATATATAACTAAATATTAATACATATGACTATATAACTTAATATTAATAAAAATATGACTATATAACTTAATGATTATGTAACCTAATATTTTTTATAAAACTTGATCACTGTATAACATAATATTTATATAACCTAAAGTCTATATAGCTTAATATATGAAATGATATCAATAAAAACCTAAAATCTATATCACTTATCTAAAATTTTTATTAATATAACCTAAAATCTAAATTAATTCAATATTAAAAACTTAGATTATATTAGAACATACATTAATACTTAAATTATATTAAAAACCAATATTGAGGTTATATTATTAATTAGGATGGCTGAGAAGTGAGTTAGAATGTTTTTCTTTCTTAGGATCTTTGCCATTTTATCTGTGACCCCATGGATATAAGGTAGAAAGACCTTACCACCATGAGGTTGATCTTCCTCTTTAGGTTTGGGAGAGGACAACCTCCTTTCAGCTTTCTTTATGGCTTTTTAATCTCATGATCCTTGTAGCCTATATTTCTGAAAGTTGAAACTAAATGCCTCTTCTCTTCATTTATATGTTCTGAGTCAGAAATTCGGAGGGCTCTAATGGCAAGAGTGTTCAGAACGCCAAGCTTTTGGGCTGGGTGATGGTGGGAATCCGCATGAAGGTAGCTTTCCGTGTGAGTTGATTTCCTGAAAACCTTATGGCCCAACGAGCCATCCTTTTTTCTGATGATGAGAATGTCCAAGAAAACCTTATGGCCCAACGAGCCATCCTAATTAATAATATAACCTCAATATTGGTTTTTAATATAATTTAAGTATTAATGTATGTTCTAATATAATCTAAGTTTTTAATATTGAATTAATTTAGATTTTAGGTTATATTAATAAAAATTTTAGATAAGTGATATAGATTTTAGGTTTTTATTGATATCATTTCATATATTAAGCTATATAGACTTTAGGTTATATAAATATTATGTTATACAGTGATCAAGTTTTATAAAAAATATTAGGTTACATAATCATTAAGTTATATAGTCATATTTTTATTAATATTAAGTTATATAGTCATATGTATTAATATTTAGTTATATATTATTATTAAGTTATATAGTCATTTATAGTCATTAAGTTATAGAGTCATATATTCTAATATTAATATATATATTAGTTTTTAGACAATAAATTTATATAGATTTAAGGTTATATATAGGTTTATGATATTAATATATATATTGTTTTTAGATATTGATATAGGTATTAGGCTTTATCGATATTAATTCTAATATATATTAAGTTGTATAGTCTTTAGGTTAGATAATTATTTAGTTATATAGTAATCATGTTTCATAATTAGTAGGTTATATAGTCATTAGGTTATATAAATATTTATGTTAATTATTAGAGTTATGATATTAATATATATTCTAGTTGTTAGATATTAATATCTACATAGATTTTAGGTTATTTGTAGTTTTTTGATATTAATATTAATATTATTATATATATTAGTTTTTAGATTATTATATTTATTTTGATTTTAGTTTAAAATTTTTTAATATATTAAATAAATACGATTAATTTATTAAAATTATAATCAAAATTAAAATTAAAATAAGGTTTTAAAATATTAAATAAATAAAGATTAATTTATTAAATTTTTTTTAATCAAAATTAGAATTAAAAATTATAAGGTTAAAAAAATATTAAATAAATAAGATTAAAATTAAAATTAAAATCAAAATTAAAATTAAAATTAGGTTTCCTGCCGACCTGTGCTTTGCCTTTAATTTTCTTTCCTCCCTCATGAGTATTTATTCCTCCTTCTCGCTCTTCTTCTTTTATCATCTTTCTCTGATCATCTTTCTCTTTTCCCTGATGATGGATCCCATTTGGGATTCGAAACGTTGGTGTAAAAACTCCATTACTGTGGGTTCTCCGATCAAAAATTCAAATAAGAGTTTATTCACTAGAGACTTATATTGGTACAAAGTCCGTAACTTGTCCCACAAAGCCTTCGCCGTAGCTTCCCCTGATACATTCAGCAATACTGAATCTGAGATACAATCGTATTGTGCTCTTTGCCTTCCGATCCAACTTCTTCCATTCTTCATCAGACACTCCCGTTGGTTTAGTACCTGGATCTACCGCGATCCACTGGTCTTTATCCACTAATAGATCCTCCATCTTGAGTTTCCACAACTCAAAACTCTGACCATTAAATTTCTCGATCTCTATCTTTCCACTGCTCGCCATCTTCTTTCACCACTAGAATCGATCTCGTAGATCTCCCACTGAACAGGGTCTACCATAGGCCCGAGCGAAACCCCTCAGCAACAAAGGCATCCCCTTGAAGCCAAAACAGCTCTGATACCAAATGTAGGTTTTAACCCTGTACAGAAATTCATTGCATACGAATTCTGAAACATAGAAAATAAACAATGCGAGATCATAACGCATAAAACACATATACATAGAGATTTTCCCCTAGATCCTAGAACTGGGACTACCAGCTTGATTTTTCATTATTTTCCTTTCAGTGTTACAGTACATATTTATACATGCCGAAGCATCCAATACCATGGACCGAAAACCATCGCGTCCAAAAAACATGTGGGAAAATCATGCACAAAACCATAGGTGGGTCTGCCCAACCTAACATAGTGTCCAAAACCAAAATTTTCCGGGACATTGCCCCGGACCCCATAAAGTGGGTTACGGGTGCCCTTCAAACCCCCTGTTAACTACGTGGAAAGAATATAACACAACCCAACAGGTTTGAAGGATGATCTTAGGGCTTAGAGGGAGTAGTGTAGGTTTGTGAAAATGGAGATGATGCTCCGTTTGTTTTTTTTTTCAACAGATTTTCAAGGTGAGACAGAGTGTAGGGTTTGTTCCTGAAATTATGAAATGGGATGGATGAATGATGGATAGATAGTGAATATGAAGTGGATGGAGGGCTTGGAGTGCTGTGGTGACTTGGCCTTTGCAAAAATTTCTTCTTTTAACTATTGTCCCCATTCCTTGAAATCATCACCCTTCATAATTTGACTTTTCCACATTGCATGAGTGAATGAGTGAGCTGAAATTAACTAGTTGAAGGTGGTCGAGATTGCTGACCCATCCTTAGCTTATAAAACCTCATCTCTCATGCATTGACAACAAATTTCTAACTATAATATGCTCAAGAGAAGAGGTCAAGAATGTTGCATACCTGTATCTACGTGATGGATGTTAGAGAGACATGCATGCTGCTGTTGAGTTGATGTTGTGGTGCTGCTAATGACTCAGGTACATCTTCTTGACTGCCTTTTTCTTTTTTGTTGATCTCATTTTGCTGATGGGTTGTCTTCTTGTTGATGTGCAGGTGTTGGGGGACCTATATCAACCTTCCCTAAAGAATACCTGACCTTTTGACCCATTTATCCATCATATTGCCTCTTGTAGCTTCTTCTCGGCCTTCCTATAGAGATCTTGTAGTAATTCAGGATAACCTCTTGTAGCAGACTTGTTTTTTTCCATATCTCCCAAATGGTAAGATGGATTGACCGGAAATTTTCTGAGCATGTTTCCATCATCATTATGCACCTCCCCATAAAACAATATTGGCCAATGGATGCACAAACATCGAGAAAAACTAAAGATCGCTGAAGGTGATGGAGGTCGATTTCTTGGAAATTATGCACTGGAATATTCTGAAATTGCTTGGGCATGTTACCATCATTGATATGAATCTCCCCATGAAACATATTTTTAAATGGATATACGGATATCGAGAAAATTAAAAAATGGTTGTAGGTGATGTTATCACCCAAAGAAACTCTCCTAGGTTGTATATCAGAGTTGCTTGGGAACATTACAAACTCAACAAAAATGTTGGAAAAATGGTGGATGAATGAAACAAATGCTGCATATTCAAGCTAGATAACCACTTCTACTGTGCTTGATCCCAGACATGGGTGAACACCCCCAGACTACAAGGCTTTAGACCACCAATTACTCACAATTTGAGGATAAGGTGATGATGGAGAACATTGATCACACCAGCAGATGCACAGGACCCTGTGATGGCCAGCTACAACTAGTTGAGACGTCTGTAAATCTGTTTCCTAATGCTCAGACATGATGACATCTCTCTGGCACTAAAATAACAGAAACTTGCAAACAAATTCAATGATACATGCTAAATCCTAACACAGAGGTGGGATGACAGCTCGTCTAATGCTAAACATTAACAGCACATGAATAAATGCAAAACAGGCACAACCTGGAACAAGAAGAAGAAGTGCAAAGTGAGCAATCAATAGCAAAAGTAGCTTGTATTAGCTGGAAATGCAGACCAAAAGCTACAGGTTACACAGTAGTTACAGTCTCCAGAAGTTGAAGCTTACAACAGAATAACACTCATCAACCCCCTTACATCATTTTTTTGGGTATATATAAAATTTGTTTACCAAAAAAAACTTTGTTGCTAAGCGTGGAGGGGTCATAATGGACCACCAACCACATTTACAGTTAGATATGGGTCTCTGATAACAGTTTGATTGTTTTTTAATGAACAAAATGGCTCTTTCTGTACTTTGATGTCCTTTCTGAGCATATGGAATGTAATGTGTACAAGGCTCCATGACTGATTTATATCTTGATCTACTCGAAGCTGTCCTTCTTGTCCTTGACCGTGTTGTCTTTGAATGTGGTAGCTGAAATATTAATTGCGTAGTGTATTGGACATGGGTTCCTTTCTCCTTTTGGCGTGTAGGACTGCTCAAAACACAAAAATTGCATTGAAAACTGTCGGGCTGCGATGGAAGACACAGAGGCAATAACAACTGTTGGATCGCGAAAATGAATGGTGCAAATTGGATCTAGGTAGCTAACGGGAAATAGCACAGACGGGCGAATGAACATGGGCTGTTGGATGAATACAAACAACGGAGGAGATCGCGTGGGAAGAACTACGGGGAGGCAAGGTGGAAGAGCGGTGTGAGCCGTCGGATCATAAAAATTGACGGTGGAGATTAGATTAGAGAGGCAATCGGGAGATAGCGCGGACAGGCGAACGCAGACCGTCAGATCATATGATGGACGATTAGACGGCTATCGCACGAGGAATATGCGCACCAGTTAACGAGCGGGGAACCGTACTGGAAAGGCGGTAAGCGGTTTCCCCGCACCGCTCTTGGTGCTCGGTGGTATCCGTATGAGGGAAAGCGATGCAATGAAATAATGACACATGGTTGGTGGGAAACCACTTCCCCGCGGGCTATCGGTCGATCGGTTTATGGGAGCGGGGATTGCGCACATCATTGGATCACGGCGATGGTAATCGGATGGCCCAGGTTTAATACACATGTATGTTGGATGATGTGACAGGCGCAGGCGGGCCTGGGCTTTATTAAAGCTTAGGGTTATGATTTGTTATTATATGCGTGGGGTTATGAAGGGTTAGGGCTTTAGAACCGGGATTTAAATAAAAAATGGATTAATATGGGATTTTAAAAGGGATATGAGGGTTTTATAAGGTTTTTAAAGAAAAAATAGCCGGGAACTAGGAAAAGAAGGATTTAGGCGGGTTTTAAAAGACTATAGAGAAAAATGATAATAATAGGATTAAAGGAGGGTAAGGAGAATGATGGAGAAGGAGGAAATGCAGGAAGCGGGAGTTGTAAGGGAATGAGGCAAATGAAAAGGGGAAGGGTAAAATGAACTGCCATGAGCTCCTTAGCAACCAAAACCAACATTTTCCAACCTGATTTTAACCCTTAAACACTGAATCTGTAGCAGAGCTAACACTGGCTCCTTCTGGGGATGAGATCCTCCCTGTGAGGTCTCAAGAACCTGCAGACCACTGCCTTTCCAACTGAAAACAAACTAGCCAAAATTCCTAGTGTTCCATTGGGCATGGAGTCTACTTTTCCTGCACAAAACTGATAAAAACAAAATATTTACAGCCTTTAAGGCCAAAAGACCTTAAACAACATAAACTTTCAAAAACTGCCCATTAACTAGGCCATCAAAAACTGCTTCTCCTCCCATACTTTTTAGTATGAAGGTGTTGTTCCCTTGAACCTGTGAAATGATGAAAGGCCCTGTCCAGAAAGCATCAAATTTTCCATGATTGCCTTTCTTCTCTTTCAATGCATCCCACTTCAAAACCAAGTCACCAACCTAAAAATTATTTGTTTTTGCCTTCTTGTCAAAGGCTTCCTTGACCTTTCTCTGATGTGCTGTAGCTTTTTCAACCAGTTGTTCTCTAATCTGATGTATTTATGCCAAATCAGTTATTCTCTTTGCCATATCTTCTTCCTCATCCTGTTCTGTTTGAAAATTTTTTGCCACAGGGAGAGTTAGATAAATTGGAAATACAGCATTAGTGCCATATACCAGAGTGAAAGGAGAATTGCTTGTGGATTTTTTAATGGTCACTTTGTCAGCCCACAGTGCATACTTGAGCTTTGAATCCCAATTCTTTTTATTGTCCTCTAATAGCTTTTTTATTATCCTGATTAGACTTTTATTAGAGGATTCTGCTAGACCATTTCCTTGTGGATAATATGAAGTGGAATGAACCACTTTGATTCCCATTGAATCACACATTTCCACCAGTTCTTTTGCCCTGAAAGCTGCTGCATTATCTGTTATTAATTTATGTGGACAACCAAATCTGCTGAAGATATTTTCTGTCAAAAACTTCATGACCACATTATGATCAGCCTTCCTGGTAGGGACTACTTCAATCCACTTAGTGAAATAATCAGTGGCTACTAATATCCACCTGTGCTGGCCACTGGAATGTGGATTAATTTCTCCAATAAAATCCAAGCCCCACTATTGAAAAAGTCTTTTTGCAATTATTGGTTTTAGGGGCAGGGATTTCAACTGCTGTTTTCCTTCAAATCTTTGGCACCTGTCACAAGATTTAACAAAGACAAACACATCAGAAAATAAAGTGGGCCAATAGTACCCAGCCTTGAGAATTTTATGGGCTGTAGTTTTCCAGTAATGGTGCCATCCACACATGCTGTTATGAAATTGCTGTATAACTTCTTTTGACTGTTCTTTGTCCAGACACCTTAAAAATATTCCAGATGGATCCCTCCAGTAGAGCAGATTTTCATTGATGCAATACTTTGCTGCCCTAAGTTTCAAAGTTCTGGCTTGACTTGTGCTTAAGCCTGAAGGGATCTCTAGCTTCAGCAAGAAATTAATTATTTTAGAATACCAGTTACATAAAGCTAGATTTTTGGCCACTAACTGCTTCCTCTGTGGTTCAGCTTTTTCTTCCTTTTCTGCCTGACCATTTTCTGCATTTGCATATAGGAAATCAATGTCTAACGATCTGCAATTTTCTTCAGCTAACAGCTTGGCAAGACCTTGACCTCTGACCAGCTTGGTGGGCTTCAGCTCTATATTAAATTCTATCATTTTAGCAATCCATTTTGCCCTTCTTCCATCAGCATCAGGTTGCGTTAAGACATCCTTTATTGCAGCAGAGGGAACATATGCAATTATTTTGGAATGAAGGATATAAACTCTAAAAGCTTTCAAAGATTTGATAAGAGCATATGCCTGTTTTTCAATAATATCATACCTTAGTTCAGCATCCCTCAAGTTCTTGCTGAAAAATGCCACTGGATGTTCTGAACCTTCTTCATCTTCTTGCAATAAAACTTCTGCAATGGTGTCTTCAGAGGAAAATGAAAACACATGAAAATCCTTGCTGTAATCTGGACTTATTAATGTGGGAGTCTCCATAATAGCCTTTATAATAGACTCAAATGATTGTTTTGCTGTACCAATCCATCTTACCTCTACTCCTTTCTTCAACATGGAGGTCATGTGCTTCACTAGTTCTGCAAAATTTGGAATAAACCTCCTGGAAAAATTAATTTTGCCCAAAAAGGATTGGATATCTTTCTTTGATCTAGGGATAGCAAAAGTCTGAATTGCTCTGACTCTTTTTGGGTCAATTTGAACACCTACAGCAGACACAATATGTCCTAATAGCTTGCCTTCATTTAAAGCAAATTGAGATTTTTTGGGATTGACTAATATTCCAAACCTTCTGCACTTCAAAAACACTCTTTTTAGATGCTGCAAATGATTTTGATGGCTGCTGGAGTAAACTGTTATATCATCAAGGTAGATAAGCACAAATTTGTCCTTCTCTCCCACAAATGCTATGTCCATAGCTCTCTGAAAGGTGGCTCTAGCATTCATCAATCCAAAATGGCATTTTGGCATACATAAAAGTGCCCCAAGGAGTGGTAAATGCAGTCTTTTCTTGATCATCTGGGTGAACAACAATCTGATTAAAGCTTGAAAATCCATCCAAAAATGACATCACTTTAGCTCCTGAGACCTTTTGCAACAAATGCTCCATTTTCGGTAAAGGATAGTTATCTTTCTTTGAGCATTTGTTCAAATTTCTAAAACCAACACATAGTCTGATTTCGCCACTCTTCTTCCTCACCACCACTAGATTGGCTACCCATTTTGAATACCTGAGAGGAACAATGATCTTAGCAGCCATCAATTTTTTAATTTCTTTTTCAATTAGAGGAAGAAGCATGGGATTTATTGGTCTCAGCTTCTGTTTGAATGGTATTGTGTCTTTCTCTAGAGGGATTTTATGCTGAATTATGTTTCTGTCATGTGTTTTCAGATCACTATACTCCCAGGCAAACACATCAGCAAATTGCCTCATTAAATTGCAGTACTTAGCACTTTGATCAGCAGACAAATGAGTGGACAAATTTACATATTCAGGCTGACTTGGACTTCCTATATCATGCTTACAGACTACAAATTGGTCTTCTTTTTTGGCAGCCTTGTAAGGAACATCATTTTGGTCAAATAGTCTTTCAAGAAGAATTAGACCCTTAGGAATATGGTTACTAGGAAATTGGACAACGCTGTTTTTACCAATTTTATTTCTAAGCTGGGATTGGTGGCTTTCTAACAAGACATCATTTTCTTGGTCAATTTGCATTTCAGAGAACTCATCCATGAATTGCAAGAACCTATTTATCTCATCATCATCATTAAAAACTTTTCAATGCTGGACATTGTCAGGCAAGGATGGTCTATACTTCATTTCCACTTCATAAACTAGTCTAGGAGGCAAGGGAGGAATAAACAGACTAGCAGAAACAACAAGGGAATCAACAAGCTGATTTTGGGCTCTAGGAATATATGAAATACAGAAATAGTCAAAGGAATCTCTGATTCTCCATACCTCATCTCTGTATGCTTTCAGCCTTGGATGCTTTGTTTGAAATGTTTTATTTACTTGTTGGATAATCAGATCAGCATCTCCAAACACCTTCAGATTTTTGATTCCTCTGTCTTTGGCTGCATTAAGGCCCAATAGCAGCGCTTCATATTCTGCTATATTGTTTGTCACTTGAAAAACCAGCTTAAAAGACAGCTGAATACTTTCTTGCTGTGGAGATACTAGCACCACCCCTGCTCCTGCAGTCTCCTTGGAACATGCTCCATCAAAGAACATCTCCCAAATCTGACTTCCTTGCTCTTCTTCGGCCTGAACTGTTGGTTTCCTGAGCTGCAATGAGGCCTTCTGAGATTCTTCTATTTGGAGAATACATGCTCCAAAATCAGTGTCCATTGCATATATGGGATGATTTGTAGGATTTTTCTCATCACTAATGATGTATGCCAACTGTGCTTCTCTGTATAACCTCCTACTTTCTCCTCCACAAACTTGGACAGTTGCATAAGATAGATCATTCTGTAATGTCCTGCCTAGTCTCTTAATCCACCCTCTGGACAACAGCATGCCAAACTTAGGAGGGACATCTGCTACCATAATATCCATCCTCATACTTCATGGGTAGCTGAGTTAGGGTAATAGCCAGATCTTTTATCAATCCAAGACATTTCACCTTCCTTGAATCAAAAGAAAATAAATCATGATAGGGTCTAGTGATATCAAGGCCTAACTCTTCCATTACAGCTTTAGGCATTAGATTGTGGTTGGCCCCTATGTCTAGCAGGCAGTTGTGGAGGATTTTGTCATGAATGGTCAATGAGACATACAATTTGGAGAATTATTATCAGCAGGCTCAATCATAGGACTAAGCACAATGGCAGGCTTATCATCTTGCAAATTGACAGAGTCAGTGGAGGTTTGTTTAGTTTCTAGCTCAAGAGCTTCAAGGATAGGCTTCCTAAATAGTTCACTCTTTACCAACTCAACCAGAGGCACAGATATTTTCAATTTCTGAACTTCTGACTCAAAGATGTAAGGAGAAGATGATTTATCAAAACTTTTTACCTCTTGAACCAAAGCTTTAAGGATGACTAGATCAACTGTTGGTTTTCTCTGCTTGATATTCTGTGGTTTTGTTTGGACAACAGCTCTTTGTGCAAGATTTTCTTTGACATTCTTTGCATTTGACCTCAGGTTATATCTCTGCTACTACTCACCAGTTTGTAGAAAAACTCCTCTGACCCATTCTGGATTGTTTTGTTCCTGCAGCAATGATTGTTCATACTCAACCAATGTAAAAAATGCAGCGCTGCCTTTATCTTCCATGCAGTGAATTTCATCCTTATCTTCTTCAAATTGTTCCTCCTCCATGACTATGTTTTGGAAAGGAGCTTTTACTTTCCGTTCTTCTTTTGATTCTTCACCCCTCTGCATAATCTGTAACTGCTCATTTGCTCTTCTGAATGGATTGGGGTTTCTAGGAGCAAATGTGTTCTGCTGCCTTGTTTTCCCTGAATTCTGTTCAACTTTCAGCTTAGAAATTTCAGCAGCCAATGACTCTATCATCTTAGTCATTTTGTCAAATTTAGGTTCTGAAGATGAAGTAGAAGAAGTAGAAGCCTGACCTCTCTGCCTCCTTCTGTCAGCTTGACCTTTTAGCTTCTCTGCAACCATGAAATTAGATTCTACTTCTAAGGTTGCATCCTGCATGTCTGCCAGCGTAGCACATCTTCTTTCTCTCAATAACAGGTAGAAATAAGAGTCAAAGGCATTGGCATAAGTGAGTTTGGTAGAGGTAGGAGTAGGCTTTACCTCAGCTGGTATCTTACTGTACATATGGTTGAACCTTTTATTAAAATCAGGTATTGATTCCCCATTTTCCCTCTTCAAGTTGCCAAACTCAGTATGGTAGTACAGCAAATCCTTTTTATCTCCCCATTGCTTCAAAAATGCATCATCTAATGCTTCAATATCAGTTATATATCTCTGGGGAAATTCTCTAAACCACTTCGTAGCCTCTCCATCAAGGCTCTGGACAAAAACTCTCATCCATACATCATTTTCACTTATATCTAAATTATCAGCATAACTGTAAAAAGCTTCAAGGTGTTCTTCTGCTGTTACTCCCTCTGTACCAGTAAATTTAGGCATATATTTTTGATATTCTCCCACAGGCATAGGATTTAAAGGCATAGGCAATACCAATGGTCCATATCTGGCAGCTACAGTTCTTTCTATCCTTGTAGGTGCTTGTTGTCCTGCCATGTTTGGAATATTTGGAAGAATACTAGCAGATTGAATGGTAGGGAGTAAGGTGATGGATGGCAGAGATAAATGGATGTTTTGGATTGAATGGGAAGCTTTCTTTGGACTGAGATTCAAAGGGGAACTAACTGTACAAGGGGCTGAGCAAACTGAAGATTTTTCCTTATTAACAGTGTTGTGCTCTAAATCTTCAAACTGTAAATCTTCAGCAATAACTTTATCTTTTAGAGATGAATTAGATTTTTTAGGCTTACTTGATCCTGATGCCCCTTTCTGTGAAGCTTTCTTCGATTTGATAGTCCTCTCAGGTTCAGGCACTGGTTCAACTGGTAATTTCTGAGGATTTCTTCGAGTGTGTCTCACAAACTGAGCCAGAACTTCAATGTGGAGTCACCAAAGGATGGTCTTCCTCCAATGGAGTCGCCAGATAGATGATTACAACCAAAAACTGTGTTCAAACCTTGTCTATCATCAAAGCTTGAAGCTGTGTCGTTCTCCCAGGGAAGCTGAGCTTCAATTCTCCTGTCCCCGGCAACGGCGCCAATTAATGTTATCACCCCAAGAAACTCTCCTAGGTTGTATATCAGAGATGCTCGAGAACATTAAAAACTCAACAAAAATGTTGGAAAAATGGTGGATGAATGAAACAAATGCTGCATATTCAAGCTAGATAACCACTTCTACTGTGCTTGACCCCAGACATGGATGAACACCCCTAGACTACAAGGCTTTAGACCACCAATTACTCACAGTTTGAGGATAAGGTGATGATTGAGAACACTGATCACACCAGCAGATGCACAGGACCCTATGATGGCCAGCTACAACCAGTTGAGAGGTCTGTAAATCTGTTTCCTAATGATCAGATAGGATGACAGCTCTCTGGCACTAAAATAATAGAAACCTGCAAACAAATTCAATGATACATGCTAAATCCTAACACAGATGTGGGATGACAACCCCTCTAATGCTAAACATTAACAACACATGAATAAATGCAAAACAGGCATAGCCTGGAACAAGAAGAAGAAGTGGAAAGTGAGCAATCAACAACAAAAGAAGCTTGTATTAGCTGGAAATGTAGACCAAAAGCTACAGGTTACACAGTAGTTATAGTCTCTAGAAGTTGAAGCTTACAACAGAATAACACTCATCAACCCCCTTACATCGTTTTTTTGGGTATATATAAAATCTGTTTACCAAAAAAAACTCTGCTACTAAGCGTGGAGGGGTCATAATGGACCACCAACCACATTTACAGTTAGATATGGGTCTCTGATAATAGTTTGATTGTTTTTTAATGAACAAAATGGCTCTTTCTGTACTTTGATGTCCTTTCTGAGCATATGGAATGTAATGTGTACAAGGCTCCATGACTGATTTATATCTTGATCTACTCGAAGCCGTCCTTCTTGTCCTTGACCATGTTGTCTTTGAATGTGGTAGTTGAAATATTAATTGCGCAGTGTATTGGACATGGGTTCCTTTCTCCTTCGGGCACGCAGGACTACTCAAAACACAAAAATTGCATTGAAAACTGTCAAGCTGTGATGGAAGACACAGAGGTAATAATAGCCATCCGATCGTGAAAATGAACGGTGCAGATTGGATCTAGGTAGCTATCGGGAAATAGTGCAGACAGGCGAATGAACATGGGCCGTCGGATGAATAAAAACAACGGAGGAGATCGTGTGGGAAGAACTACCAGGAGGCAAGGCGAAAGAGAGCTGTGAGCTGTCGGATCATAAAAATCGATGGCGGAGATTAGATCAGAGAGGCTATCGGGAGATAGCGCGGACAGGTGAACGCGGACCGTTAGATCATATGATGGACGATCAGATGGCTATCGCACGAGGAAGATGCGCACCAGTTAACGAGCGGGGAACCGTACCGGAAAGGCGGTAAGCGGTTTCCCCACATCGCTCTTGGCGCTCGGTGGTATCCGTATGAGGGCAAGCGATGCAATGAAATAATGACACGTGGCTGGCGGGAAACCACTTCCCCGTGGGCTATTGGTCGATCGGTTTATGGGAGCGGGGGCTGCACACATCGTTGGATCACGGCGATGGTAATCGGATGGCCCAAGTTTAATACACATGTATGTTGGATGATGTGATAGGGGCAGGCGGGCCCGGGCTTTATTAAAGCTTACAGTTATGATTTGTTATTATATGCGCAGGGTTATGAAGGGTTAGGGCTTTACCGTCGGGATTTAAATAAAAAACAGATTAATAGGGGATTTTGAAAGGGATATGAGGGTTTTATAAGGTTTTTAAAAAAGAAACAGCCGGGAACTAGGAAAAGAAGGATTTAGGTGGGTTTTAAAAGATTATAAAGAAAAATGATAATAATAGGATTAAAGGAGGGTAAGGAGAACGATGGAGAAGGAGGAAACTCAGGAAGCGGGAGTTATCAAGGAATGAGGCAAATGAAAAGGGGAAGGGTAAAATGAACTGCCATGAGCTCCTTAGCAACCAAAACCAGCATTTTCCAACCTGATTTTAACCCTTAAACACTGAATCTATAGCAGAGCTAACAGGTGATGGAGGTTGATTTCGCGAAATCTGTGCACTAGAATTTGGTGAAATTGCTTGAGCATGTTGCCCTCATCCATATGCAACTCCCCGTAAAACATCTTGGAAAATGGATGCATGGTTTGCAAGATATGGCAAAAATAGTTTTCTGCTCTATGTATTTTTGTTTCCTGTAGTAAAACAGAGCATTCCTGTAGTTTTTTAGGACAACAAGGAAAATGAGTGGTAGAAGCTTGGAAATGATGAGTGGATGGTGGAAATAGATGAGGGTGATGGATTTTCATGGCCTTGGTCATGTTGGAGCATTTGAGCAAAGGAGGAGAAAGTCAAAATTTGACTTCTTTTGACTAGGTTTGACCTATTTTTTCTTTTGTTGGTGCCAACTTGTTTTTGTTGCTTGCAGATGTTGGAGGGCACCTACATTTATCAGAATGACACATGCAACACATATTCTTTTATTTTTTCTCTTTTTTTTTCTTCTAGGCCTACTAGCCACCTCAATGAGGTTTTCAACAAGTAGGTCTGCCTAGGTGCCTCAAAGGAGGTTTTCACCTAGGATTTTTTCTTTTTCTCTCTTTTCTCTCTTTTTCCCAACCCATTGACTACCTCATGGAGATTTTCAATCAATGAGCCAATCTCAGGTGCCTCATAGGAGGTTTTCACTTGAGATTTTATTTTTTCCTCTTATTTTTCATATATATATATATATATTTACCCTACCTTACTTGAAAAAAAAAATTACTTTCAAGTATAAGAATACTTCGAACGGAGCCATGTGCACATCAAGATGACAAATAAATTGATTTGTAGGCTTGCAATATATGATTTTACATGTACCTGAATTTTAGAGACCAAATGATTTGACTTTGAAAGGATCAAGCACAGTTGAAGAAGAGAGTGTTGCTGCAACTTAATCACTGTCTGGAACCATATTTCAATATAGTTGTGATGCCCCTGGTCCACTTGCTGATTTGGTTAATGTTGGATGCCTTCTTCTTCTATGACCTTCAAATCTTCCTCTTTTTGCTGATTGTTCTTTTGAACACATGGGGGATTTGATGGTAACCATGGGGGGAATTTCTCAATCTCCGATTTTTTTGTCTGCTCTTCATTAAGTGCATCCCATGATTCTTTGATCTTCTCTTTCGAATCTTCTTTTTTTTCATGTTGTCCTTCAATGGCATCAAGAGAATCTCTTTTTTTGAATAGTCTTCTTGACCTGAGATGAATACCATTGAGATCGAAAGGAGATATTTGGAAGTGTTGTACCTCAACATTTTAAGTGGGTTGAGCTACTTCATTGTGTGGGTTTGGAAATGGTGGTACAGTTAGTTGAGTGGGAGTGGATATTTGAGATGGGTGTGGTTATGGTTGTGGTTATGGTGGAGGTGAATGGTAGGGATAACATGGAGTTGGGTATGGAGGATATTGAGGAAAATATTGTGGATGGATCCCATAAGTTCCTTGCCAACCTTGTTTCCAAGATTGGTTTTGGGGTTGAGATGACCAATGTTGTCAAGGAAAGGGTGTGTTCCAATTACTTTGAGATGGATATACATAAGCTTGAAATTGTGAATTAGGTTCTTGCATCATACTAGGTTAAATAGGTTGCCATGGTCCTCTTGGAGCTACATAACATAGCTGCATTGGAAATTGACTTTCTCCATTGTCCTCTTGGTAAAGTTCCTTCTTGGTAATGAAGGGAAATATTTAACATCATGTGATTTTGCATGGATGACACAAATATCAGCATCTTCTTTTTTCTCATTTTGAATTCTTAACATTTCTACTTGTTCACTTAGATTGCTAAGAATTTATGTTTTAAAGTTATCAAGCAAATTTCCAAGTTTAGCTTGACTTACCGATCTTGATGTTGATTTACTTACTCTTGCCCTTCCTCTTGATATGTGTTTGCATGTTTCACAAATTTCTTCAAATGATAGTTGGTATACATCACCTCCACTCATGAGATCAAGGAGATCAATCCACTCATCCCTAATTGTTCTAAGTAAGAGGGTTTTTAGTGTGTCAGATCCTAAATGATGTAGTTTTACCTCTTAACATTATACATGAACCTCTCTATTAGTTCCTTAGACTCTCATCTTCTCTTTGATTCATTCTAGATATTTCTTCTATAAGAACATTACCTTTATATTTTTCTAGAAATATATTTTGCATATCATTCCATGATCTTATTGAATTAGTCCCTAAACTCATGAACCATTTAAGAGCTCTATCCTTCAATGTTTCTGGAAACAATCTCAGTTTTTGAGTTTTTAATAAGTAACCATAAGATCTACAAACAATTTCAAATTCAAAGAGAAAGGTTTCTCGATCCTCTAACCTTAGACCATGAAATTTTGGAAGAAAAGATGGAGGGATGTTCTTCATGTGCACACTACCATTAGCATCTTGAATGATAAATCTAAGAAGATCTTCCTCATTGTCGTCATCTCCATCCATTTCTTCTACATTCTTTGCCATATTCTTCTTCTACCTGCAAAAGTGAATGGTGATGTAGCTCTTACTGCACCACGTGATCAAATGGGGGGAGGGGGTGGGTTGGTGTTGGATAATTTTTTTGCTTTTATTATTGAATGGAAACACTAATGCAATGCACTTTTCTATTTTTTGAAATGAAATATGCCTAATGCAAATATTTTTTTTGTTTTTGAAAAAAGTAAACCCTAAACTAATTGCAAAAAATGAATTACTTGAAATGGAAACCCTAACCTATTGCAAGAAATAAAGTACAAGGAAAGAAACATATTTTAATTGCATAAATATCATGAACTGAATGTAAAAGAAACCTAGCTTAACCCTATTGATCACATGTGATGATTTGAACTAACTGAGCATGGAGTCTGATCTAGGGAGTATTAACTGCTATGTGCATGTGTGAATATAAAAGAACTTTTTTTTTTTTTTTTTTTTTTTTTTTTTTATATATATATTTTTATAAATGCAAATGCTAATATTTCCTTGTTCTTTGGCACGGGAGACAGGTGTGGAGGAAGAGAGGTACAATGGTTTTGATGGCTTGGAGGTCAAGTAGAGTCTTAATCCCAACTTCAATGATGATTTTTCTCAATTCGGATTCAAAACATGCCGCTACAGGGTTTCCTACATGATGTATACAAGATATATTGGTTCTCCTATAGGATCCCCTATTTTATTACAAGAACAGGCCGAAATCTTAGGAAGTGGTATAGAAGGTGGAATGAAGCTTGGGAAAGGTTGATAATGGAAGAATAAGGAATGGAGTTGGTGGAAACTACCCAGAACTCAAGCAAGGGCTTCAAGATGGGTGGATTTGCTCAATGGAAATGACAATTTTTGCTTATAAAACAAGAATTCAGATTGAGATTTTAGTGGATTTTGGCGACATGGGTGGATGAGGCTTGGATGAGGCGAACGAGATGAGGTCTCCCTGCAATATAGAAGCTCCTGCAACAAAACACAATATTTTTTGCATCTATCCACAAATTCATCTATACATGGGAATGATTTATTAAATATCGGAAAATTACTAGTCTAAAATCCAGAAATTTGAGAACTAGTGAGCTAGTAAATCTATCATATGCATAACCTAATCAAGTGAAAATGTAATGGGGTAATATTTTTATTAACTAGAATGTTTTTGTGATATAATGCAAGTGGAATCAACTTGATTGAAGCTCGTTAACATGCTCTAATAAATAGCAGAAATTCGCTGTTATTTGCGACAAAGGAGTTCCAAAAATCTAGATTTGGGAATAAGCAAACTAATCCAAGTAGCTCTATGGTTACTATGACCTTCCAAATATTTTCCAAGGATGAAATGATTCTTGTTACCCTACAAAATAACTTACAGTAACCATTTAACCAAATCCTACAACAAGAAATCATTAATAGTAAATGCGGAAATAGAAAGAAACAAGAAGAAGAGATGCATGTAAATAAGAAGTGAGAAGAATGAAAACAAATGACACAAAATAGCTTTGAGGCTCCTGGGATGGACAAGCCCAAGGAAACTCAGATTCCTATGGAGGAGAACAAGATTTAGAAGCTGAACATGACACCAATCTTCATTAATTTTATCAATACAATTACATTTGTGCAAGAAATGACAATGGAGCTGCAAAAATATGAGTTCTCTCCATAATAAGACTAATAAAAATCCACCCCTAGAGGAAAATTCGACTTGGTACTTATAAAAAATTATTAGGAATCATTGCCCATGAAATGATGAAGCTTTTCCCACCAAAATCCTTTGATTAGTGGATCTGGTTCCCAATACTAGGAATCTACATTAAATGGCAGAGAACACATTCCTAGATTTTCTCAATCATTGGAGTTCCACAATATGTGCCATAATTCCATAATATCTTGTTGATTTATTATTTAATATTGATCCTCCTGTAGTAGGAAGAAATTCCCTAAATTATCTCCTCCTCCAAATCTTCATAATCTGCCCAATATTCTCATAATATTCCACAAAAATAAATAATATTAGGCACAAATATGCAATTATTCATAAACCTTCCTAATGAACATATTAAAGTTAAAAATACATTGTCTAATGCAAAAAGAGAGATTTAATATGGTGAAGGATGGTTAGATGGGCCTTAATTTATGTTTAATTTCGAGGCATGGGCCTTAATTTGTGTCTAATTTAGTCGCATCACTTGCTTGGGACATTCAAGGTTTCCTTGTTGCAGGAAATATGAACTAGTTATGACAACCATTAAAGGCGGGTTGGTGTGTTTTAATGGTTTCATTTTCTGGATTTAATTAGGTTGCAAAATAAGTATGAAGGCCCATGCTGCCTTGGAAAACATTACATGGAATGAAGGACAACTAATTTATGAAGCTGGGAGACCGTGCAAATGACTAGGTGAAAAATGAAGAAAAGTTGACTTTTGATAAAGGAGGAAAAGGGAGAAAGATTTTGATTCATAGTTCAACAAAGAAGTGACAAGAGAAGAGAATCGAGCGAGAGCAGGAGCAAAGGAGTTGGAAGAAAAGGAAGGACATTCAAAGATATCAGTTTTTAGTTGGCAAGGTTAGCAGGAAGAAGGTCACTCCGAGGTGAGTAATAATGGCCTCTCGATTATTTGTATAGCTAGAGGGTGGAGATGGTCTTTCTATGGAGTCGAGGGTTGTTCCTTGGAATCCTGAAAGGGGGATCTTTGAAGCCTTCTTGTTGTGTGGATTTTACAGTGGATTGTGGAATTCCATAAGGTGGGTGGAACCATTGTGATGTTGTTTAAAGGGTGGATACTTGTTTCTCTAGAATCCAATGATATTTTTGGGTAGAAAGGAAGTCTCTAAATCCCATAAAACTATTGGTTGTTGAACAACTAGAGGGTGGAGGTAGCATACCTCTAGATTCTCTGTTTGGATAGGCTGGTCATAATTGGATAGTTGGAGGGTGGAGGAAGCTGGCCTCTGGATTCCATATACATTGGCTAACTGATAAGTAGCAGGTAGGTGAAGGAAGGAGAACCTATGGAGTCCCTATTTTAGCTGGCAGTTGTTGTTTTATTCCTTTGAGCAAGGCCCCGTATTCTCTAAAATCTCGCTCTAGGGTGATAGTTGTAAGTGAGATTTAACTGCAACCATCTATGGTTGGCTGGAGATTCGTATTCCAAAACTCAGTTGCCTAGAAACAAATTTTCAATCTAAGATAAGTTTCTATACATGTAACGTATGCTATTGAATGTATGCGTATATGTTTGCAATGTAAGTCAAATTTACATTGATTGCTAGAACAATGCATTGTTTATAGTTATAAATTAAAAGAATGAGATTTTTTTACCTAGTCCTTGAGACTGTGATTTTGTTCTAATTCCCTATATGTAGGGAGACATGAAATTATATTAGTGTTGTAGGCATTGAGTTTATTCCACCATGCATAGATTGAAGGAGAATGAGTGTATGCATTGTTAGTGTATTTATGCCAAAACTAGTCCTTCTGAAACCACTTGCTCTGCTCATGAGTACACACACACACACATATGTAGGTATGTATGTATATCGCAGTGTTGTGGGGAAATGGTGTCATGGGACCTTGGCCTAACTCCCATAACCCATGGAAAATTTTTCTTTTGTACCGATTGTCCTTATCAAAAATCTCGTGTGGAAATCCCTTGTTGAGACCGGGATGAGGTGTCCCATAAGTGTAGAGGCAGGCAGTTTAGGAGAGCGATGAGATGATGGGACAGACATGTTGTGTCTCTGAAGTGATATCCCGAAGCTACAAAGAGGAAGAAGTCAATGCAAGCTTTAGGATGACGGGACCAGGATGATGTATCCCAAAGGTCCCATCCCAGAGGTGCAAAGGGGAGCAAGTAAGGAGAATCACCAGGGTGGCAGACTGAGATAATGTGGTAGGCTAGTACCATTGAAGAGGTTGAGAGATGGTGCCCATATTATCGTTATGCACCTGTCAACAACCCATAAGTGGTTTTGGAAACCCAATACCACCTTCTACGACACCCCCTACAATGGTTTCAGAGATGGTGATGAAGGGGTGTTAGAATGAATATGAGCCTTCGATCTGGTGATGGGAAGTTTCTTCTTTATGCTCATTCCAAGGGGTGACCTCCTCATAAAAACCATGTCGTAGTTGCTTATGCCAACTCCACTGTTGAAATGCATGGGGATCTTCCAAGAAACATACAACCAAGCCTTGATGTCAATAATTTCTCCTTGAGTGAATGTCCAAGTCCAAGCTCAAGCTCTCCAAGCACTCCTTCTCCAAGTCAAATGAGTATCATATAGGCACTATCTCATCATAAGGGTGCAAATAATCAGAGACCAACCATTTGGGAATAGAAGAGGATGAATATATAGGCAGGGAGAGGGAATTATGATCTCTCCAAATATAGTGGACTGCCCTCATCTCAAGGAGGTAGCTCATATGGATAAGATCAAAGGGAAATATTGGGAGAATTCAACCACATCCACACCGAACAACCTCCATATCATCATTTTGGAAGCTGGTGAGCTCCAGTATTGTAGCAATAATGCTACAACTCCTGGGGCTTCCTGTCTCTTAATTTTATCAACCCGGTAGTTCGTACAAACTTGGAAGCGACGGTGCTGTATGCACAAGTACTAGCCCTTGTCGCAGCTGTTACTTGGTCAGCTGGCACAAGTCCGCTAGGGCTTAAGCCAACTTCTATAGGCTCACAGAAGAAGCTTTATCAATGATGGACGAAAGTTAACTTCAAAGAAAGGCTACTCTACTTGAAAAACTGAATCAAAAGCAACTTAAAGCATGTAAATCTATGAAACCCTAATTTAACTAGTCTATCCTCTATAATGCAAAGAATGTGGGTGCAACTCTTATGAATGCTGTCATTGCCTCTAACAAGTATGAATGCATGGGTCTAAGCTACTGGCATCATGAGAAATGTGTTTTTGTGTTTTTCCTTTAAGTGTGTGGAATGATTGTGACCTTGGCCTAACTAGGGTTTGATTGTGCAGGTGGGATGGAGATGGAAGGAAAGTGTGGGATAGGTTGGGGAGGCTTGGAGAGGTTCCTAAGGATCCTCATCACCCATCCACAGAGGTCCCTCACGTTCAGAAGCTCGGCAACGAAGTGAATGGCCTCCTACAGGAAGGCTGCTGGGAATTCTACAGGATACTCTGTTTTCTACAGGATGGCTGTGCACGTCTACAGGATGGTTGGTCGTGGAGATTTTAGGAGTGGATGGAGTGTTGGAGTGGTGTGGGAGGCTAAGGGAGATGGAGATGGACCTAATGATGTCTTAGGAAATGGCAAGTCAGACGAAGGAAGGGTGCATGCAATGGGTTGATGTTTTGGAAGGGTGAAATCAACGAGAGTGAAGGAAATGGAGCGGTACGTGGAATGAGAGAGTTGGAGGGCAAGTGAGTGAGGTAGAGGATGAATAGAACTTGCAGGTGGATGGAGAAAACGACGAAGGAAGTGGCTTGAGAAAGAGCAGCGTGAATGAAACAAATGACCTGTGCATCAAAACAAGAGATTCATTAACCTATTATGCCATGAATGAAACCTACAAATCCGAAATGGAAAACAAGAAATGAAACTAATGCGTGAGAGTGCAGTATGGATCAATGTCGAGAATATATGAATGGATTTTCAATAAAAACGTTCATGTGGCAACTTGCGTGGAGATGAAACGACTGCTGTTCTTTTTGGTGGCTGATCATGGTCTACACCCCAATCCCAACGGTGAGATGGCAGTGAGCCTTTTGCAACCTGTTTTTGATGGAGCTCCAAGAGATTTATTCTACCAACCTATCAAACTCGAATACTGAAAGCAAAGCATCATACCAGTCCTATCTATGCTAATGAAAACAACTAAACCAACAAGCTGGAAATCCGAATTGCATAGGAAACTAAACAAACTCAAGTGCTGGAACTAATGGTAAATGCATTACAACATGGAGGAGGACTATGGCTCTCAGGTTGGGCCCTCACCTGAGAGCTATAGCTCCTTGAGAAAACTCAGAACTAACTCAAAAGTGGCCTTCTTTATTCATAATCTGATAACATGCCAAATTGGCTTACAAAAGAGAACGAAACTTGAGCTGTGCTCCAAAATTACAATAGTAATACGAGAGTTTCAACAACCTAACCAAGGCTAAGGCTTCTATACTTATACAAAACGATGCTCCAACAGATATCCATGATTCTAGGAGCTCGGCTGTTCAATCTATAGTTTAACTGCTGATCCTGTAGGATGGTCATAAATGTTGTTTCCTGTAGAGCAGTTTTGAACTGCTGTTCCTGTAGAACAGCTGGCCGTGTATTAAGCTCGGAGGGAGGTTGAAGTGGGCTCGGAGTTCTTGGTGAGGATCACGAGGAATGTCCCCCAAAACCGTGGACAACCTCTCCTTATGTCAGCAATGCCAACTCGTTGTCTCCTTGCCACCTTTTCGTTGTCTTTTGCTCCCTTTTAATGCCAAAACCTGGAATCACAATGCATTAGCTACGTGGATAAAGTGCCTATCCTTTCTCCTACAAACAACATGAATAAACTAAGAAGTGTATGCATAAACAATAAAAATGAATGGTTTGAGCAAGCAAAATAGGCCAAAAATGAGCCCAAATTGTACCAAAATTGGGGCTCATCAGAAGCCTCTAGATCATGAAGCTTCTTGTCCTCTTTGGGAAAACTTGCCTTTAGGGATCAACCCGAGTATCCAAGTAAAAAGCGCACTAGCAGTGCGAGCCTAGTATAGTGCAACTTGCCATTAGCACTAGTTTCCAGTGTAATAGTCGCGCTAGTCCTGAAATTAAGTTTTTAGAGCTTACTTTTTTAGGGAAGGGTCAAGGCATGTTTCCATGAGTGTTTCACAGAGGATCTGAACTACATATCAAGATGTGTACACTACATGACTGCTGAGTTTTAGGCACTTCAGTTTATGACACAGGGAAATGGAGGAGGCATGACAAAATACTATGTAACAAATGCCCCCTAAAGCATGAAGGAAAAACAGAGAGTGAAGGCTGAGATGCTTTACGAGCTTTTGCAAGGACGAGAACACACACTATTAGGAGACCTGCAAATCAAAGACTCATATACGTATATATATATATTTGATATCAAAACATGAATCCACGGTATAGACGCAACCATCTAAATAGAAAGGACTATGTGAAAAGATCCATGGCATGGACACAACCATCCGAATTAAAAGGATTGTCTATAAGTCTAAGATCCAAGGTATGGATGCAACCACCTGATATAGAAGGATCATCATCATCATCATAAAAATAGAGTCCCAGGGTATGGTCACAACCATTTGTATAGAAGAAACATGTGTACAATCATGAACAATACGTAACTCCACACAACCTGAGTCATATCAGACAAAACCTAGGGTCTTTCTCTCCATCCATAACTCGATCAAAGTATGAATTCTAACATGCAAATGAATGCATCGAAGTCAAACATGCTAGAAAATCTCCTGATTACCGCCAATGATGTGGACCGTTAACATGCATGAAAGGAACCACCAATAATGACAAGGGCTCTCAAGGTACGACAATACAATCTGTGAATGTGAAAATGAAGCTTAAGTCGAACACTGTGGAATCATATGATCAAAGGACAATGATGAAAAATTGTCATCAGATGCGAAGAACTTTCCATTAAGGCATGCAAGCTCTAAGGTACTGAAAGAGAGCATCTAAGTCACCTTTTTGGATAATGAATTGAAGTCGACTGGAAGTGATCCATTGAAGGAGGGCCATGATGATTCCCATATCATCGACAAAAAACAAGGAATAAAGTGGAATGAATGAGTATGATCCAAGACTGTAGCAAAGGGTCAGATAATGTATAGGTAATAAACTACAGATAGGACTTCTCTTGAACATATCGACGACATGACTCTGGAGTGTGGCAGAATTTGACTCAACATAAGAGCAAGAGCCATGATGATGAAATGGTATAGTCAGATGAGAGGCAAAATGGATCACCCAAACTCGAGAACACAAGTTACTGAGTGAGGATATCCCAAACCCAACACCTGAAACAGATGAGTGTCATGTTCAAGAGCGACATGCTACCTATACAAGAGATGTTTCACTTTCATTTTTCCCCACTATTTCTAGTGAGTACCCCAATTATTTTTTATCACAAGCATGAAGGGGATAACATATGCTTTTCGTATAAGATCATTCCTCAAATGAATCCATCCCAATAAGTTTTACAAGCCCTAGGAAGGAGAAAATGAGTCTTGCCATAGTGACAAGTCTTTCGTTGTTTAATTTTACGAGTCCGAAGGAAGAATAACTCGGTATCTTTTTCATATTTAGAGAGTTTGAAAAAGAGACGAAAAACAAAACTCTGTCATGTCCATTTTTGTAATTTGTCTCTCGAACTTGAAAAGGTAGAAAACGATATTCGAGAGAACCTCTTGACCATGTCGACCAAGGTGTAACTTTTTCGTAAATAGTCAATCTTAGCCCGAAAAAGGGGTAAACGTATACTGAGATGACGTCAATTTATTTAATTTAACGAGTTCAAAAAGACAAGCACTCAATGATCTTTTCATATTTCAAGAGTTAGGGAAGAGCTTAAAGATGACTCAAGGGGGTTCCTTTTTCGTTTATTTTTAATGAGTTCGAAAAAGAAATAAAACAAAAACTTGTTGAATCAATAAAAAATGGTCATTGTAACCACCGAAAAGAACTTGTAACTGCACAAAGATAACCACACATCACTGATATAAGGGAAAATAATAAAATATTGGAAAAAAATGTGTTTAAAAATTTATAAATAGACCAAAAGTAAAAATTTTTTTACCATTTCACTTGGAGTAAATTGGAGAGTGAATTTGACCCTATTTTCTTTGATTATTTAGGCAAGCAGTGTGGGAGATCTAGAGCACCATTTCATCAACCGTCAGTGGCAGGTAAGAGCTCTTTCTTTTTCCTTGCTTTTGATTCTACTTTCATGCCTTTTCATAGGATTTTTGTTGGTTAAAAGAGAGGATTTCAATTTTTAAAATTGGGGGAAACCAGGGCGAGTCTGCTCATCGGATCCGCACTGATCGCCCCTGAGCCCAAAAGGCTCTCACGCTTCCAGCATGAAAATAATTAAAATAAACGCACTGGTCGTAGGGAGGAAAAAATAAAGAGAAATCCTCTCTCTTGATCAATTTTTTTGAGTTTTCGATCTGTGGAAAGGCATTTAATCAATGTAAATGGTTTTTTGCAGGAGATTTCGACAACATGGTCATCGAATGGAAGGAAAGGGGCCATGAGGCAGAAGATCACTAGGCTGCCCAAAACGTTGAATGTGTCAATTCTTTGAGGGACTGCAAGTTATTTAAATTCTTCCGAACCCCAAGAATCAAAGCTCAAAATGAGATTCTACACTATCTGATCAGTCTATGGGATGTTGATTGGCAGATCTTCATCATTGGAGACCAAGAACTAGAGCTGGAAGTAGCTAATATCTACTTCATTACTGGATTGTCTAGAAGAGGGGAAAGAGTTCAACTCTTTAGATCCCGTGGTGGAGGTGAGAGCACCAATACCTTAATCAGAAGGCATTTCCCTGGTGCAGATATAACTATGAGCGAGAAGGTGAAGATAACAATCATCGACGATCTTCCCTTGAGGACAATCCTACACACCATGGCCCGTACAGGTGGGGTGCAGGATTTGCACGAGATCTTGAAATCAAAATTCCAGTATGTAGTGGATTTCCTTACTCCAAAAGTGTTCAATTGGTGCAAGGGACTGCTGGTCAACATGAAGAGGCAACTGACCAAAGGCAAGTTGGGAAACTTGAAGCAGTTCGACTTTGGTTCGATTTTGGTCACTTTCTTTTTGGAGCGTCTGCCCCTATTTCATTGCAAGTGGGTAGAGGTGGAGGATACATCTCCATAAGATATGAGGCTGCTCATATGGAGTGATATCATGCCTCGAGGAGGAGGGGGACAACAGGTGCATTTCCCTCCACCATTTTTTGGTTGGATGTGCCAATAACTAATCATTGTGGATGACTATGCCTATGCAGGCATAGACTTTAGAGGAGATCCAGATATGCCTCTACCACTTGGTGAACAGTGGACTAATGTAGGTAAAAATTGTTTTTGAAAATTTTTCAAGTTTTATGAGTTTTTTTTTAAATGTATTTGAGAGTTTACTTGTGATAATTGTGCAGATGTAGTGTTAGGTCCCTATAATACTAGTGATTCCCCCATTACCATTGTCATTGTAGCCCTTATTTTTATTATTGTGCCCCTATTGTCCCCATATTGTTATTAGTGTGCCCCATAAAATCCCACTATTGTTATTGTTGTTCCCTTATATTATTATTGTTATGTCGGCTTTGATTATATTGTGACCCCTTGGACTCCTATATATAGAAAGGAGGTTTAGTCATTTGTATCATCCAATAATTGTTCATTTATGTAATGTAAAGGAGGTTTCCCCTTGAAGAGGCTGATTTTGAAGTCGTTTATCTATATTTTCTATCTTTTTGTGAGCTGGTTCATAACATTTGGTAATAGAGCTTTGGATTCTAGGGCTTCGCTGCTCCAAATAGGTCATTGAGGAATTTTTGCTATAATGTTTTTTCTACAACGTTTCAGAAGCTAGAAACAAAACCCATTTGAATAAACCTCTCAATGTTCCTCGAGTCCAAATTTCAGATCTTGCCTCGCTATATTTTTGAAGATATGTTATAAGGAAGTTAAGGTTTTTGCAGGCTCCTGAATTACATCCCAAACAGGCAACCTTGGGAAACTTGTCATAACCTCCTCTCTGAGTATGAGATTTAAATTTCGTAAGAAGTTACAAAAATAGGATGGACTGTAGTTTTCTATGCATCATTTTCATGTCGAAGGTTGAAATAGTGACATGTGGAACTTCGTACAAGTTCTCTCTACTGAAAAAGTGTATAATTAGACCATCTTGGGGGATTGAGCATAACTCTTTCTTTGAGAATCCAATTTTGATTAGAATGGTGGCATTTGAAAGAGGACTTAGAGGGATACTAGAGTTCATAATTTCAGAGCTTGGAGATCTGAAATTTCAGAGATACATCAGATTCAATATCGAGCTCCTACAAAGTGAAAAAAGGTGTGTAGTTTTTTTTAAATTTTGGATAAGTTTGGTTTGAAAAATTAGTTTGAAGGAATTCAAAGGGAATAGTGAAATATAATTATCATTAATTGATGCCCCGAATAAAGAAAATGGAAACATCTAGTAAGCAACCTGAAACCTCTAGCATGACTCATGAAGAAGAGGAAGAAATGCAACATGATATATCAAAATTACGAGACCAATTGAAACCTCACAAAAAGGAACAAAAGCTAAGATGGATGGGATGGAAGATAAGATGGATGGTTTAAAAAAAGGCATGGAAGCTAAGATGGATGGTTTAAAGAAAGACATGGAAGCTAAGATGAATGATGTGGAAGCTAAGATGGAAGGAAAAATGGAAGATTTGAAGATAGATTTGACAAAGTTGCTACAACAAATGTTTACTATTGGTGAAAGGGTAGTAAAGGAAACTCATGATGAGAACAAAATAAATGTTAATCATGATTTCATAGACTCTAATATTGGATTGAAGACCCACCATGTTCCAAACATCGATATGAGGAAGTTTCATGGAAAGGATCACGTAACATGGATACTATAGATGGAGAAATATTCTGATCTCCATAATGTGCAAAACACACAAAAGGTACGCATTGAAACTTTATATTTGAAGCCAAATCAATTTGTATGATATCGATGACTTTGCTCTCATAAACAAACTGTCACTTGGGAAATTTTTACGGAAGAAATGATAGCACATTACGAGGATACAAAAAGCAACACCTTTTTTATCCAATTGATAAATATCAAACAAAAGGGTTCAATGATGGAGCACATTGAAGACTTCTAAAAATTGAATATAAGGATAAAATATATTCCAGAGGAGCATAGGATTGATGTGTTCATAGGGACTTTAAAGGATAACATCCAATATTAGGTTCACCTTTGGGAACCTGATTCATTGGAGAAGGCATTCAGGTTGGAAAGAAAAATGGAAAGAAAAATTATGGCAACAAGGAAGCCTACCACTCATAACTATAAATATGGAAGTGTTGTTGCCCCTAGCCTTCCACAACCTACAAGGTTGACACCAAAAAAATTGGAAGAAAAAAGAGAAAAAGGGCTTTGTTACAATTGTGATAGCAAATACACTAAAGGTCATAAATGTGCTTGGAAGAAATTATTTTACATAGATTGTGAAGAGGAAGAAGAAAAAGAACAAGAAACGTCAAAAGAAGAGGATATACACTTGGAACAAACCCTAGAGAAAGAAGAAATGAATTCGAACATATCTTGTAATGCATTGGCTGGAATTACCACTCCTCAAACTATCAAGATAGAAGGACAAATCAAGAAGAAAAATGTAATAGTGTTGATTGATTCAGAAAATACCCATAATTTTATTCATTGTAAGATAGCCAAGGAATTGAATTGCTTCCTATATCCAGCACCAGAGTGTCAAGTGATGGTTGCAAGTGGAGGAACCATAAATTGCTCTGGAAAGTGCCATAATATCAAGCTATCAATGGTAGAATATGTATTGAATAGCCCAATGCTTTCCATTCCAATGGGTGGTGCTGATGTTGTATTAGGAGTCCAATGGCTACAATCCTTGGGTACAATAGCTTTTAATTTTCAAGATCTTTCAATGAAATTTTGTTTGGAAGGAAAGAAAGTTGAATTAAGGGGTATCGTAGGGAAATTGGGCAAGATAATCAGCTCAAACATAATGACAAATATTCTAAAGAAAGAACAATGAGGCGTAATTGCACAATTATGTTTGCTAGAGGTTCCCACATCGAAATCATCTATTTCTCCATATCTCCAAACAGTTTTGGACAATCCTTCTAAGGTATTTGAGACTCCCAAAGGCCTCCCACCTATTTGTGATCATGATCATGCTATTCATTTGATTCCAGGAAGTGTTCCTCCAAACATCAAGCCTTATAGATATCCCTATTCCCTAAAGAGTGAAATTGAACCTATGGTTGCAGAAATGTTAGAGGCTAGTATAATTCAACCTAGTCAAAGTTATTTCTTTGCTCCAGTAGTATTGGTGCACAAGAACGATGGATCATGGCACATGTGTTTGGATTATAGGGAGCTCAACAAGCTCACTATTAAAGATAAATTTCCCATTCCTGTCATTGATGAATTATTGGATTAATTGCATGGATCAATTTACTTCACCAAGCTGGATCTTTGTTTAGGATATCATCAAATCAGAATGAAGACTAGAGACATTCCAAAAATAACATTTAGAACTCATGAGGTTCATTATGAATTTTTGTTCATGCCTTTTGGCCTTACCAATGCACCTTCTACATTTCAAGGTTTGATGAATTCCATTTTCAAACCCTTAGAAAATTTGTGTTAGTATTTTTTGATGATATATTAATCGACAACAAGTCTTGGAAGGATTATGTTCAACATGTTGACAGGGTGCTCAAACTAATGGAGGAGAAACAATTATATGCAAAAAGCTCCAAATGTTTCTTTGGAGTACAAGAGGTGGAATATCTGGGTCATATTGTATCTCATGAAGGTGTTAAGGTAGACCCTAAAAAAATTAAATCCATTAAAGAATGGAAAATCCTCACATCCATAAAGCATATGCGAGGATGGCTCAGGTTGACAAGGTATTATTGCAAGTTTGTTAAGAATTATGGGAGAATAGTAGCACCTCTAACAACATTATTGAAGAAAGATGCATTTTCATGGACTCCAGAAGCAACAAAGGCCTTTGAACATCTTAAAGAGGCAATATGCCAAGCACCGATATTAGCTACTCTAGACTTCACAAAAACCTTTATTGTGGAATGTGATGCCTCAAGAAATGGAATTGGTGTTGTTTTGATGCAAGAAGAAAGACCCATTGTTTTGAAAGTCGTCCAATCAAAGAAAAGTATTTACACAAAGCTATATATGAGAAGGAAATGTTGGAAATACTACATTCACTTAAGAAATGGTGACCCTACCTAATGGGAAGTCACTTCAAGGTAAAAACGGAACATGATAGTCTTAAATACTTGTTAGAAAAAATATTATCTTCAGAAGAGCAGCAAAAATGGGTCACAAAGATGTTGGGTTATGACTTTAAAATCATCTACAAAAAAGGGAAGCAAAATGTTGTGGCAGATGCACCCTCGAGAAAGGATGAGGATGTGGAAGCATTTCATTGCGCCATTTATATTATCCAACCAGATTGGATAAATGAAGCAAGGGATGAATGAAAGAATGGCTAAGAAGTGTGGGCACTCATTCAAAAGTTACAACAATATCCCTGTACATCTGATACATTTAGCTGGGAAAATGATTCATTATGGTACAAAGATCACTTATACCTATATAAGAATTCCTAACTCAAACAAAATATTCTTATGGAATTACAAACTTCTCCCTTAGGAGGGCACTCAGGATTTTTAAAAACTTACCATAGGGTTATGAAGGAATTTTTTTGGGATGGCCTTAAATCAGATATTCAAAAGTTTGTGGTAGAATGTTTGGTTTGCCAACAAAATAAAGTTGAAACAATTAAGACCCCAGGTCTATTACAGCCTTTATCCATTCCAAGCCAATGTTGGGAGGAGGTTTCAATGGATTTTATCACAAGTTTACCCAAGTCCGAAGAAAAGAGTGTCATAATGGTGGTAGTTGATAGAATTACCAAGTATGCACACTTTTGTGCATTATCTCATACATTTAAAGCCAATATAGTTTCTACGACATTTATGGAAACAATTCAAAAGCTACATGGAAACAATTCAAAAGCTACATGGAAACAATTCAAAATCTACATGGAAACCCAAAGATTATTGTAAGCAACAGAGATCCCATTTTCACTAGAAATTTTTGGAGAGAATTATTTTCTTGTCTTGGTACTCAGTTAACTCATAGCTCATCTTATCATCCTCAATCTGATGGGCAAAGTAAGATAGTAAACAAATGTTTGGAAGGGGATCTTCGTTTCTTTGTCTTTGATAAATAGACACAATGGGTCAAATGGTTGCCTTTGGCTGAATGGTGGTATAACAATTCCTTCCATACTGCAGCAAAAATGACCCCATTTATGGCACTTTATGGATATCATCCACCATCCATCACATCATATTTAAGAGAAAATTCTAAGGTTCAAGCAGTGGAAGATCACATCAAGCATCAACAACAAGTTCTCCAACTCTTGAATGATAACCTCACTTCGGCACAGAATAGAATGAAACAACAAGCGATTAACATCACATTGAAAGAAGTTTTGATGTTGGTGACTCGGTATTTCTATGGCTACAACCATATAAAAAAATGTCCCTCAAGAAAGCTAAGAAGGAAAATAAATTATCTCCAAAGTATTATGGTCCATACAAGGTGTTACCAAATATTGGTACTATGGCATACAAATTGGAGATTCCTGCAGCTTCTCGAGTGCAGGAAAAATTATATTGGAACCAGAAGTAGTCACAGAAACAAGAACTCGACAGCTATGAAATCGATCAATTTTGGAGTATCTCATCAAGTGGAAGAACTTATCCATTGAAGATTCCACATGGGAGGATGAGAATTTTATACAGAAGCATCTATAACTACTCAAGTGGTGAAGACAACACTTTTTTGAAGGACAGGGGCATGTTATGTCCCTATAATACTAGTGATTACCCCATTACTATTGTAGTTGTATCCCTTATTAATATTGTTGTGCCCCTATTGTCCCCATATTGTTATTACTGTGCCCCATAGAATCCCTCTATTGTTATTTTTGTGGCTTTATATTATTATTGTTAGGTCGGCTTGGTTATATTGTGACTCCTATATATAGAAAGGAGGTTTTGTCATTTGAATCATCCAAGAATTGTTAATTTGTGTAATGTAAAGGAGGTTGCTCCCTCGAAGAGGCTGATTTTGAAGTTGTTGATCTATATTTTGTATCTTTTTGTGAGCTGGTTCATAACATGTATGACTGGAAAGGCCTCCTAGCATGTTGCCAATAGCATGACTAGTAGCATGTTAGATAGAAGATGCTCCATATGGGGAAGGAGCAAATCCTATGTTAGAAATGGAATGAAATCTGGAAGTGATCACTCGAGGGATTCTAGAATATCCGACTATGGATGACGTGCCATTGTGATACTAGAGTCATATAGTAGGAGTGTTCTTGAGACTACGTCAGCTATTAGGCCAAGTGATCAGAGCGGTATCATGCTATCGCGAACACCATGTGGGTGAATAACCTTTTCTAGTCGTGTTTTTCGCACTATTTTAGGCTTTGAAAGAAATGTGTCCCAGACCACTTATTTTTTGAGATTTTGATGAACAAAATTTGACAGACACGATATATATATATCATTTTTCTATCTTCTACTTATGTGTTCATGTATCATGATGATGTGATCAGTTTTATAAGTTATGCAAATGTCTATCGAGAACATAATTTTCTAATGCATTTGTTAGTGTATTCAAATTTCGTGGAATGTGTTGATATGTGATATAATCAAAATTTATTTCCAGTAATCGAACATGTAGATACATATGAAAAATTTGTGGATTTCTTACTGAGTAATGACTATTCAATTGTAACACAACAAGTTGTGAATCTAACTTAACAACTAAATTTATAATGCCAAGAGAAACTGCTTCTGATAACAGTTCAATAATTGCACTGTAATCGGCAATATTATTAGTTGTTCATCCTAGGCAAATACCTTTTAAATTGATCAACTCGTCATTAGGGGCAAAGAGTACCCAAGCTGCCAAGGATAAGTTCCAAGTGCTATGAGAAGCACCATCAGTAAAACCAACATAATGGTTTGAAGACATCTACAAACTGAGTGGAACACAAGGTAAGCAGAGGAAACATGTCTGCAAAGCAAACAATCACACCAAAAAATCAAAACTACACACTAGTGAATTCACACACTAATGTACAAAAGTAATTACACGGAATTCACGCCTAATAATTTTTCAGGAAAAGCCGTTTTGGTCTTGTGATAACACATTACCTTCGTAATCAACAAGCTCATGGGCACCTTTTCGCAAGGCACGTTTAACAATGTATGGCCCATGCCACATAGGTTCCAACTTCCTAGCCCAAATTATCGTTAGTTTGGTCATACAACAAGGCCATGTCACCTTTAGCGAAAACGCGTGGAGAAACAATTTGATAAAAATGAGCTTTAACTAATTTTTTCTATGCTTCGATCACTATTGCAGCAATATGACGAGTCTCATTGAGCCTCTCAAGATAAAGTAACCACTCCTCTTCAGGTGAGGTATTGGGGAGTATCTCGATAACTAGCTTTATTGAAGGAATTTCACACTCGATCAAGAGCATCGCCTCTAAACCATAGACCAATTGGATTGGAGTGAAACTAGTGGATGTCTTAGCCGAAGTCTGGTAATCCCAAAGAGCCGAGAATAGCATGAGATGCCAATCCTTTTATGCTTCCCAATGGTGCATTGAAGCATAGTAATTAAGAATTTGTTAATCGCTTCAACTTGGCCATTGGTCTGTGGGTAGTAAGGAGTTTAGCTATCATGGTGAACACCCAACTGAGTAGTTAGCTCTACCATCATGTACTGACAAAAATGTGATCTGTGATAAGTGATAATGGCTTGAGGGACGCCAAAATAGGCGACGAAAATAGTCAACAACGATGATGATATAGCCATGCCCCCTGGCCGAGTGAGGGTTACATGTCATGAAATCTATGACCCATTTAGAAAATGGGCCAATGATAACAACTGGGTGTAAGGGTGCTGGTGGGGCGCACTACTTGTGGATATAAATATGACATTCATGGCACTTTTGAACTACCAGAATACAATCTTTGAAGATAGAAGGCCAGAAATAACCGACATGGAGGATCTTCTGAGAAGTTTCATATACTAACATGTGACCACCACATGCGGCAGAGTGGAAGTCATTCAAGACTTGTTCAACCTCTTCAAGTGTTAGACATATGTGAAGAACAAAATCAACACCGACTCAGTACAACGTATCACAAATAATCCGATAAGGTTGAGATTGATGCTGAATGCAGCATCAGTCGAATTGAGACAACTTAGATCGAAAAGTTTGGGTCTGAAGATAAAAAATGTTATCTCTGTACCACGGTTCTACAGTGCGAATGAGAAACAAATTTTCATCAGGAATCTGCTCACTAAAATTAGTGGAGGTGTTTGCAAAAGGGAGGGCGCAAATCAATTTGGAAAAAACGAGTGACTTCTTCGATTTGGCAGCAGTGAATTCCAAATCAAACTCTTGGAGGATAACAATCCATTTAGAGTATTTTCCCCCAAGCAACTAATGAGTCACTATATAAGTCATAGGGTTACAGTAGAAGAATGTAATGGCGAAATCGTTGAACAACACGGACTACTGCCAAGGCAAGTTTCTCAACATGAGCATATCGAGTTTTAGTGTTAATAAGATTTCGACTAAAATAATAAAACACATGTTGATTGCCATCATCATCGTCCTTGACCAACACCACAACAATGGTACTATTGGCCGCAACCAATATTGGAAATAGTCGTGGTGACAATCAGGGGGATGCAATAAAGGAGCATTGATGAGTGTTTGCTTTAGATCATCGAAGTATTTTTGGGCAATTTTCATCCCAAATGAATGGGATCCCTTTCTTAAGCAAGCGAGTAAATCCCTTGGCAAGCTTAGCATAATTAGGGACAAAGAGACGAAGAAAATTATCCTTTCCCTGCAAACTCTACAATTGGTGCAGTTGATGAGCCTCAGTATTGCAACAAGAATGCTACAACTCCCAAGGCTACAAACTTTAATTATCAACTTAGTGTTTGTACAAACTTAAGAGGTATCGACACTATATGTGCAGTATACAATGTTTCCTTCCTTTTCTATCATGATGTAATGGAGTGCATATACTGAAATCAAATCCTAAACTAATTGTAGAAAATGAACTGCTTGAAATGGAAACCCTAACCTATTGCAAGAAATAAAGTACAAGGAAAGAAACATATTCTAATTGCATAAAAATCATGAACTAAATGTAAAAAAAAAACCTAACTTAACCCTATTTATCACATGTGATGATTTAAACTAATTGAACATGGAATTTGATCTAGGGAGTATTAATTGCTACTTGCATGTTCTAGTTAAGAAATAAAAAGAACTATTTTTCTTTATCTTTTCATTTTGTAAATGCAATTGTTAATCTTTCCTTGTTCTTTGGCAGGGGAGACAGGTGTGGAGGAAGATGGGTACAATGGTTTTGATGGCTTTGAGGTCAAGTAGAGGCCTAATCCTAGCTTAAATGATGATTTTTCTCAATTTAGGCTCAAAACAGGGTGCTACAGGATTTCCTACAAGATGTCTACAGGATGTACCAGTTCCTACGGAAAGTTTACAGGATCCCCTGTTTTATTACAAAAAGCAGGCCGAAATATTAGGTAGTGGTCTAAAAGGTGGAATGGAGCTTGGGAAAGGTTGATAATGGAAGAATAAGGCATGGAGGTGGTGGACACTACCCATAACTCAAGCAAGGGCTTCAAGATGGGTAGATTTTCTCAATGGAAATGACAAGTTTTGCTTATAAAACAAGAATTCAGATTGGGATTTTAGTGGATTTTGGCGACATGGGTGGATGAGGTGAACGAGATGACATCTCCTTTCAATGTAGAAGCTCCTGCAAAAACACACATTATTGTCTGTATCTATCCATAAATTCATCTATACATGGGAAATATTTATTAAATAATGGAAAATTACTAGTTTAAAAATCAGAAATTCGAGAACTAGTGAGCTAGTAAATTTATGAATTACCTAAGCTAATCAAGTGAAAATGCAATGGGGTAAATTTTGTTATTAAATAGAATTTTTGTTTGATCTAATGAAATTGGAACCAACTTGATTGAAGCTCGTTAACATGTTCTAAAAAATAGTAGACATTTGCTGCTATTTGCCACAAAGGAGTTCCAAAAATCTAGATTTGGGAATAAGCAAACTAATCCAAGCAGCTTAATGATTAATATGACCTTCCAAATCTTTTCCAAGGATGAAATGATGCTTGTAACCCTACAAAAGAACTTACATTAACCATTTAACTCAATCCTACAACAAGAAATCATTAATACTAAATGCAGAAATAGAAAGAAACAAGAATAAGAGATGCATGTGAATAAGAAGTGAAAAGAATAAAAATAAATGATACAAAAGGGATTTGAGGCTCCTGGGATGGCCAAGCCCAAGGAAAATCAGAGACCTATGGAGGAGAACAAGATTTAGAAGCTGAACATGACACCAATCTTCATTATTTTAGTCAATAAAATTACATCCCTCCAAGAAAATATAGTGGAGCTGCAAAAATATGAGTTCTTTCCACAAGAAGACTAATCAAAATCTATCCCTAGAGGCAAATTAATGATTAGGAATCATTCCCGAGGAAAGGAGGAAGCTTTCCCCACCATAATCCCTTGATTAGTGGACATGGTTCCCAATACTAGGAATCTGCATTAAATGGCAGGGAACACATTCCTAGATTTTCTCAATCATTGGAGTTCCACAATCTGTGCCATAATTCCATAATATCTTACTGATTTATTATATAATATTTATCCTCCTATAGTAGGGAGCAAGTCCCTAAATTATTTCCTCCTCCAAATCTTCGTAATCTTCCCAATATTCTCATAATATTCCACAAAAATAAATAATATTATGCACAAATATGCAATTATTCATAAACTTTCCTAATGAATATATTAAAGTTAAAATAAATATCTAATGCAAAAAGAGAGGTTTAATGTGATGAAGGAAAGTTAGATGGGCCTTAATTTATGTTTAATTCAGAGGCATGGGCCTTAATTTATGTCTAATTTAGAGTCTCATCATACCCCTTGCTGAAAGTCTTGCTCATCCTCTGAGCAACTTAGTGACCTCATTGTGCCTCATTCATGGCCCTAGTGACCTCTCTCTTGTGCATTAAGAATCTTGGCTGTAAGTTCTGCGAGGACAAGCCAAAAAACATATTTGTGCAAAGAAAAATCATTGTTTCTTGAGACCATTAGCTTTCCTTCTTCTTTTCTTTTGTGGCCTAGATGATTTCCTAATGGCCTTGGAGTTTTCTATTTTGATTGGGTCTCTCTTAGACACTATCTTTATTTGCTTTTTAGCACAATTTGTTCATTTTTTCCTTCTTGTAGCAGCATTCTACCTTCTTGTAGTAGTCATTTCTTCTTCCTTCAGAGTCTTCTAACTATATGGGAGTGATGAGAAATGATGTAGGTTTGTGAAGATGGAGAGGATGCTCTGTTTGTTTGTTTCAAGAAATTTTCAGGGTGAGACAGAGTGTAGCATTTGTTCTTGAAATTATGAAATGGGATGGATGAATGATGGATATATAGTGAATATAAAGTGGATGGAGGGCTTGGAGTGTTGTGGTGACTTGGCATTTGCAAATTTTTTTTCTTTTATCTACTGTCCTCATTCCTTGAAATCATCATCCTTCATAATTTGACTTTTCAACATTGCATGAGTGAAGGAGTGAGCTGCAATTTACTAGTTGAAGGCTGCTAAGTCTGCTGACCCATCCTTAGCTTATAAAACCTCATCTCTCATGCATTGAAAACAAATTTCTAACTATAATATGCTCAAGAGAAGAGGTCAAGAATATTGCATACCTGTACCTACCTGATGGTTGTTGGAGAGACATGCATGTTGCTGTTGAGTTGATGTTGTTGTGCTGCTCATGACTCAGGTACATCTTCTTGACTACCTTTTTCTTTTTGTTGATCTTATTTTGTTGATGGGTTGTCTTCTTGTTGATGTGCAAGTGTTGGCTTCCTCTGTTGCTGCTGAGCTTTGGAGGAGTTTCATTGTGCCTGTAGTTATGCTTCTCCTCTTTCAATCATGGTGTTGAAGGTTAGGCCTGGAGCCTGCTATTACTTCGAATAGGCTACTACAGGGTTTCTTGGAGTACTACTATAGGAAGTCCTATAGCTACCCTTTTTTTGAATTTTTGTGTCCTTTCTCTATTAGAGGGTAAATAGGTATTGGAATGAGTGGAAGGCCTAGAAGGTGTGGCCATAGAGTGACATGGTCATGATGGGTGTTGGCTGTGAAGTCAATGTCCTTTTTTCCTATCCCAAAACAGGCCTGCATCATAATTTTTCCATTGAACTGCCTTTCCTTTAAATTTTCAGGACTTCCTGTAGTACTAAGGGAAACTCCTATAGTAATTACAGGAAATTTTGAAGAAAGCACAGACTTGCCTGAAATTGGAATTTTTCTGTTGCTGGAGATGAGTATGGATGATGGAACATGAATATTATGGATGAGATGAAATGGATGAAGAAAAACATGGGGCTTTGTATGGCTTGCTGCCCTCTGATCTCTGTGTTTATTATCTTCTTGCAAACCTGCAAAAACCAGAATTGTTATGAATGGGCAGGCTTGAGGTCCCTGCCATTATTTTTGTATTTTTTTGTATTTTTATTTTTTTTGAAAGACAGCCAGGTTGCCTCAAAGGAGGTTTTCATCCTCGTTGTCTACTGTGGGTGCCTCAAAAGAGGTTTCCATCCTAGTTGTTTTCTCTAGGTGCCTCAAAAGAGGTTTTCTTCCATAGGTCTTTTTTTTTTCATGTAAAGTAGAGTGGAATTGAAGATGAATTTTGGTTAGATGGAGTGGATGAGTAATGAAAGTGGTGTTGGGGGACCTATATCAACCTTCCATAAATAATACGTGACCTTTTCACCCATTTCTCCATCATATTGCCTCTTGTAGTTTCTTCTCGGCCTTCTTGTAAAGATCCTGTAGTAATTCAGGACAACCTCTTGTAGCAGAGTTGTTTTGTCCATATCTCCCAAACGGTATTATGGATTGAACATAAATTTTTTGAGAAAGTTTCCCTCATCATTATGCACCTCCCCATAAAATAAACTTGGCCAATGGATGCACGAATCTCAAGAAAAAATAAAAATAGTTGAAGGTTATGGACATTGATTTCTTGGAAACCTTGCACTAGAATTGACTGAAATTTCTTGGGCATGTTACCATCATCGACATGCATCTCCACATGAAACAAATTTCTAAATAGATGCACGAATATCGAGAACATTCAAAAATGGTTGTAGGTGATGGAGATTGATTTCTCGAAAAATGTGCGCTGGAATTTGCTGAAATTGCTTGAGAATGTTACCATCATCCATATGCATCTTCCCTTGAAACCGATTGGCAAGTGGATGCATGGTTTTCAAGTTATGACAAAAATAAATTTATGCTCTATGTATTTTTGTTTCCTATAGTAATTTAGGAGAGCAAGCAAACTGAATGGGAAAAGCTTGAGAATGATGGGTGGATGGTGGAAATATATGAGGGTGATGGATTTTCATGGCCTTGGTCATGTTGGAGCATTTGAACAAAGGAGGAGAAAGTAAAAATTTGACTTCTTTTGACTAGGTTTGACCTATTTTTTCTTTTGTGGTGCCGACTTGTTTCTGTTGCTTGCAGATGTTGGAGGGCACCTACATTCATCAGAGAGATACATAGAGCACACATTTTTTTTCTTTTTTCTCTTTCTTTTTCTTCTAGGTCTACTGGCCACCTCTATGAGGTTTTCAACTAGTAGGTCTGCCTAGGCGCCTCAAAGGAGGTTTTCAACTATGATCTTTTCTTTTTTTCTCATTTTTCTTTTTTCCCAACCCATTGATCGCCTCATGGAGGTTTTTAAACAATGAGCCAATCTGAGGAACCTCAAAGGAGGTTTTCACTTGAGATTTTTATTATTTTCTCTTATTTTTCATTTTTTTTTCTACCCTACTCTACTTGAAAAACAAAATCTCTTTCAAGTATAAGAATACTTTCAATGGAGCCATGTGCACATCAAGATGACAGACAAACTGATGTGTAGGCTTGCATTATATGATTTGAACTATACCTGGATTTCAAAGACCAAATGATTTGATTTTGAAAGGATCAAGCATAGTTGAAGAAGAGAGTGATGCTCCATCTTGTTGATTTTTTGGAACCAAACCTTAATATAACTATGATGTCCTTAGTTTTCTTGATTATCTAGATCATTTTTCATGTCTTCTTCTACCATGACCTTCAAATCTTCCTATTTTTTGCTGATTTTTCTCTTGAATACGTGAGGATTTGATGGTAACCATGAGGGAGCTTTCCGAATCTCTGATTTTGATGTCTGCTCTTCATCAATTGCAGCCCATGGTTCTTTGATCTTCTCTTTTGAATCTTCTTTTTCTACATGTTGTCCTTCAATGGCATCAAGAGAATCTCTTTTTTTTAATATTATTCTTGAGCTGAGATGAATACCATTGAGATCGAAAGGAGATATTTGGAAGTGTTGTACCTCAGCATTATAAGTGGGTTGAGCTACTTCATTGTGTGGGTTCAGAAATGGTGGTACAGGTAGTTGAGTGGGAGTGGATATTTGAGATGGATGTGGTTGGGGTTGTGGTTGTGGTGGAGGTGAATGGTAGGGATAACATGGAGTTGGGTATGGAGGATATTGAGGAAAATATTGAGGATATTGTGGATGGCTCCCATAAGTTCCTTGCCAACCTTGTTTCCAAGATTGGTTTTGGGGTTGAGATGTCCAATGTTTCCAAGGAAAGGGTATGTTCAAACTACTTTGAGATGGATGTGCATAAGCTTGAAATTGTGAATTAGGTTCTTGCATCATACTAGGTTGAATAGGCTGCCATGGTCCTCTTGGAGCTACATAACATAACTGCATTGGCAATTGACTTGCTCCATTGTCCTCTTGGTAAACTTCCTTCAACCTTGGTAATGAGGGGCAATATTTAACATCATGTGATTCTGCATGGATGACACAAATATCAACATCTTCTTTTTTCTCATTTTGAATTCTTAACATTTCTACTTGTTCACTTAGATTGCTAAGAATTTCTATTTTAAAGTTATCAAGCAAATTTCCAAGTTTAGCTTGACTTACCGATCTTGATGTTGATTTACTTACTCTTGCCCTTCCTCTTGATATGTGTTTGCATGTTTCACAAATTTCTTCAAATGATAGTTGGTATACATCACCTCCACTCATGAGATCAAGGAGATCAATCCACTCATCCCTAATTGTTCTAAGTAAGAGGGTTTTTAGTGTGTCGGATCCTAAATGATGTAGTTTTTCCCTCTTAACATTATACATGAACCTCTCTATTAGATCCTCTAGACTCTCATCTTCTCTTTGATTCATTCTAAATATTTCTTCTTTAAGATCATGATCTTTATATTTTTCTAGAAATATATTTTGCATATCATTCCATGATCTTATTGAATTAGTCTCTAAACTCATGAACCTCTTAAGAGATCTATCCTTCAATGTTGCCAGAAACAATCTCAATTTTTAAGTGTTCAATAAGTAACAATAATATCTACAATTGATTTCAAATTCAAAGAGAAAGGTTTCAGGATCCTCTGACCTTAGACCATGAAATTTTGGAAGAAAAGATGGAGGTATGTTCTTCATGTTCACACTACCATCAGTGTCGTGAATGGGAAATCCAATAGGATCTTCCTCATTGTCATCATCTCCATCCATTTCTTCTAGATTCTTTTCCATCTTCTTCTTATTCTTCTACATGAAAAAGTGGATGGTGATCTGGCTCTTACTGCACCATGTGATCAAATGGGGGGGGTGGGTTGGTGTTGGATATTTTTTTTGTTTTTATGATTGAATGGGAACACTAATGCGATGCACTTCTATATTTTTTGAAATGAAATATGCCTAATGCAAATATTTTTTTTTTTTTTTCAAAAATTAAAAAGAAATGAATCAACTAGGGAAGAAAACAATGCATAATTTGACACCTCCCCGGAAACGGTGCCAAAAAGTGATGAGCCTCGGTATTGCAACAAGAATTTTGCAACTCCCAAGGTTACCGACTTTAATTATCAACCTGGGGTTCGTGGAAACTTAAGGGGTATCGGCACTATATGTGAAGCATACAATGTGTCATTCCTTTGCTATCATGATGTAATGGAGTGCATGTGCTGAAATCAAATCCTAAACTAATTGTAGCAAATGAACTGTTCGAAATGGAAACCCCAACTTATTGCAAGAAATAAAGTACAAGGCAAAAAACATACTCTAATTGCATAAACATCATGAACTAAATGTAAAAGAAACCTAAATTAACCATATTTATCACATGTGATGATTTAAACTAACTGAGCATGGAATCTGATCTAGAGAGTATTAATTGCTGCATATGCATGTGCAAATTAAGAAATAAAAAGAACTATTTTTCTTTATCTTTTCATTTTATAAATGCAAATGCTAATCTTTGCTTGTTCTTTGGCAGGGGAGCCAGGTGTAGAGGAACAAGGGTACAATGGTTTTGATGGCTTGGAGGTCAGGTAGAGGCCTAATCCTAGCTTAAATGATGATTTTTCTCAATTCGGGCTCAAAACAAGTCACTATAGGATTTCCTACATGATGTACTTGTTCCTACAGGATGTGTATAGGATCCCCTGTTTTATTACAAAAAGTAGGCCGAAAGCTTACGAAGTGGTTTAAAAGGTGGATTGGAGCTTGGGAAAGGTGGATAATGGAAAAATAATCCATGCCCGAGAACTCAAGCAAGGGCTTCAAAATGGGTAGATTTTCTCAATGGGAATGACAAGTTTTCCTTATAAAAGAAGAATTTGGATTGAGATTTTAGTGGATTTTGGCGACATGGGTGGATGAAGCTTGGATAAGGTGAACGAGATTAGGTCTCCTTGCAATGTAGAAGCTCCTACAACAACACACATTATTTTCTATGTCTATCCATAAATTCATATCTATACATGGGAAAGATTTGTTAAATAACGGAAAATTACTAGTTCAAAAATAAAAAATTCGAGAACTAGTGAGCAAGTAAATCTATCAAGTGCCTAAGCTAATCAAGTGAAAATGCAATGGGGTAAATTTTGTTATTAAATAGAATGTTTTTGTGATCTAATTAAAGTGGAACCAACTATATGGAAGCTCGTTAGAATTCTATTAAAAATAGCAGAAATTTGATGCTATTTGGCGCAAAGGAGTTCTAGAAATCTAGATTCAGGAATATGCAAATTAATCCAAGAAACTAAATGATTATTATGACCTTCCAATTCTTTTCCAAGGATGAAATGATGCTTGTGACCTTGCAAAAGAACCTACATTAACCATTTAACCCAATCCGACAACAAGAAATCATTAATACTAAATGCAGAAATAGAAAGAAACAAGAACAAGAGATGCATGTGAATAAGAAGTGAAAAGAATAAAAACAAATGATACAAAAGTGTTGTGAGGCTCCTAGGATGGCCAAGCCTATGGAAACTTAGAGACCTATGGAGTAGAGCAAGATTTAGAAGCTGAACATGACACCAATCTTCATTATTTTCATCAATACAATTACATCCCTCCAAGAAAATACAATGGAGCTGCGAAAACACGAGTTCTCTCCACAAGAAGACTAATCATAATCTACCCATAGAGGAAAATTCAACTTGGTACTTATAAAAAATGATTAGGAATCATTCCCCATGAAAGGAGGAAGCTTTCCCCACCAAAATCCTTTGATTAGTGGATCTGGTTCCCAATACTAGGAATCTACATTAAATGGCAGGGAACACATTCCTAGATTTTCGCAATCATTGGAGTTCCACAATCTATGCCATAATTCCATAATATCTTGTTGATTTATTGTTTAATATTGATCCTCCTATATTAGGGAGCAACTCCCTAAATTATCTCCTCCTCCAAATCTTCATAATCTTCCCAATATTCTTATAATATTCAAAAAAAAAAAAAATATTAGGCACAAATATGAAATTATTCATAAACCTTCCTAATGAATATATTAAAGTTAAAAATCCATTACCTAATGCAAAAAGAGAGGTTTAATGTGCTGAAGGATAGTCAAATGGGCCTTAATTTATGTTTAATTCAGAGGCATGTGCCTTAATTTATGTCTAATTTAGAGGCCCATCAATAGTGATGAAGGAGGGGGTAAATTTACATTAGCCTCAACTTTTAGAGGATCTACTCTGATGCCTTCTTAGGACACAAAAAACCCAAGAGCCGAACAGATTCTATGCAGAAGACACATTTATGTGGATTGCGACGGATATTATAGTGTCGACAATGTAGAAAAATTGCTTGAAGGTGGCTGGGATGGTCACGACACTTAATAGAATGAGCTAGTAAGTCGTCTAGATAAGGTTGAACAATGTGTTTAATATCGTGAAAGGTATATGAAATTGCTATTTGGAAGGTAGCACTAGCGTTTTTGAGACCGAAAGGGAGCTTCTTATAAGTAAAAGTCCCCCATGGACATATGAAAGCAGTCTTGTGTTGATCAGCGGGAAATATGTTAATTTGGTTGTAACCAGAAAAACCATACATAAAAGAGAAGATCTCATTGCCACCGCACTCATCAATGATTTGATTAATAAAGGGAGTGGGATAATTATCTTTAGGGCATGCATGATTGATGTCATGGTAATCAACACAAACTCGAATGGTTCCTTGCTTTTTAGTAACAAGTACGATATTAGAGACCCAATCTGTCAATGATATAGGGTAAATAAAACCATCTTTTACAAGTTTTTCAACTTCTCCCTTAATAGCAACAGCCTTCTTGGGTTGCACGGGATGGAGCCGTTGATGAATAGGCTTCGCTTTAAGATACGTAGGTATTTCATGCACCACAATAGCTGAACCAATACCAGGAATTTCCTCATACAACCAAACAAAGACATCACAAAATTATTTGAAAAGGTTAATGTAAACCCTAATCTCATCAAGAGAACATGAAACCCCAATGTGAATGTTCTCGACAATTCTAGGTTTAATGTAAATGTCTATTGACATTGTTGCAATAATATTTTCCATATTACCTTCAGACAAAACTTCGTGCACTAGAACATGTGTTTGAAGTGGACGCATCAGGTTATGAGAAAAAAAAATTCAAGACACGAAGGAATCTCACTTAGACTTGGAAGAAACAAGGAATGATGATGAGCATCATTCCAAGGAGTTTCGTCAAGAGACATAACCTCAACAATACTCTCATCGGTGGGGAACATCTCGTTCAAGGGATCTGGAGAATCCCAAGAACCAAGTCAAGGAGATTGTGAATAGGTATCCAGGTGCATACTGAGAACATCATGACTTTCTGAAGCGGCTACTGAAACCAAGAAAATCTCTTGATAAGCTTGTTCTAAGGGACCTAGCAGCATAGCGTCACCAAACAAATCAACGTAATCCAGAGAAGGAATGATCCACAGGTTAGTGGAGATAGAGATCATGTTGATCAAGGAAACATGCGGAGTTGGGAGAGAAAAATTTCCCATTAAAGCAGAATATTTGAAAAGACATGCCCTCATGCTCTCATATGGAATATCGATATTTCTGACATATGGGACATTTCCATTTGAAGCACCGAGGAGAAAAAGGACAATTGATCGAAGGTGACAATTTTTCCTTCATGAGGAAAACGGAGAACCCGTAACAAAGAGGATAGCACACAAAACATGACATGGGTCCAACTTTGCCCATGTATAAGGTTGTAATTCAAATTCGCATCGACAACTTCTACTTCTAACTCGACAGTATTCCCTTCCAAAGTAATGGGAAAACTTGTGAGAATACCATAAGGACGAGAGCCTCTTTCATCAAAGGCATCCAAGGTGTTCGGGGATTGGTTGAGAGGTGGAGAGCCAATAGCTTTCCAACATGAAATAGACATGATGCAGGTGGAAGCACCTCCATCAATGACAGTCCAATGGATCGTCTTTCCTTTTATGATGACCTGAATAAAAAATGCAATTTGATGAGGAAGACGAGGAACATGGCTTGCTAGATCGAAAGTAATCAATATGGAATGAGCAACATCTATGCCTCCTATAGCAGACAATAATGATTTCCACTGCGTTGGACAAGTTTTGAGAACTTCCAAAGTAGACATCACTAAAGGCGCTTGTGCTAAATCTTCGATAATACTGTAATGTTGAGCAGCTCTAGCATTCAGATTATAGGATGATTTCCGAAGCACAGCTTTGGGAGGTGGTCAGATGATAGATTCATTATTAGGTCTCTCGATATGGAGAGGACTAGAACTTGGTGGAGCAGAAGCAGAAGGTGTATCAATGACTTTCTTTTCCACTATCTTCTTTTGAGGAGTTTGATAATCTTTTGATCGAGTGGCTACAGAGATAGGTAATGAACCCATCATCATGTAAACTTGAGAACCAGATGAGGCAGAGGATTGTGGTTGGTCTACCAACTGAGTCTGCTAAGATGGAAATGGATCTTTCAATATAGCCAAGGTCCCTTTCAATAAACGACTAACTTCTGCACGTTAGGGACAATCCTTGGTGTAATGATCTTCCTCACAAATGAGGCAAGGATATTTTGGCTTTCATTTGGAGGCATCATCAACAGATGACTTAGGAGGATCCTGTTTTGGGGTATCAGATTTTGCTTTACCTTTACCCTTCTTCTTACCTTTCGAGGCTTTGTATGTTGCATTAGAATGGAATAAATTGACCTTGGAGGTTTTACCAAGATTCAATGGGTTTTTGAAGGATGATTAGAACCAGTATTCGAAACAGATTTTTGCTTCAAAGAAGATTTAGTGGAAGTTTGAGATACTGATCCAATTATACCATCAACATGTGGTACATCTGGAGACTTCGAAGATGCTGGATCTGAAGATGGCCTTGGAGCATCGGAAAACTTTTCATACAGCATGCCAGATTTTGAATAAACCAAATCCAAATACTGGGCACGGGAAATAGCTTGATCCTCAGTAACACAACCTCCCATTGCTATATCTGTAGCGATTTTGTTTACGAATGACTTGATGAATGATTTGGTCAACAAGTCATCAGGGATTTCAAACTTGATAAGTTCCAATTGGGATTTGACCATATGCATCGGGAATAGATTTTGACTAGATTGCACATGAGGACCTGCTTGTGGAATATAAGGTGGATTCTGGAGTGCTTGTGAACCATATGGAACATAATACTGTTGGAGACGTATCTGGGCCATGTAAGGCTGTTGATACTAGATATTACCTGCCCCGAATGGATTAATTGGATTAGAAATACCACTAGGATTAGGTTGACTCACTCAAACCATGTGAGGTTGTTATCCTCTCACATGGGTCCCACCTGAAACAAGAGGGATATTTAGATTCCACCCCCCAGGATGTGAATGAGGCTATGGTACATTTCGTCCACTTGATGGGGGGACTGAGGAACTTACAGACATATAAACCAAAACTGTCAGTTGTACCGGAATGGAAGGTTGAAACGAAGTTGATGGTTGTGATGGAATCATTGGTTGAATTGGACCTGAAGTAATGACAGTTTGCACAGGGATATGAGAGGTCACGTTAGGAATAAACAAACCAGAAGTAGGCATATCATTTGATGACCAAATTCGAATTTTGTATAAAGAAGAAGCACTGGGAGTTCTTGAAACTAGTTGACCCAAGGTTGTATAACCATGTGGAAGTAGAGGCGCAATATTTTTAGGAGGCGGTTGTGATGGAAATCTTCCTACATAAGGAAAGCCTTCCGGAGGAAAGTCATATTTGGATTCATTATCAACATTAGGAGTGTGAGTAGCAGAGACTTCTGGAGGACCTCCAGGAGAGGTTCGAATCTCACCTTTTGAAGCCATAGGTGGAAATAGTTGGCGAGGAGGAATCTGAGATGGATGAGGAGATAACTCCAAAGGAACATCAAATCGATCGTATGCACTATAGGGATGTTGAGTAGATATCACAAATGGGTAGAATAACAGATTCAGAGGATATAAAACAAATCTCTGTGAACTCTCAAGGGTTTCTGGATCAGACTCCTCAGACGATGATGAGTCTCGAGGTGGAAGTTGAAAAGTAAGGGGTTGAATACTTGGGACAATTCCAAGTTCAAAGCCTTGAGCTTCAAGTGATTGTGAAAGTTCAGGGTGAACTCTTTGTGAAGACCCTTCAGTATCCAACAACAAAGGGAACTGTGAGGTGAACTCAATGGTTCAACCATGTTGAATTTCACTCAAAATCAAAAGGAGAAGAGATGATTCATTGAGGGTGATGAGCCTAGGTATTGCAAGAAGAATGATGCAACTCCCAGGGCTACCAGCTTTACTTATCAACCTGAGGTTCGTAGAAACTTGGAGGTGACAATGTTATATGCACAAGTAAAAGTGAAGGTCCTACCTGTTGTCACTACTCATCTGTAAAGAGACCCTAGGGGTTCCAAGCCAAACTTCTATAGGGTTAGAAGAAGCTTAATTCTTTGATGGAAGAAGAGAAATTCTATTCTAAGAGAGAGCTACTCTACTGCAGTAATGAAGAAAACAACATATAATTCTAAACCACACCATAACCTAACTAACCAATTAAACAGCTATGCTAAGCAAAATTGCTAAAACAATCACTAACCTAATGCTACTATCTAAGTTGCAGAGGTAAATATCATTAAACTATACTAAGGTGTAAGCAAAGGAACATAGACTAAATCTGTTTTCAAGCGGAAGAGGAATCAAAGGTCGAAATCAATGAAAGGAGGACGTAAGGACGCAGTAGTGCATAGGGACCGTTGAATTGATCAATGAACAGAAGATGGACGATGGAGATCTTATCACGGGGGCTTTAGTGAATAGGTGAACGAACAAGGTAACAGAGCAAATGAATGGTGGAAATTGTATCGCGAGGAATTAAGTCAAGAGATGGATGAACAGGGTAATGAAATAGATGAATGGTGGAGATCTTATCGCGTATATTAAGTCAAGAGATGGATGAACAGGGTAACGAAGCAGATGAATGACAAAGATATTATCACGCAGATTAAGTCAAGAGATGGACGAATAGGATTAATCGAAGGATGGACGGTGGAAATCGTATCGCGGGAAAGAGAAATGTGCGAAAATGATGGAGTGGGTTTCTAAGGTGGTAAGCAGTGTCTTGTGCGCCCTCAAGGCTGTAAGATGTATTTATGAATTTCACGCGATTATCCTAACTGAGCGACATGTAGCATGAGAAAACCACTTTTCTCGCGTTCTCTCGTGTAGATAATGGTCGTGCAATAATCCACGTGAGATTGCATGATAACCGTTGGATCAAGCGAGGCAGATCGACGGTGGGGGTTTATAGCACATAAAGTGTTGAGGTGACGCGATAGCCATCGGATCAAGCGAGGTAAATCGACGGTGGGAAATTAAAGTGCATAAAGTAAGTGGAAGACTTCACGCGAGGTGGCATTTGGATAAACTAATGAATCAAATAGTGATTGGGTAGGTTTGTTGTGGATCGGACGGTGAGGAAACAATGCATGAAGAACATGCCGAAGGGGGTTTTAAATGAAAATGATAGAAAAACCAGTGAGGGTGAACGAGTAACTACATCAAATGACAAACTCCATAGCTTATGGGAGAACCAAAAACCTATGTTTTTTGGGTTGCTGAAGGGTCTCTTCCTCAAGTCATGGTCCCAGAGGGAGGAGATGAGGCCGAGACACTTGTGGACAACCTTATGGTGATATTTTTCCTCTAGCTACCCTGTGAACTGAAAGAAGGCACAAAATGGAAGTAAACTATAACATAACCAATCTACTCTATGCTACTATAATGAAAATGTAGCTACCTAATAAAATAAACAAAAAACTAGGAAACTACTTAAGAAAATAAACAGAAATAGAAATCTATGCTACTTAAGCAAATGAAAAATGAAAACTAGGAATCTATTCTAGCATACATGTATAGTAAAGAGGAGCTTTGGCTACTTGGGTCGGGCCCTAACCCAAGAGCTTCAGCCCTCTAAGTTAACTCAGAGCTGGCTTAAAACAGAACTCATTCTCATTATGAAAACCATGGATTACAAAACAACTTGTCACAAGTCTTGTAGCTAAGAAATAAAGTAGAGTTTTACAATGAAAGTTTTAATCCTACTGAGGTGCTAAGCCTCTCTATTTATACATTTGAAGTCTATAACGACTTCCTTCCCATTAGGGAGGCTAGGCTCCCCACTCAAGATAAACTGGTTTCTGTCCCTTTCACTTGCTCGGTTGTCTTCTAGTTCTCAAAGTGATGGTTGTTTGCACTCCAAGCTGATGGAGGAATATTCAAATGGAGGGGTAGTAAACGAGGAGGATTTACCTCCTATAATTACTCTCCCTTGTCCTATTCGAGTCTTTACCAAGGTCTTTGCCACAGTTCCTTGATTTTATCCTTTATTCCTTGATTTTATCCTTGCTTTTATCCTTTATTCTAGCATTACATGCACATTAGATCACAAAGCAACATATCCAACTCTAACTCATCTCATAAAAAAAATATAATCAAAAGTATGCAATAAGTTGTGAGAATAGTTGGTTTGACTAAGCTAGGAGGTGAATTAAGGCCAACTAAGGCCCATATAATTACCCAATGATGAGGCTCATCATCACCCCCCTACTGAAAATGTTGCTTATCCTCTGAGCAATGTAGTCAATGTCCATGTACTTCATGGCTCTGGTAGCCTCTTTGAAATCTCATTCTTCTGCTATGGTCTCTTCTTCTTGTTTATAAAAGCCTACTTTCCTTTCTACTTCTTCCCACTGCCTATTTTCCTATTCTTATTTTCACCCTTCTAGCATCCCTAGGAGTAGTGGTGGACTGAGTTTTAGGCCTATCCAATTGACCTTCAACATTTGCACTGATTGCTTATCCATAGGTGTCCTGTTGAGTGCCTCTCTCACCCTTTGAGGAGAGTGATATTCACTAATCTTCAAGCTGTTGGGCAATGTGTTCCATCTCCTTTAGCAGGCATGTATATTATCATCTCTTAGCAGCCTAAACATATCCTCAAAATGTGAAATTGCTTGCTCTTGGGAAACAAGATATCTAGATGCCAGCTGAGGATCATTTGCAATTAGATTATGGGTGGTGATTAGGGCCATGGGATTTGATTGTTCAGTTCTGATGAAAAGAGGTTCATTTTTCTCTCTGGCCAATATTATTTTCATCTCTGTAGCCCTTGACTTCCCATGGTTCATAGATGATTCCAAATCCATTAATTATAGATCTCCTAGCTCTGCATTAGGATCCCAAATATTCATGTATGTGAGGGCCATGTTGTGCAAGTAAAACTCAACCATTTTGGCCCTATCCTCTAGTGCACTTCGATCACAAATATCAATAAGCTTCCTGCAATCCTGAAATGGCATGGTGCCCCTTTGTGCTAGTGTTTCAACCTAAAATTGTAGCCATTGTTCTATGAGGTAAAGAGCATAGAATTTAGCTGGCATCCTACACTGGATGGCCTCTTGCTGCTCTTTCTCCTCTATTTCAATGCCTTCTCCCTCTTGTTGTTCTTTCTCCTCTCTTTCAATGCCTTCTTCCTCTTCTGTTTTAGCATCATCCCCCTTGTGTTCTCTTTCATTATGTTTCTCTGTATTAGTTTCTTCTTGTTTTGCCTCCTCCTCACTGACAGAAGGACTAACATCATAAATGAGGGTTTTTATGTCATCCTCTGTTGGTAAGTCTCTGAAGACTGACCATTTTATAGGGATACTGAGGTTTTGGAGGGCATCCTTAATGAGGATCCTGATCAACCCATGGTGAGCCAACTGTTGGGAATTCCCTTCCTTTACTTTGTTGTTGGAGTCTATGAGTGATTGCATCAAGAAATAGGGTGTGTTGAGTCTTTGGTGAACTGGTGTTTCTACCCCAAATCTTGATTCTTCAAGCATTCTCAAATGGTTTCCATAACCATACTGTATCTATGGACTCTTGCATTCTCCTTTGACTTATTAAAGAATTTCCCTTTTTTTTTTTGCCACCTTCTCCCTTATAAACCAACTACCTCTTAACCTTTACAACTTTTGATCAAATGATGCATATGAGTGAGTGAGTGGGATACTTACTTGTGGTCTTGATGCCATGCTGTAGTTGTCAAAGATCAGAGGTGCTGCTAATGGTCATTCTTCTTTCTCCTATGCTGTCTGTTGATGGTATATTAGCTTTTGTATGTGTCTGTCACTGAAAATCTGATGCTGCTGCTATTGTTGAGCTCCTGGATTACCACTTGGAAATGTTTGGTGTCTCCCTTAGAATTTCTTGATCATGTTGCTAGTTGGTGCTGTGGAGCTCCCAGATTACCACTTGGCAATGTTTGGTGTCTCCCTTAGAATTTCTTGATCATGTTGCTGGCTGGTGCTGTGAAGATGTTGTAATGAATGAAAAGAGGGAGTAGGGGTGTGTGTGGATGCAGGGATGATGGTAATGGTAATGGTTGAGGTGATTGGTTAGATCATGTCTAGTATGAATTTTGGGGGCCTAACCAATCCACCATTCATGGGATCCTGTAGAAAACACAATCTTCACCTGAATTAAAGCAATGAAGTGAAAAACAATGGAATTGATGGAGGGATGCATGGTAAGGAGTGGAGGAGATGAATATATGTGAGGCAAGGTTCCCTTTGGATCTTCTCTTTGCTCCTTGATTGTCTTTCTCACCCACCTGTAAATAACAATTATGTTTTTTTCTTTTATTATTATATATATATTTTAAAGAACATCTAGGCTACCTCAGAGAGGTTTTCACCCTAGATATCTGCCCTAGATGCCTCAAGGAAGGTTTTCACCCAGGGATCTTCTTACTTTTTTCATTTCTTCTCATCCTTTGGCCGCCTCACGAGGTTTTCAACCCAAATGTGGGACACAGGCACCTCATGGAGGTTTTCACCTGAATCCTTATTCTTTTTTCTCTTTTTCAGTGCCTTGATGAGGGAGGAGCTGGAACTTGCTCCACCATCATCACTGTTTATTGATATTGTCAATGAACTCTTGTTTTGATAAAGGCCTCTTGTACATTTTCAATCGGTGTCCATTAACAAGCAATGGCATGGCTTCTTCATCTATAGTTCCGGTTTGCACTGAACCATTATCATGGCATCTTTCCACCACATAAGGTCCAAGCCATCTTGTCCTTATCTTGCCCTTGAAGTCTTTATACCTACAATCATATAACAATGCCCAATCTCCCTCTTGAAATTGATTCTCCTTAACATGTTTGTCATGCCAGATCTTCCTCTGAAGCTGAACTATCTTTGTATGTAGGAGGGATTGCATTCTGAATTCATCCAAGCCATTCAAATGGAACAATATTTATTTCTATGCATGATTAAGATCCAAATCTAGTTGGGATTCCATCCTCAATGTGTTATATTCAAACTCAATGGACAACGAAGTCTTTTTCCCATAGACTAGCTCATAGGGTGTAAATCCAATGGTGGTATTCAATGTTGTATTATAGGCCCAGGTGGCCTCAACTAGTCTGTCTACCCAATCCTTCCTGCTGCTGCTTACTACCTTGGTTAAGATGTTCTCTGGTGCCCTGTTGGTCACCTCCACTTGCCCAGTAGATTGTGGATGATAAGGAGTGGAGGTCATATGCTTGATTTTGTGATGGCTGAGAAATTCTTCAATCATGTTGGAGGTAAACTGGCTGCCTTCGTCTGTGACTATCTCCCTAGGGTACCCAAATTTGTAGAATACATTCTCCCTTAGGAACTCAGCCACCTTCTCTTATGTTGCTGCCTTAATTGCCTTGGTTTCAGCCCACTTAGTCAAATAATCAGTGCACACAATAATGTACTGCTTTTTCTTTGAAGGAGGGTTGATAGGCCTAATGAATTCCATGCCCCACTTGTCAAATGGCTTGAAAGTCACTTGAGGTTGTAGGCGCATTTCATCTCTTGGAGTAGGCTTTCCCATTCTCTAGCACTGATCACACTGACTAATATAATTTTTCACATCCTGATGAGGAGTAGGCTAATAATAGCCTACTTGCAACACTTTGAATGTTGTCCTCTTTGCTGCAAAGTGACCTCCATGAGGCCCATCATGACAAGGCCAGAAGGATTTCAAAAACTTCCTCTTTCCTTACATACCTTCTCAAGATTTGATTTGGGCCAAGTTTGAATAGATTTCCCGCAATCCACGTGAAGGGGGTGCTTTTCCTGACAACCTTGCTCTTTTCTTTGGAGGGCAAGTTTGGTGGGAACTGTGCCGATACCAAATAGTTTGCTATATCAACAAACCATGGGGAGATAACTGAAATAGCAAACAAATGCTCGTTTGGTAACTGGTCATCCACCATTCCTTCTTCACCTGTAGGTAGATTCATCCTAGATAGAAAGTCAACAACAACATTTTCCTTGCCAGGCTTATCAACAATAGTTAGATCAAACTGCTGTAATAAAAGCAACCATCATATAATTCTAGCATTCACATCTGGTTTGTTCATTAAATATTTGATTGCAGCATGATCAATATGCAAAAATATTTGATAGCCTATAATGTAATGCCTAAATGTGTTTAATGAGTGCACAACATCCAGGAGTTCCTTTTCGGTCACAATATAGTTTAGATGAACCTTTAACAGGTTCTTATTGATAAAATAGATGGCATAGGGCAATTTCTCTTCTTCCTAACCTAAGGTTGCTCCTATGGCTTTGTGTGAGGCATCAACATGAATATAAAAAGGAAGGGCCCAGTTTGGGCCTCTAAGGATTGGTGCAGTGGTTAACTTACCCTTTAGAATGTCTAAGGCCTCTTGACAGCTCTTTGACCATATAACTCAGAATCTTTGGCCAACAACCCAAACAAAGGAGAGGCCAATTTCTTGAAGTCCTTTATGAACCTTCAGTAGTATCTAGCTAACCCTAAGAAACTCCTGACATCTCTCTGCTTTTGTGGAGGTGAAACCCTTTGGATGATTGCTATTTTGATTGGGTCCACCTGCAGTCCTTGCTAAGATATTAAATGACCTAGCACAGTCCCTTCAGTCATTAAGAATTCACATTTTCTGGACTGAGAGGCAGATTCATTTCAATGCATTTATGCAATACTTTTCCTAGGTTAGTCAGGGCTTCTTGAAAATCATAGCCATAAGGTGTAAAGTCATCCATATAGATTTCCACAGCATCATGTACTAATTCAGAAAAAATACTCAAGACTGCTCTCTGGAAAGTGGCAAGAGAATTGTATAGGCCAAAAGGAAGGACCCTATAGGCAAAAGTACCCCAAGTACAGGTAAATGTGGTCTTATCCTGGTCTTCTGGGCAGATTTTGATTTGGTTGTACCCATTGAATCCATCTAGGAAGGAAAAAAACTTCTTCCTTGCTAAGTCAGCTAGCACTTAGTCAATGAAGGGTAGGGGAAAATGATCCTTCTTTGTGGCTTTGTTCAATTCCCTATAATCAACACAAATCCTCCACTTACCATTTTTCTTGGGAACTAACACTAAAGGAGAGACCCATTCACTATCTGAGATAGGGTAAATGAATCCTGCATCTAGCAGTTTTTGCAGTTCTTCTTTGACTATGTCTTTAAGAGCTGGATTCATCCTCCTTTGCGGTTGCCTAACTGGCTTGAAACCTTCTTTGATGTATATGTGGTGAGTACACATTGAGGGGTGTACTCCCTTCATTTACTTATAACTCCAAGTGAAGGCTTCTAGGTTTTCTCTCAACATGTTGCATAGCTTTTCCTCTTCTAAAGTAGAAAGAGATGGATTAATTTTCAAAGTTTTCTTTGGGCCAAATTCTATGGTTTTGACACGGAGTGGGTTGGAATTGGCCAAGCATAAGTCAATTGGATGATTGTTCTGGGTTTCCCTTACTTCTTCTTCTAATGGTAGTGAACTAAGAGTTGGACTATGAAGCGGGTGTTCAATTAAGTGATCCTCATCTTGCTGGCCTCCTCCTATGGTTGCTTCCAAAGCATAAAGTTGGGCAGAATAAACCTCATCTTCTTCCTCCTCCTCCAACAATAAAGGTAAATCATGCTCTAGGGTAGGTTGAGAAGGAGGGTATAGGACTAACTATTTGGACATATGCCCATTCTTTATGGTCATATTCCCAGCTTTGCAGCTAATGTAAACATCAGCTGTGGCCAACCATGGCCTCCCAAGGATGAGAGGGTAACCAATAAGCTTAGCCTTAGGCTGGAGAACTAGAAAATCTGCAAGGTACTCCCAGGAGTTAATGGAGACCATCACATCCTCCATAATTCCCTCTGGGGTGACTATGAAACAGTCTGCAAGTTGCAGAAATGTTATGGTCTTCCTCAATGACCCTTGGTGGTTGAGCTTAATCATGGTGTCCTTGATCATCACATTAATGGCAGCGCCAAGATCAATCAGAGTGTGTGGGAAAATGGTGCCATTGATGTGTACCTCTACTACAGGGCTTCTAGGGTCTAAATATTTTGGACATATTACCTACCCCAGCATTAAGTCAGATAACTGCCCAATGACATTAATGGTAGGGGCATCCCTTTTTATTCTTCCTGAATTCTTGAAGCACTTCTCCTTAATCAACTTATTGTAAATGGGAACATCTTTGATTGCATGGAGAAGGGGGATCTTTACACATAGATTTTTCAATTCTCCTAGAAGTTCAGTTTCTTCTGGGGTAGGCTGGAGTGGTTGGGCTAATCTCTTAGGAAAGGGTGGATTTACTTTAAGGTTGCTTTCCTCTCTTTCTTCCTCAACCTCCCTATGTGGAGAGGGAGTTTGGTTGTTTAGGAGAATTCTCCCAGATCTTAGGTTGATCTCCTGGATTTCTATAGCATAAGTTGGGTATGATGTCTCTCTACTATATACTTGTTGAGGTTGCCTATTGTTTGGGTTCATATTAGGTTGGGTAGGCATCTAGGGTTGCTTGGGTGGAGAAGAGTGGAGGATTTGTATTTGGGTAGGTGGTGGAGGCAATAGGGCTAGAACATTGTTGAATTGGGGCCTCCACCCCTGGAGTGGGGTATTCCACTGAGGTTGTGGCTGAACATAAGGTTGAAATGACTGGCTGGCTGGCTGGGAATGATACTGAGATGTATAGGACCAAGGAGGGGGTGTAGATTAGGAAGGATGAGCAAGGGGTCCCCAAGAAGGTATAGTTGTGGTTTGGTTGGGGTTGTAATATGCATGGGATGACCCTTGCATACCCTGCTGGTATGGTCTAGGCCCAGGAGGTCTCCTTTGGTTGATGTAGCAAAGCTGCTCAGTGACCCCTTCAAATCCTTGATATACAACTTTGAGTCTAGGTAAAGAAGGGAACTTGTCTGTGGAGTGGTTTTCTTCACAGACTGAGCAAATCTTAATACAGTTCAATGGAAATTCGTTCCTAGGATGCCTCCTAGTGCATCTAGGACAAAAGATGGCCAAGGCTCTCTCTGCTTCCTCTTGCTTCCTTTTGATGTTCATGGTGTCCAATTACAAGGCAAGGGTTTGTAGCATATCACTTTTGAAATCTTCCAGCATATTTCCAATTTCACCCTTGATGGATAAGTTGGAGAATGATGTATTGCCCATAGGTTGACTACCCGTACCCTTCTTCCTGGCTACCATAGAATGGTTTCTAAAGATAGACTTGACATCCTCATAGGGTAATTGGTAGATATCTCCTCTTGCTATCATATCTAAGGTATCCAGAAGATCCTCCCTTACGCCTCTAAGCAAGACCAACTTTAGTGACTCAGGGTCAAGTGTACACCTGACCCTTTTGTAATTGAGCTGCAATCTTTCTTCATAATCTTCTAGGGATTCATCCTAGCCTATGGTCATCTTGAAAATATCTTCTTTAGTATCCTCTGACCTACAATAGTCCCTATATTTGTTGTTAAAAACCTGCTGCATCTGAGCCCAAGTTGTGATGCAATCTCCAGGTAAACCCATGAACGAGCGCAATGTTGCATCCTTGAGGGTAGATGGAAACAGTTTTAATTTTTGCTCATCATCTGTATAGTCATAAGTTCGGCATATAACAACAAAATCAAATAGGAAAGTGTCAGGGTCCTATGTGATCAGGCCATGGAAATGAGGTAGAGCAGAGGGGCTTATATTCTTCATCTTAGTGTCCCGATTGGTCTCCCTGATGGGGAAGGCACTCTCAATTCTCTCTTTATTTCCTCTGTCATTTGGGTTTTCATCCATTGGTTCAGTAAGAATGGGTTCTTCCTCTTCTTCTTCCCCTATAGGTTCTTCAAATATGTAAGTTTTCTCACCTAAAGTTTCTTCCAAAACACAGTCACTGAATAAGAAAGAAGGTTGACTGTTGGATGCAGTGGGGGTATTTGACAAGAATTTCCCTGAATTGTCCCTATTCCTATGAGGCATGAAAGGAAATGTTTTTGGGTTGGTTTTTGTAAGATTTTGTCAAAGCTAGAAAGTACTTGCAGAATGAAATTATTGATTGAATGAAAACTACTAATAAAAAGACTACTTGCTAAATTGAAGTTCTACTTGTAGAATTGAAAGGAAATCATATAATGACAAATGAAAGGAAGGAAGAAACTAGATTACTTTTGCAGAAATAAACTAATGGAAGAAAATTGAGGATAAGAAGTAGAAGAAAAGAAAGTTGGAGACTAGAAATAGAAGAAAACAGTAATCACATTCTACTTAGACACCTCCTTGGCAACGACGCCAAAAAGTGATGAGCCTAGGTATTGCAAGAAGAATGTTGCAACTCCCAGGTCTACCAGCTTTACTCATTAACCCGGGGTTCGTACAAACTTGGAAGTGATAGTGTTATATGCACAAGTAAAAGTGAAGGTCCTACCTGTTGTCACTGCTCATCTGGTAAGAAACCCCAGGGGTTCCAAGCCAGACTTCTATAGGGTTAGAAGAAACTTAATTCTTTGATGGAAGAAGAGAAAATCTATTCTAAGAGAGAGCTACTCTACTGTAGTAATGAAGAAAAGATCATATAATGCTAAACCACACCATAACCTAACTAACCAATTAAATAGCTATGCTAAGTAGAATTTCTAAAACAGTCACTAACCTAATGCTGTTATCTAAGTTGCAGAGGTAAAGAGCATTAAACTATACTAAGGTGTAAGCAAAGGAACTTACACTAAATCTTTTTTCAAGCGGAAGAGCAATCAGAGGTCGAAATCAATGAAAGGATGACATAAGGACACAATAGTGCATAGGGACCGTTGGATCGATCAACAAACAGAAGATGGACGACATAGATATTATTGCGGGGGCTTTAGTGAATAGGCGAATGAACAAGGTAACAAAGTAGATGAATGACAGAGATCGTATCGTGAGGAATTAAGTCAAGAGATGGATGAACAAGGTAACGAAGTAGATGAATGGTGGAGATCTTATCGCATAGATTAAGTCAAGAGATGGACGAACAAGGTAACGAAGTAGATGAAAAGCGGAGATCTTATCGCACACATTAATTCAAGAGATAGACGAACAGGATTAATCGGAGGATTGATGGTGGAGATTGTATTGTGGGAAAAGGAAACGTGAGGAAATGATGGAGTGGGTTTCTAAGGCGGTAAGAAGTTTCTCGCGCGCCCTCAAGGTTGTAAGTTGTATTTATGAATTTCACACGATTAGCCTAACTGAGTGACACGTAGCATAAGAAAACCACTTTTCTCGCATGCTCTCGGGTGGACAATGGTCAGGCAATAATCCATGCGAGATTGCGCGATAGTCATCGGATCAAGCGAGGCAGATCTACGGTGGGGGTTTAAAGCGCATAAAGTGTTGAGGTGACACAATAGCCGTCGGATCAAGCGAGGAAAATCGATGATGGGGACTTAAAGTGCATAAAGTAAGTGGAAGACTTCACGTGAGGTGGCAGTTGGATAAACTAATGAATCAGACAGTGATTGGGCAAGTTTGTTGTGGATCCGACGGTGAGGAAACGATGCATGAAGAACGTGATGAATGAGGTTTTAAATGAAAACGACAGAAAAACCAGTGAGGGTGAACAAGTAACTGCATCAAATGACAAACTCCATAGCTCACGCGAGAACCAGAAACCTGTGTTTTTGGGGTTGCTGAAGGGTCTCTTCCTCAATTCATGGTCCCAGAGGGAGGAGATGAGGCCGAGACACTTGTGGACAACCTTATGGTGATGTTTTTCCTCTAGCTACCCTGTGAACTGAAAGAAGTCACAAAATGGAAGTAAACTACATCACAACCGATCTACTCTACGCTACTATAATGAAAATGCAGCTACCTAAGCAAATAAACAAAAAACCAGGAAACTACTTAAGCAAATAAACAGAAATAGAAATCTATGCTACTTAAGAAAATGAACAATGAAAACCAGGAATCTATGCTAGCATACATGTATAGTAAAGAGGAGATTTGGCTGCTTGGGTTGGGCCCTAACCCAAGAGCTTCAACCCTTTGAGTTAACTCAGAGCTGGCTTAAAACATAACTCATTCTCATTATGAAAACCATGGATTACAGAACAACATGTCACAAGTCTTGCAGCTCAGAAATAAAGTAGAGTTTTACAATGAAAGTCCAAATCCTACTGAGGTCCTAAGCCTCTCTATTTATACATCTAAAGTCTCTAATGACTTCCTTCCCATTAGGGAGGCTAGGCTCCCCACTCAAGATAAACTAGTTTCTGTCCCTTTCACTTGCTCGGCTGTCTTCTAGTTCTCAAAGTGATGGTTGTTTGCACTCCAAGCTGATGGAGGAATACTCGAATGGAGGGGTAGTAAATGAGGAGGATTTACCTCCTATAATTACTCTCCCTTGTCCCATTTGAGTCTTTACCAAGGTCTTTGCCACAGTTCCTTGCTTTTATCCTTTATTCCTGCATTACATGCACATTAGACCACAAAGCAACATATCCAACTCTAACTCATCTCATAAATAAAATATAATTAAAAGTATGCAATAAGCTGTGAGAATAGTTGGTTTGACTAATCTAGGACATGAATTAAGGCCAATTAAGGCCCATATAATTACCCAATGATGAGGCTCATCAGAGGGCTGATTAAAATTAAAATTTACAAGGAATTACTCAATGTGAGGCCAAGAAGCAACTACATGGGTTCGACATGTTATTGTTGGCAGTTAATTTTATGACACGAAACAACAAATAAATAAAAAAGGGTAATGTTAGGCAAGAGGGTTTACCAAGTATTCGTGAACCATTATATACACCTTAGCCGAAACCAAGGACTTGACATACAATGACCGATCTCCCCGAATGTTGTGTTCAATGTATCACGTTTATAAGGCGGATGACTCAGTTACCTGTGGCTAAAAGATAACAACCTAGTGGGGTCTCCCAATATATACTCAATGGTACAGGGAGAAAAAGTCCATGTTAATGTTGTCTAATGCATAACCGTTCGATGAGAGCATCCCTATATAATTTCCACACTGAAGTGCCTCCTATATACTTGAATGTACCAGAGAACCTTCGATATACTTCCATATTGGGATGGGATTTCACCCTCAAGATACAATGCAGGCAGCTAATGACAACTGCTATGTTTAAAGACGACGAAACATGTCTCTAGCCTAGACCTCTAGATCTTTGTGTTGGGTTACAAATGCTCGTTAGGTTGATTGAGGTAAATTTCAAGTTTATCTTCAATTAAGTTTCAATTTGATGGCTCAATGATGTCGCCTGAATTCCTATGATGCAACTAAATGATAAAAATGAAATCTTTTCATTCGATGAAGGCTAAACTAATGAAGGAAGAAAGACAACCAATAAATCAAGAAAAACACATCATAACACAACTCTTTATCTTTCCAAAGCAAAATGTAAAAATGAAATCTAATCTTTCACTTTCACTAACAAATTCAATGCCAAAAAGCAATCCTATGAGAAACAAAAATCACTTTTCTTTCACTAAGATGCACTAATATTTTGTTCTTTTCCTTTCACTTTGATTCAACAATGCAAACTAATGCAATGAGCAAAGGAAAAATGAAATCTAAAACAAATAAAATGAAAATTTTATTCACTTATGGTTTCGAATGAAAATCATTTAAAAAATACTTATATGAATAAATATTTCACTTTTCTTTTTGAAACAAAGAAATCAAAACAAACACCCACTTTCAGTCCTACTAATGAAAACAACTGTAATCTATGTTTGACAATGGAGCAAAAGAATTTTTCAAAGTACTAATATGACTCAATAATAATGAAAATAACTTCACAATCATTAATCGAAAGCAACCTAAAAATGGTGTCCTGACTACAGTAAGACTCCTAAGTGGAAAACAATCAATCTCACAGAAACAGACCAAGTAGTGAGTGGAGGGTGACCTAGAAACCCTAGAATGCAATCAAGCTTCAAACACACATCAACAAAGCCAAGAGACAATTGCAATCACACAAGGATATCGATAAAGACAAACACACACTGGAAAATCACTAACGGAGGTCGAAAAATGCTGAAACAAGAAGAAACCCTAATTTTTCTTCTATCCTCTGGGATCAGCATGCCTATTAAAGGAAAAAGGGCGATGAAAGGTAGAGCAACACAACTATAATTTCAAAATCAGCGCTTTCAACACTTCTGTCAGAGCAGAAAATGTGTTGGGCAAGAAAAATAAGGAAAAATAAAAAATCTTCAAGATTAGAGCAAGTTTAACATTATCAGACAATAACCAGTGACTCTAAATATCCACAGTGATGCACACAAGCCAATAAATCGATGTTTGGTCAAACTCATAACAGAATTTGATCGAAGGAATGGATGGAAAGGGTTATAGCTTCCCTAGTGGAGTTTCCATTTTGTTGCCCAGGTAAATCCTCTCTGCAGACAGAGACGATCCCTCTATCCTAATGAGTGGGACTAGCAACCTATGTGACAATCTACAAGACACTTTCATAAATTACAATCATAATGAGAGAAGAGGAAGATGGCCTACCTCATTCTGATGAGCACTCCTTTTTTGAACATCTCGAATCTCTCGCTCCCCAGGCTCAACTCTACTGCTCACAACGTTTGAATACCTACACAAGAGATTAGAGACAAAACAAAGCATACAAGTACAACAAGCATAAGCGATAGTAATCCACTTAAAAGATCAAGGAGCATTAAGATAAATGATGTATTAACACAAACATTTATGGAAAGTGTACCAACAGTTGTATATATTAATAAAATAAACGAGGAAGCATATAACCAAGCCTTGATGTCAATAAGCTCTCCTTGAGTGAATATCCAAGTCCAAGCTCAAGCTCTCCTTCTCCAAGTCAGATGAGTAGCATATAGGCACTATATTGTCATAAGGGTGCAAATAATCAGAGACCATCCATTTGGGAATGGGAGAGGATGAATATGTAAGAAGGGAAAGGGAGTTAATATCTCTCCAAAGATAGGGGAAGGCTCTCATCTCAAGGAGGTAGCTCATAGGGATAAGATCAAAGGGCAATATTGGGAGAATTCGACCACATCCATACCAAACAACCTCCATCTTGTCATTGTGGAAGCCTCTAGATCACAAATCTTCTTTTCCTCTTTGGGAAAACTTGCCTTTTAGGGATCAATGCGAGTATCCAAGTAAAATGCACACTGGTAGCGTGAGGCTAGTATAGTGAAACTTTCCATCAGCACTAGTTGCCAGTGTCACGGTTGCACTGGTCCTGAAATTAGGGTTTTAGAGTTTACTTCTTCAGGGAAGGCTCAAGAAATCTTTCCATAAGTGTTTTAGGGAGGATCTGAACTTCATATCAGGATGGGTACACTACATGATTGCCAAGTTTTGGGCACTTCAAGGTATGACATAGGGAAGTGCAGGACGAGTGACAAAATACTGTGTAACATGCACCAAGTTTCTAATAAAGTGGAACTTATTATTGATATGCTTCATCCTCAAATGAAACATGTAATATCCATACATATTGATACAACTTTGATTATCACAATTAATCATAGTAGGACCCAAATAATTTTCGAAAAAGTCTGTCAGAAGCTTCCTTAACCAAAAAACTTCTTTTTCAACTTCACATGAAGCCACATATTCTGCCTCTGCACTACTCAATCCAACGAGATATTTCTTCCTACTCATCCATGAGATCATAGCATCCCCTAGACTAAAGAATCCTCCAGTATTGCTCCTTCCATTGGTCTCGCTACCACCCCAATCAGAGTATGTGAAGCCAATCAGCTTGGCTTCCTTACTATCATACTTTAGGTAGTGATGTATAGTGCCACGATGATACCTCAGTATATGTTTGGCAGTTATCCGGTGATTATGACGAGGCTCCAACTGAAAGTGACTAAAAATTTCTACTACAAAACATATATCTGGCCTAGTATTTACCAAATACATCAGGGAACCCACCAATTGTTGATATAAGGCGAGATCCATGAGATTCGATTCAGAGCTTCTCAAATTCTTAAGAGTGGTGATCATAGGAGTAACCATCGGCTTGGATTCCATCATCCCAAATTTTTTCAATAACTTAATGATTTACTTTCCTTGCCTCAAATATATCTCTCCAGGTCTCTACCATACTTCTAGACCTAGGTAGTAGTGCATCAGTCCTAGATCCTTCATCTCAAGTTCTGCTGCCAACATCTTCTTGCATTCTTGAATTCTTCGTTCTACACCGGTGCTGAATAGATCATCCATGTATAGTAGAATGATGTCTGGATCATTATTCATGACCTTGATATATAGATTCGAATCATCCGTACTCTCCATGAACCCAATCCTAAGAAGATATGCATCCATTATTTCATACCATGCCCTTGGTTCTTGCTTCAATCCATATAGAGCCTTCTTAAGTATGAAAACATGAGATTCCCTTCTATTCACTTCAAATCCTTCATTTTTTTCGATGTAAACTTCCTCATCAATGGTCCCATTCAGAAATTCCATCTTAACATCCATTTGATGGATATTCCACCCCATTGTAGTAGCTAGTGAAACCAATGATATAATAGTAGTGTACCTAGCAGTAGGTGCAAATGTTTCTTCATAATCAATGCCTTCCTTTTGAGATAAACCCCTTGAAACAAACCTTGCCTTGTACTTGTCTATACTTCCATCAACAACATGTTTGATATTATAAATCCACTTTGATGTGACAGCTGATTTATCACTAGGTCTAGGAAAAATTTCCCAAACCCCATTCTTCATGATGGATTGATATTCTTCCTACATAACTTTCTTCCAAACCTCTTCATGCTCAACTTCCTAAAATGTAGATGGCTCGACTTCAATCAATTTTTTCATATATGAAGCATAACCATAATACCTTTTCGGTTTCTTACTTTCCTTAGAGGACCCTTTCGTAGCTTCATCACCTTCAACATATTCTAATGTAGCTCTCAACCAATATAGCCTTTTCCTTGTGGTTGTGATAACCATCGAATGAATAGGCTCACTTGGTTCTTCTTCTTCATCATTTGGAGTATTTTATCATGAACTTCATCTTCTTCAAATACGAGAACTTCTTCATCATCAAAATCAATAAGAATATCCTTTTATTTCTTGTAATCTTGATTCTCATCAAATATGACATCCCTGCTTACTTGAATTTATCTTCCCTCCTTTATGTAGATTCTATAAGGTTTTGAGGAAAGACTATAACACATGAATATTCCCTTGATGCTTGTCGATTCCAACTTCTTTCTCTTGTCCTTCGGAACATGGACATATGCTAGACTTCCAAATATGTGGAAATGATCCACACCCAGCTTATTTCTTGTGAATACTTCTTTGGATGTAGTATTATCATGACTCTTATGAGGGATTCTATTTTGAACATACACAACAGTCATCACTGCTTCACCCCATAAGAAATTCGATAGATCTTGATCAAGGAGCACACTTCTAATAGCTTCTTCAATTGACCTATTATTTCTTTTGACCAATCCATTTTGTTCGGGATAGTAGGGAACAATGAGCTCCCTCTTAATACCTGCATCCTTATTATGTGAAAATAAATCTTCAGAGGTGTATTCCCCACCATTTTCAGACCTTAGAGTCTTTATCTTCTTTTTGGTTATGGTTTGCACCTCAACCCTAAACTCCTTGAACTTATCAAATACTTCATCTTTAGTTTTGAGTAGATAGAACCATGTCTTCCTTGAATGGTCATCAATGAATTTTACATAGTAGAGATGACCTCCAAGTGTCTTGTCAGACATGGAACTTCACACATCAGAATGAATGAGATCTACTATTTCTTTAGATCTAGATTCACTATAATGAAATGGATTTCTAGTATGCTTCCCCAAAGAGAATCCCTTGCATACACCTTCATGGTCCTGCTTCATATCAGAAATTCCATTGACCAATTGACTAAGAGTAGGGATGATCCTATAATGAAGATGGCCATACCTTTGATGCCATAGTTTAGTGGGACTTATTTCCATATGAACAAGAGCTTGAGGAGACGGAGAGATAACTCGATAAATACTTCCTTCTCAAATTCCAATAATCCTAGCTTTGTCAATACTAGAGTTCTTTCCCCAAACCAATAATTTTTCATCAACAAAAGCAATTATTTCCCCTTTATATTCTAAATAAGAAATAGAAATTAAATTCTTTTTCAAACCTGGAACATAGAGAATGTTGTTGAGATGCAATTTTGATCCATTGTCCAAATGCAATGATGTAGATCCCAGGCCTCTAACAACATAGATTTTGTTGTCACCCAATTCCATTGCATGGGAGGATGATTCCTTTGATAGTGTGTGTGTATTTTCCTACTTTCACTTGAAATATGTCTCGATGCTCCACTATCAATGATCCATGAGTTATCATCAGTAAGAGATCCTATAAGGGCAACCAAGAATCCATGACTCTTGACTTTGTTGAATAGGTAGTAGAAGATATTTTTTATCCATATTCCAACAGAGTTGAAACCCAATCTTATGTAGTTCACCATATATGGAGAATCCATGAAAACAAAGTGATCTTTGACTTATTTTGACCTTAGCTCTAATACCATGTTGGAAAATCAAAGATATTATATTAGGGTTTGATTCTCCGATCTTGATAATTACTTGTGAGTGTGTTGGCTTATTTTACTTCTTTATTATCTTATCTTTCATCAAGCAATTATACATACATGAAGATCATAAAACAAGAGACACAAGATATATGCACATGCCAGGGAAAAACCGCCCTCAAGGGGAAAGCCCAATCAAAGTAATTCTTCCTTTCAATAGTAATCTTTGAGACTCTTCACCCTAGACCAAGACTAGATTTTCCCTCCACAACATGTCAACCTCTAAGATCTTCAACCTCTTTTAGAAACTTTGACTACACAGTAGATCCCAGCAGCAGGCAAATTTTGGCAATAACAAAACCTTAGGAGACTTTGATCTCCTAAAGAGACCACGAAACATAGAGAGAGAGGCACCAAAACTTCGATTTTTCTCCTCTAGAGACTCCCCCAAACTCACACTTCTTTCCTCCTTCTGGTAGTAGACTTCACATCCCCAGCACTTCCCAAAAGATATCGAATTTCTTGTGAGAGTGATGCTTCGAAATTACTTTGAATTCCTTCTTTTTATATCCTTCTTGTGGGTTGAATGAGGGTCTCTAGGCCGAATTGATCTTCCTTAGGCCTACATGATGTGGAGGACACATAATTCATATTTTTCTTGATATAAAACCTTTTTACGTGATCTAAAAGCCCAAGAAGGGTCTCTTCGAATGTACAATGACTCTATAAACGCAATATTAATCCTAGGAGTCAACAATGGGGACTTTGACTAATATGATGATGGGCCAAGCATGAAACCCATGCTTTAACAAGTCATTGTTACAATAATAAAAAATTTTTTCTTTATTCTTTTGACAAGTACATTACATAATGACTCAAGTAAATTATTAAAGACTGAACATAATTACCTTTTCCAACATTGTGGGCCTTTTGAAATCCTTGAGAGGATTGGGCCAATGGCCTATAGGCTAGCTATGCCTCCTTTAGTTAATGTTTAGGATGCTTTCCATGTTTCTTTGCTTAAACTATATGTGGAAGATTATATTCATGTTATTGATTTCCCTGTGCTATAGGTGGAACTAGAGGGAGAATTCCATCCAGAGCCATTGTGTATTCTAGACTAGAGGAGTCTCATGCTCCAGAATCGAGCCATAGAGCAAGTCAAAGTGTAGTGGAAGCACTTTGGGACCGAGGAAGCCACTTGGGAAATGGGTGATACCATGATGTCTATTTAGCCATTTTTGTTTGTTGGTTGAACCAAATGTTTATATAATTGTAAATAATGTATAGAGATGTACATATAAAGCTCTACAACATAGTATGTGGGTAGAAGCATGGAGCTGGGTTACACTTTTTGGCAAGGGAGGGTGCTTTTAGGTGAAAATAGAGAGAGCTTGATCGAGCATTTTAAGCATTCGAACAAGCCATTTTTTAGAGCTTGATCGAGCTCCTTGAGTTCTAAAAAAATAGATCGATAAAAAATAAACCCTTGATCGAGCATTAGATTAATATTATATTAATACAAAATTATAAAATTTAATATTAAAATATATTAATACTAAATTTTTAATATTAATATCAAATTTTGTAATTTAATAATAATAATAATAATAATAATAATAATAATAATAATTTTTTCGTATTAGATTTAATGAGGTTTGTACATGACATGATAACAAAAATTATAGTAAAATTTGAAATTTTAATGTGGTAAAAGCTTTTGTGGAAGGTAAATTTATGATCCATTCAAATTCAAGGTATATGATAAGGTATATTTTGAGCACATACATACATACTTTCCCCCGTAGAATGCATCTCTCGGTGCAATAACATAATTATTTTTTAATATTGTTCATAACCTAGATCTAGTTGAATTTTAATTTTTAGTAAAATAATATCATATCAACTTGGTTAAATTATTAATGGATTAAATTTTAGATCTTTATTGATTCTAGAATCTAAATTATGAGATTATGGGATTCACATAAGCATTTAGTTTTTATTTTTTTAAAGGCTCAATCGAGCCATATAGCTTGATCTAGACCCTATTTAACCATGTAAATGGAATGATAAACCCTCGATCGAGCTATTCGAATTTACAATTTAACCGCTTGATCAAGCTCCTAAGGTCCTAAAAACTACAATTTTAGCACCCCTTCTGCAGATTTCTCTACAACCCCATTTTGTACCCTAGTGGACTTAGGGCAAAATTTGTCCTTAAGTGGTAGAGTTGATCATGTTAGATTCGTGAAAAAATCCTCTATCCAATGGCATATGTGTTTGACACATTCAAATTCATACGATATTTTTCATCTCATTTCTTTTGAACACAATACTTAAGTTTTTTTGGATAGTTTCAAACGGGTTGAATAAAACATCAATAACATCAAATATGCACAACTTAAAATTTTCAAAAAATACCACTATCTTCGTTTACGAGTCTTCTTCAAAAGGGTCCTCCTCGTTTTTAAATTTATTTAAAAAATCGAAAAAAATCTTATGCGAACACATGTATGCAAAATGAAATTGAAATATTACTTCGCCTTATTCGAAAAGTAATAAAAACTAGCAATTACCCCAAAAGGTGCAAAGAGGCACTGAAGGAATAGAAGATTTGAGAAGATCGTCTCCCCAAGAATAGAGCCAAAAATAATATAAATATAAACATAACAACCATAATCTCTTAACCTACATATGGAAAATGTAAACATAGAATAATAAGAATTAAAAATTAATACCTTGATTGTCAAATTTTAAAATTGATGTAATTTTATAAAATTTTTAATAACTAAAGATGTTCATGAGATTTCAAGAAATCATAATATACCAAACTAATGTGTATACGAAACGTTTTACTACTTATTCTTGAAACTTGCATCATACCATGTATTTTTGCCAATATTTTATTTATTTAATAACAAAATTATAATTTGTTAATTTTTATAATATTTTTAAATTTTGATAATGTAAAAATAAATGTTTTAATTTATATAAGTAATTGGTGATGTATATCGACGACCTGACTAAACTAATCTGATTAAAATGGGTGAAATAAAATGTTAACATATGAGTACTTTTGTTAGGAAAAAACTAACTTAGTGTTAGTTTTAGCTTCTTAAAATTAGTGTCAGTAAATATTGCATAAATAAGAATTTTTGATAGCCTTTTGCGTTTCTTAAAATCAAAATATGACTGCGAGGCATTGGCATGTTCGATAAAACTAAGTGCATGGAAATTTAGAAAATTGTCGGCATTTTTTCTCATGAAACGACATGTATCGCGGCTCATGAGTCACAACCATGAAAATAGAAAAGTCAAAACAAAATCAGTATTCTCATTCACGTCATTAAGTGAATATCGACGAAATTGGGACACAAATTCACTTTTGTATTAGTATATGGTCCTTTCCTATCCACGATCTAAGAAAATTAACTGTCTATAACCTTTAACAACTTAGATTAAGTGGATGCACATATATGTCTTCATAAATATCAACATGTTTGAGTTGTCAGTAGGAGCATCGATGGTGTATTGATCATCATGATGAACTAGCAGGCTGGAAGATCTGAAGGAGGAGGAGGAAAATATTGATTTGGGGTATTTCCATCTATCATAACCCCAACTTGTGTGAACCTCCAAGTGACAATGCATGAGCCAAATTTGATCAATGCGACCAAGATTGTAAGAGGGGAATGGATTGGATACAGGTAAAAAATATTACCTAGGTTGTCAACTCGGAATTAAATAGGCACCCAACCTCCATTGGGAACTTCAATGATGTTTCTTTGGGGAGGATCCACCTGGTTGAAGTATTTAGTGTAGAAAATATTGTAGATTCACAAGCTCATGTAATCTACTAAAACAAGAGACAAGAATCTACTTCTACTCTTTACAGTGGAAGCCCGTAAAGATTGAGCAAAACAATAATCAACAAGAGGAATAACATCAATGGCACATAACATAATAAGTATCCGGGGAAAGCCACAACTCAAAACTCCACTATCTATATTGCATTAATCAGGAATACAAGATGAGAATACAATGATTGTTCTCACATGAACAATCCCAGCACTCAGTAAAATCAATCTCTAGCTCACAAACAAGCTCAAGCCAAATCTAGGTCTCTTCTTTGCTCTCCAAGCTCCCTATTTCCTTGTGCCCTTCATCAAATAATTGCTACAAATACAATATGCTCTGCTTAACCTTGAGCTTAACCTGCACAAGTATTTCCTATCCTCCTCTCGATGACTTCCTTTGGCCAATACTTAGCTAAATTTCCAAGCCTCTAAGCTTCTAATTATTTGCACATTTCCTAAGAGGATTAGCTTGTATTTAAAGGGAAATTTCTTATCCATAACTACGCAATCCCTTCTAGGTTTAGTTCCTGATTCCATGCACCATCTGTACAACTCAAAAAGTTATACAACAAATAATACGTTGTCCCTACACTCTAGTCTCAACTGGGTCTTTCTCAGAATCGACATGCATGAGTTTCTGATGAGGGAATATTCAGTTAATTGGAGTATCACTAGTTGAGTGCACTAATGCATCAACTGACCGTTAACTCACTATTAGTTCCTCAAACAGTTTGGAACTAATTTAACTAGACTTAACTCAGTAAACTGAGTTAATTAATTACAACACATACTTTACTCATCTTGGACCTCTATAATATAGGGAGAACATATACATGACTTCAGAAAGACTTCCAACTCGAAATTCCTGAGCTAATTAAGTTTAATAACTTAATTAACTAGTTACAAGTTGCTATGAGAATAGAATTCGATTTTAATTCTCAGTTTAATTCAAGGACAAATTAAACTAGAATTTATGGATTCTATTTTTATCATTTCTTGTTGTGAATTTCAACACTCCCTCTTAACAAGAAATGAATTCAAATCGATCTCGATCCTAAACCTTTGGAATTTTCTTCTTGCAACACTTATCTCTAGTGTTGCTGCTCCAACAACTCTAGAAACAAAAAAACATCCAACCTGAATCAGAATGATGCCTCTGTCATCAAAGTCTCTGACTACTATTGCCTTTGTCAACTAAAAACTCTTTGCTTTTGTTGACTCTGTGTTTTTGCACTGTTGTCAACCCTTTCTATGCTCTTCAGTATCTGACTGCTTTAGCCTCTGTCACTCTGATCTCTGACTGCATAAATCCCATTGATTCCTCCCGCTACTATGTACTTTGGGCTCCCATAGCAAGGTACGATCCATGAGATAAAACCACTCAATGGAACCTACCCTAATTTCAACCCTCTTGGGACTATCACTTCACATCACCCCACCTCACACCTAGAGGTATGGTTGCATGTGATCCCTCTACCCACCTAGCTCAAAATTTCCCCCTACTAGAGGTTTCTACATGAATGGATGCCTCCACTCGGTCTCCTCTTGGCTACTCCAGTTGTCGATTCTCCACAATTTTCTGAGACTGCTTCTTCTTTTCTTGAGTGGATCTCTCCACTCGGTCTCTTCTCAGCTTCTCTAGTTGTGGTTGCTCCATAACTTCCTGAAGTTGCTTCCGAGGCTTCTTCTAGGGCTTCATGTTGACAGGTAATTTACTCTCCTTCTCAACCACCAAGTCTCTAACCTTTGCCTTGCTCCTCAAGGCTTTGCATGAATCTTGAACCTCAAGAGCATATAGGTTCTTGGCTAGCACACCAATATGTTTCATCTGTCCCGTTGTCACAAAATTTTCTGGAAAAAGAGCTGATTTTAAATTAGCGATATCTCCCCATCCAAACTACGATTCTGCCATTTTTTTTTTGAATGTGGGTATTTTTTTGCTAAGAATCCCAATATGCTATTTGTTTCTAAAACTTTTTCACAAAAAATTTCAGATCTTCTCTACAAACTTGCAGCCCAAAACTCAAAATTTTGAAATCTCCTCTAGTATACTATTCTCAGCTTCGATACCATGTATAAAATATTGTAGATTCAAAAGCTCATGTAATATACTAAAACAAGAGACAAGAATCTACTTCTACTCTTTACAGTGGAAGCCCATAAATATCGAGCAAAACAATAATTGATAAGAGGAAGAACATCAATGGCACATAACACAATAAGTATCTGGGGAAAGCCATAGTTCAAAACCCCACTATCTGTATTGCATTAATTAGGAATCCAAGATGAGAATACAATGCTTGTTCTCACAAGAACAATCTCAACACTTAGTAAAATCAATCTCCAACTCACAAGAAAACTCAAGCCAAATCTGGGCCTTTTCTCTGCTCTCTAAGCTCCCCATTTCCTTGCGCCCTTGGTCAAAGAATTTGGATAAATACAGTACGTTTTGCTCAACCTTGAGCTTAACCTGCACAAGTATTTCCTATCCTCCACCTGATGACTTCCTTTGGCCAATACTTAGCCAAATTTCCAAGCCTCTAAGCTTCTAATTCTTTGCACAATTCCTGAGAGAATTAGCCTGTATTTAAAGGGAAATTCCTCATCCATAACTGCGCAATCCATTCTAGGTTCAGTTCTTGATTGCATGCACCATTTGTACAACTCAGAAAATTATACAACAAATAGTACACTGTCCCTGCACTCTAGTCTCAACTGGGTTTTTCTCATAATCGACATGCATGAGTTTCTGATGAGGGAATATTCAATTAACTAGAGTAGCACTAGTTGAGTGCACTAATGCATCAATTGACTGTTAACTCACTATTAGTTCCTCAAACAATTTGGAACTAATTTAACTGGACTTAACTCAGTAAACTGAGTTAACTAATTACAACTCATACTTAACTCATACTGGACTCCTATAATATAGGGAGAATATGTACATGACTTCAGAAAGACTTCCAACTCGAAATTCCTAAGCTAATTAAGTTTAACAAACTTAATTAACTATTTACAAGTTGCTATGAGAATAGAATTCGATTTTAATTCTCAGTTTAATTCAAGGACATATTAAACTGGAATTTATGGATTCTATTTTTATTATTTCTTGTTGTTGTTTTCAACATTTAGGTTCAGAGTGTGGATTGTAGTTCCCGGTGCCTTTCCCAACTACCGAAGAAATCATATCTTGTGAAGATGGAGGGGATGGCTCTCTGGCCCAACAAGACTTGTATCTTGCAAAACCACTTGTATGGTGGCGTTGAAGGGAAACACTTTGAGGCTTGTGTTGTTCAGATTTCATGTGTTGTTGAGAGGAGTGCCTGCGTAATTAAATGGAAATAGTGTGTTGTTTGCGAAATTCAACTTGTAAACTCCTTTTGACTGCCCAAAGTAGTGGGCTTGAAGAAGCACAGTGGATGGGAGAATGAAAGTATGTTATTCATGGAAGCTATGAATTTGGTTCCATTGGGACCTAGGAATTTCTGCCCTTTGGGACATGGATTCAATCCCAAATCAACAGTGAAGAAAAAGTTCTCATCAATGCTCTAAGGAACAACTGCTAGAAAATGTGGTGTAGCCACGATTCTTAGCTTCTGGCTAAACTTGGTAGAAAACGAGGTATAATTTAGAGCCGGAAGCTGGAAAGGATGAATTTGAAACCTGCACGTACTCCAAGATGTCAACTGTGGTTGAGTTATCAAAGGTTCCACTACCTGTAACATAAGGTCGTGCTTGCATTAGAAATCTAGCATTAAATGACAGCAGAGTCAATTTGTCTTTCAAGAGTACGTTTATGGTTTGGCAAGGACATATAAGAATCACTTTTGTTTGGAAAGGCTTTACATAAAGAGCATCGACTTCCCCAAAGGTCACTATGTAATTGGTGATTGCAAAGAAGAGTTCATGATTGAGAGCAGCATTAATTACACGGAAAAGATATGTTCTTCCCGGGATCACTTAATTACACGGAGAAGATATGTTCTTCCCGGGATCACTTAATTACACGGAGAAGATATGTTCTTCCCTGGATATGATGCATGTAATTTGAGTTATGTAATTCAAGTTCATGGAAAATCATGGTGATTGAAATAGTTTGCAAAATAAATGAAAGAGTCAAAGGTTGCATTGGCGAACGGATTTTAAAATAATTCGTATTGATTTTTAGCGTTTGTGAAGAGCTCTGAAGTTCAAATATTTATATCTTAAATATACACGATTGTGACTTTAAAACCTGATTGCAATTTTATATTGAGTATGCCATTTCGATTTATCTGAATTTAAAAAATATAAACAAAAATAATATGTCAGATGCTATGGTAGATTGGTGAGTTCCGCCTGCCATTCTAAGAGCATGGAAACGGTTTTTCATAGCCACTAGCAAAAATTTGTTGATGCTTCTCTCTTGAATTTGCATTAATTTTTGGGTCCATTTGTGACGATGAAATTGTAAATGTAAAATAATAGATATTATTTAATGGGTAAAACAACAAAAGGACAGATGTCAAACATAGATGAAAATGGTAGACTGGATCAATTTCAAAAAGGGACACTTTTCGTGTCAATATAATTTTACATTAAAAAATAAATTTTTAATATGAAAAACTTAGCTTTTTTTTTAGATCGTGCCTCTCTCTCTCTCTCTCTCTCTCTCTATATATATATATATATATATATATATATATTTAAATTACACATTACCTCTTAAAATGTGTGAAAATTTGCAAGGACAAGTATTGCATTTAATGGAAAATTGTGAGATTTACAACACTAATTATTTTTGCAAAAAATATCAGTAGGACAACAACATAATTCCCCACATATTGTCTTTTTACTCCAAATAAAAATTCACAATTCTTATATGATTTTTGAGGGCTACAATTCAATAAAAGAGAAAAAATTTGAAATTTCATTGCCACATTTGGCCCAAAAGTGTAACCCATCTTCAAGTATTCATCCATGTGTTTTTATTTTACTTCCTTTGTTGCATATGGAAAAAGAACACAAAGGGAGGTGTTCCCTCAAGGGGGAGGGGTTTGTGACAGCCCCTGTTAGGTTCCTATACCAATAGGTGTCATTTCTCATGATTGACTATGGAAGTGCCAAATATGATCATCCTTTCCATGCTGCAAAGGTTCCATATTTTGTAAACAAATAAAGAAAATTAAAAATGTAAAGAGGGTATGCCCTAAAAGAAAAATCAAAGGGCAAGAAGAATGAATTGGTCAACAAAAGATAAAGAAAATGAACCCCAAAGAAAGACCAGGAAAGTGGCCAGTCAAAATGCCACTACTATCCTATTTGTGCAAAGCAAGTTCACAATGTGCAAACACTGTTTCTTATCACACTTGATGGATGGCCCAACAGCTCAATCTGGGCCAGTCCATATTTAAATTTCCTGTTGTAGAATAGAGAATGAAGGTCTATCCAAACAGTTCAAGCTTGGCAGATCACTAGATAGATAGAGAAATAAAGGGCCCAACTGCTTAATCTGAGCCCTTGGAAGAAATAAGGATAGATTTAGATAGGAGGGCAGCCAAAAGAAAAGAGGAAAATCAGGGTTTTCTAGTTCAAGTGCACCCAATCAAAATGAAGAAAAAATGTTAGGAATTGTAGAATGGGTAAGTAGATTGAAGTTGCAGAAACAGGTCTATCAGCAGTGTCATCTTTTTGAATATGATCTATTTCATGGATATCTCAAGTGCCATGGCAAAGGTGTGATGACAGATCAGATGTTGCATGTCTAACTCCCCCTCTCTCCCCTCACAATAATCATTCACTAACATCCCTCAAAGAGATTGGGATGCTCAAGCTCTTAACTTCACTCCATTTCCATAAAAACTTAAGTGAAACTTCAGGTTTACTTAAAAGCTCAAAGCCACATTTCTTGTGTAAAGTTTTATTTCTCCCCACACCCCCAAGTCTAGGTGATTCAATTTCATGCCCCTAGCACTTCCCCTCATATTCATATTAACATGTTAACTCTATTATATAACTCCCACTTATATTTCCCCTCCCCTATTATACATAAAAATACATAAAAAACCCAAAAACATTATAAATATCCCGCCCCGGCCTAATATGGCTATGTTTTAATTTTCTCGGGAGTCATTGGTCCACCTGGGGCCAATAACAACCCACCACGTGTTCCGCTGGGATTTGTTTGACCTTTGGTTAAACAAATAACCATAGTTCGCCGCGCAATAGTAGTGGGATTTAATTAACATTCGGTTAATTAAATAACCATATCCATTAAACCCATAATCAAAGGTTTTAAACCCCGACAAATATTATTTAATGCCGAAATATTAACGCGGGTCTCGTAGCATAAACCTCCGCCATCTATGCCTCCCGTCAACCGTTGGATCGCCCTCCAGATCCAACGGCTCTCGTCGATATCGGAGCCGCTCCCACGTCCATTTGTTAGCTCCCGATGGAAAGCGGTTTTCCCGCCGTACCCCGGGATGCGTGTCACCTTTCTATTGCATCGGGCCCGTTCTGACGCAAACCGCCCCCGTACAAAAAGTGGTCTGATGGAAACCACAAACCACCTCCTGTTCCCGCTGCTCACGTCATTCACCACGTCTGCACCCACGTCAGCGCTCGCGTTACTATTTCGTCCGCCGTGTCTGCCATGTCATCCGTCCATGTCAGCGACCACGTCATCTGCCACATCACCTTCTGTACCCCGCTACAGGACAAAGTTACGTCATGATGACATCATCCCAAAAAAGCCCAAAAAGCCCGAAAAAACCCAAAATTTTGTTAAAAAGTCGCGAAAGCGATAGTTTTGTTTATTTCTTCTTGTTGATTTACGACGACTGTGCATGCAAAACATGACCAATTCGCCACCATAGCTCCAGTCCGCCACCCAGAGGAGTTCAGTCCGCAAACTCGGCCCCTCACCTCGCTCCTCAACCCGCATTTAGCACCTGGCGCCCATAGAACAGGTATTTACCAAAAAACTCACTGATAAGCCCTATTTTTTCGACTTTCTCTACTAAAATCGCCTGAACAGTTAGAATTCCAGTTGAATTACGCTGTGGCCTGTGCATCTTTATATTGAAAATCACTCTGTTTGCCCATTTTTCAAAGAAGTCTTGTGAATTCTGCTCCTCTGCAAATTAACCATTAAAACTGAAACTCAAACCCATTTCCGCTTGTAAATCACCGAAAGAGCCCAAATACTGAGCGAATTCTGCCCAAAGACACCTGTAAAAGGAGCGCCCTTTCCCCTGCTTTTATCCAGCTTCCCGATCAAATTCTGCAAACTCTGTTTTTACTGTGAATTTCACCCAAAGCAGCAATTTCTAGAAACATAACTCAGTCTGTGATTTCCTGAGGAAAACCAAAACTGGTGTTCTATTGTTTGTTGCTCCAAAAGCTCTAACTTCAAGTTAAAAGGTCACTTAACAAACTGAAAATGGAGGCTCCAGTGGCCCTAAATATTGCACCCTTGAATGCACCACATAAGGAGTTGGAGTGGCTACCTCTTGCTGATAGAGATTTCTAGATTGATGACATGGAGGGTGACAAACCTCACCTTCAAGCTTTTTGTGAAATAAGGAATAGCTACAGGAATTACAGGAATAAAGCTGACATATTTAGAATCTGGGAGTCTACTATGCCTATATACTACCTGCCTTCAGTGAATGTCTTCCCTGACCTCATCCATCAATGTTGTGCTAATTATGAACCTTCTCAAAGGGCAGTGATGGACCCTTCTGGAAATGTCCTCTTTCATATCACCCCTCAGTCTATAAATGAGATGCTGCACTTCAAGCCAACTCAGCCTTTGGTCCCTCTCTCCATGAAACATTTGCTGGATCAAGCCTCCAAGTTGTCCTCTGCAGAAGTTGACCGAATTGCCAAGATGTTCATGCCACCAGATTGCTACTCCAGATACACACTTCCCTATCACCATGCCTGGTTTGATGAGCCTGGAAGAATGGTCATAGACATGATTTCCTACATCCTGGGATTCAGAACAAGTGAAATTGTGGATGAGACTGTCTTAGCTTTGATGTCCATGTTTGCTCCAGGACAGCCCCCTGCTGTCAAGTATGATTATGCCACCTTCATAGCTAACAAAATTCACGAGAAATTCATGAATTTAGACAGAGAGAGAGTGTTCAGGTACACTTCATATATATATCATTTGTTGTTGTACTATCAACCTGATAGTTTCCCAGTTTCCCTCAAAAAATTGGATGCTAAGGGGGAGCGAAGGTCTGTAATATTTTGGTCCTCAGTATTCCATCAAGTTCATAGCTCCCCATATACATATTGTGAGTTTATTGACCTTTTCATATATCCAGCCACTTGTTTGTTGTCAACAACTCCTCCTGCCAGGCTCTCTGCTGAAATGCAGAAAATCCTACATCTCTCAAAGGAATACAGTATTGGTGACTGGTATTTTTACCAAAACCACACAGTGATTAGGATTTATGGCTGTGAATTAGCCCCCTACAGACTGCCAAAATATGTCCCTATGAGACTCTTTTCCCTGGAATACTACCGGCAATTCAATAGTTCAGATTTGACTCATTTCTATGGTGCTAGGAAAAAAGCACAGCTCAAGATAAGGCATCAATTGGGCCCTTTTATCTTCAATAAAAGGGAAGAAGCATGGAAGGAAGCTGACAATATTCTGAGAGAGAAACTTAAGCTGAAACAAAGTTTTCATTGGTCACCATATGACCCTGAACATTTCATAAGTTTTAGGAGAGTAAAAAACAAGCTTACAGGATATGTGCATCACAAAATCCCTGAAATTGAACAATATGCTAATCAACAGGAATGGGTAGAAGGCACACTAGTTGAAGAGCTTACTGAAGAAGAGAAATTAGAAAAAGAAATGAAAGAGCTTGAAAAAACACTTGACCTAGACTCTTTTGGACAGGTGCCTTTCACATTGCCTCAACATCTTGGAGCGGGCACATCATCTACCACAACTTCACAACAACCTGCCCAAGAAAGTGCTCCACCTGCAGGGACATCCAAAGGCAAGGAAGTACAACATTCTGAGTAGCAAGATACAATGACAGATCGGCCAGATACAACAAAAGAGCAAATTCAAGGGCAAGGCCCTTCAACACAAGCAAAGGTAACTGAAATCCCTGTGTTACAAACTCCTCTCAATGAGGAAAGAGCCAAGAAAAGGGACAGGTAGGAACAAACACCTACTGGTGGATCGACAGAACAACAAGGGGAAAAGAGGCAAAGGTTAAACCCTTACTCTGAGGAAGAATTGACAGAGGAGACAGCAGGCAACCTAAGGGGTGAGGAAACAACCGAACAACGGATTCCTCCAATTCTGGAAACATCAACTAGCTCCTTTCAGCAAGAGCAAGAGAGGCAACATGGTGTGGAGGTTACATCCACCAGGCAACAGAGCAAGCAAGGCTCTGACATCAAGAAGGCATTCACTGAAATCAAGGCCAGAAATGAGCCAGTAAGGTTCCAGCTCTATAACCAATTGCTAAGAATGGCTCCCACCAATCAACAAAGGCTAATGGCAGCCTATGATATCCAAGAAGGGAAAATGACCCTTAGTCACTTCAGGCCTACAATACAGCAGCCCCAGTCAGCTGCTGATTATATCAGAACCAATCTGGAAGTCCTTTCTAAAGACATCCACCCAATGGACCAGATTGAACTACATAAGCAAACCAGAGAAATGGTGTACTCCACCTTGGCAGATAAAGCAATATTGGCCCACAGATTGCAAAATTCACTTCATAATACTTCTGCCCAATTGGAATTGGAGAAAGCCTCCTCATTAGCCAAGGACAACAGAATTAAATCTTTGGAGGAGATTATCATGGAACTGGGACATGATCCCAAGGATCCCAAGGGCATACAGGCCTTGATAAAAAAGAAAGAGGAAGACATAGCAGCCCTCAGAAAACAACTCAGGCTGCCAATTACAATGCACCCTCAGACCACAGAAGTTGCACAGCAAAAAGAAGAGGAGGATGTGGTAAGTTTGCTAATGAGGATGAATGAAAGGCTAGCAGAAACAGAGAAAGCCTTGGAGGCGGCACTGCAAGGAAAACAGGGAGAGTTGGCCTCTCAGTCAGCTCAAACAGCTCCAATTCTTACAACTGCTATTCCTACAGTCACCACAGCAGTCCCTCCCATTGTCACAGAATCAACAGTAGGTACCTCAACTTCAGCAACAGTTACGACAACAACTACAACAGTACCAGAGGCCAGCCTGAGTATGGAAGAGATGATGAAGGAAATAAAAGCTCTGGAACTCCAAATGGTAGAATTAAAAGAAGCCAAAGAAAAACTGGCCAAGATTGAGGTGAATTATGACAAATCAAAAATGGCTGTGGCTGAGAAGACAAGAGAAGTAAAGGCCCTGGAAAATAAGATAAAAGCCTTGGAGAAGGACCTTACTCTTCACAAAACTCTGGCAGAAATCAAAACAATTTTGTGGACTAAAATTGGCCAGTCCATCACTGATCAATGGACATCAATCCAGACTATTCATGACCAGATTGAATTGATAGGGATAGCTCAATTTGAGACTCAAAAAGCCAGAGCATTACTGGAAAACAAGCCCGAACAGGCCAACCAGCTGATTCATTTTTTGAATACTCATACCAAAGAACAACTAGCAGCTCTAGATATCAGGAACAGAACAGACACCATTTTGATAGTGAAAAAGGTGCTGACCATGAGGAATTTTGTGCAGACTTTGGAAAGAAAGTGCCAAGAGATGCAAACAGAAATAAATGCCTTCAGACAAAAGTTTGCAGTGTTGCAGAGCAAGGGGTTACCCAGTTTATTGACCAGCAATGGAAGACTGTTAACACATGAACAATATGCTCACAGGGTAAATACCTATGTTACCAATCAAATCACAGCATCATCAAGTAGCACAGAAGAGACAGTACCTCCCTCTGGACAGAGTTTATATGACAAATTAGAAAATTTGTTCTATATTGAACATGAAATAAATCATCTTTTTGAAGTCCAGCCAAATTACTACACATATACTGAAGCTGATGAAACATTAATTAAACTACAGAGACACCAGCTACCAACAGATCAATGGTGGGAGGGCATGCTTGAGGTTTTGCCAAGGTAATTTTAATGCTCTTTTTGATCAACTGCATAGAATCAAATTTCAAATATACGGGCCACGTACCAGAAAATCAAAATGACAAAGGAGGGAATTCGCGCTAGAATGCGTAAAAGCAGACTCAGGCTCAGGTGGCAGGACCGTGACAGCAACTCAGGAACGCAAATCAAAGAGACAACTATTAGCCGACTAATTGGGTCTAAAAGTCAAGCATACCAGGACACCTAAGGTAGCTAGTACAACGTAGTTACTCCTTCATTCACTACGCGTTGTTTCCAACATCATTTATTGCCTTTGAAGAAGTAGATGGATGAATTTATTGCCTGATATTTTCCCTATGGGATATTTTGTAATTCTCTTTGTATAAATACCTCCTCAAGATATGTATTATTGTTGGCTGGTGAATATCATTCTGGACCTGCGCTGTATGTTTTGAGAACTCTTCTGAAATAAAGATTGCTGGAATGCTTTGCTAGTGAATTTGCTAGTTATGGAATCAATGGCCGAAGGATATATTGCAGAATTCTCGTGTTAATACATGGATCAATAAGTCTTCTTTACTCTTGTGTTACTGTATCTGTGTTTTATTTACCATCTAAATATCATGCTCTAAGTTACAGGAAAAAAGGATAACCCAGAATTTACTTTGTTGTACTCTATGTTCAATTCCTGTAATTTTTTATGTTTTCTATAGGACTAGCATAGGCAAGAATTCTTGACTGCTCTTGTCTCCCTGGTTCTTTCACTCTAAATATCATCAAGGAATTCTTAACTGCTCCCTGATAATGTTTATACAATTTCCCTCTATTAGCATAATGAAAGATTCTTGATTGCCTTTCATTCCCTGACTTCATTTCATCTTATTCCAGCTTGAAAATTGTTTTGTGTTTAATTATCTTGCTTTGTAGTTTTCCTATTGCCAAAGAAACCATACCCAGAGGTTTATTTCCATTAGACTCCATCAACCCAATGGTCTGAACTTCTCTCACATTACAGCCCTGCTCTACTGAATGTCATCTTCCAAACACCAAACAAAACTTGTGCTTCATAACTAGCCTAACATATAACAAAACAAATCTAAATCATAAAGAGAGAGCCCTCTCTGGTTGCAGATTGGCTAGAATCTGCAGCTAAAAGACTGGTTAGTGGTTACCTCGGCCGTATTCCCTTCTGGAGGCAGGGAACAACCTGAGTGATAACAGCCCCAACCATGGTTCTCTCATGAAATTCAATATAAATATTTTACCAGCTTAGATCCATCTAACACCAAATCTATCATGCATCGAGAGATATCTAATCTCTCGAGGTGCAAAACTTCCCTTTGGAGTGTAGAACTTGAGGAAAGGTTTGCACCTCGAGGGATTTTATCCCTCTTAGCACATGATAGATCCGATGTTAGATGGATCTACGTTGGTTCTAGTTGAGGTAAACAATGTCGCATTTTTAGTTTATCATTATTATGTATAAGTTTGAGGTTAACTTCAAAATTTGCGTTATGTTTTCTTTGTTTGGCATGACCACATCATTCTCTTCTTTAATTTAGTTTGTGTTGCTTTCCTTGAATGATTTGTATATCTGTGTTTGGATGCTTTGAGCGATTTGTGTGTTTACGTGTTAGGATTTGGATGGTAGTGTTTGTGAATGTTACAATTGTTGTGTTATATTTTTATATGTGTATGCAATTGTCCATTAATAATTAGTTAGTGATGAAGAAGAGAGACAATTTTTTTAATAGTTTGCAGGAGGATTGATACTATGCATCTATTTCATTTAATTTTAGGTATCACAAATTTTGACAACTAATTAATTTTTAATAGTTTCCTTCTAAGTATTACTAAATATATCTTGATGAGTAGTTTTAATAATTTACTACATCAATATTATTCTTGAAATAATTTGTTTCTTTGTTAATGTTGGAATAATTTATTTCCTTAGTGAATATTTAAATAATTTTTTTAGTCTATTTTGCAAAGTCAAGAAATAATGTATTTTTTAATTTTTTTAATGAGTGGGCAGATTAATCAAATATTTACATCCAAACAATTATCAAATATCTTCCAAGAATATTTTGATTTGTTTTGAATGTTTATAAATATATCTTTTCCTCTTATAAATATTTTGAATACATTATTGTATGCAATTATCGATTAGTAATTTTGAATATGTGTAATTGTCTATTAGTAATTAGTCGACGACGAAGGAGGGAGACAATCATGTGAAGGATTGATTTTCACTTGGCAAGAGGATTGATTATGCACATCTATTTCATTTTAATTATAGGTATCACAACTTTTGACAACTAATTAGTTCTTAATAGTGTCCCTCTAGGTATTACTAAATACATCTTGATTTTTTTCTTAATAATCTATAGCCTCAAGATTAACATCTGATGCATCTAATGCAAGAAATCAAATAGGATTAGAAATCATCTACACTGAAATCAACACATCTAATGAAAGCAATCAAATGAGATTAGATATCAATATATACACCAAAATCAATGCATCTACTGCAGGCAATCCAATAGGATTAGAAATCCACATCTACACTGAAATCAATGCATCTAGTGCAAGCAATCAAATAGGATTAGAAATCAACATTTACATTGAAATCAATACATTTAGTGCAAGCAATCGAATATAATTAGAAATCAACATCTACGCTAAAATCATTACATCTAGTGCAAACAATCAAATAGGATTAGGAATCACCATCTACACTGAAATAAATGCATCTAGTTCAAGAAATCTTATTCCCTCTCTCCCCCCTCCATCTAACCTTGAAAAGTAATTTTAATAATTGAAAACCTCAATATTAACAACATCTAATCCATCTAATGCAAGAAATCAAATAGGATTAGAAAATAACATCTACACTAAAATTAGTGCATCTAATGCAAGAAATCAAATAAGCCTAGAAATCAACATTTACATTGAAATCCATGCATATAGTGCAAGCAATCAAATATAATTAGAAATCAACATCTACGCTAAAATCAATGTATCTAGTGCAAGCAATCAAATAGGATTAGAAAAAACCATCTACACTTAAATCAATGCATCTAGAGAAAGAAATCAAATATGATTAGAAATCAACATCTACACTAAAAACCAATGCATCTAGTGCAAGAAATCAAATAGGATTATAAATCATCATCTACACTAAAATAAATGCATCTAGCACAAGCAATCAAATAAGATTAGAAATCATCATCTACACTGAAACCAATTCATCTAGTGCATGAAATATTCTTCTCTCTCTCCCCCCTCCATTTATACCTATATCTCATTTCATCTCCGCTTCTTTGTTTCTATCTCACCCCCCCCCAAACAAACACACACTCTCTCTCCATATCGATCTATCTCTCCCTCCCTCTCTCCCTCTCTCTCTTATTTCCTTTCTTCACCTCCCATCTATATCTCTATCTCCCTTTGCCTCTCCTTTTTATATCTATATCACCCCACAAAAATACACACTCTTTCTCCATATCTATTTATCTCTCCCTCCCTCTTCATCTCCCTCTTCCTCTTTCTACCCCTTCTTTCCCTCTCTCCCCCTTTTATCTCTCTTCACTCTTGCTGTCATGTATATTTCTCTCTATCTCCCTTATCACTCCCCCCCTCTCTCTCTTTATGTATTTCTTATTACCACCCTCTTCCCTTCCCTCTCTCTTTCTCTCTCTTCCTTCGTCTCTCTCCCTTTCTCTCCCACCTCCCTCTGTCTCTCACTCCTCTCTCTCTCTCTCTTCACCCTCCAACTCAGTCACTATCTCCCTCCCTTTCTCCTTCTCTCCCCCCTTCCTTCCATATCTCCTTATTTTTATTTCTATCTCACCCCAAAACATACACACACTCTCTCTCTCTCCAATTTTCTCTCTCTATGTATTTCTTCTTCACTCCCTCTCCCCCCCTCAAACTCCATGTCTCTGTCCCTCCCTCTGAATTCCTCTCTTTGGTCCTTCCCTTCTCTCCCTTTCTCTCTTACCTCCTCCTCTCTCCCCCATCTCTCTCTCTCTCTCTCTCTGCCCTACAACCTTGTCACTATCTCCCTCCTTGTCTCCTCTTCTCTCCTCACTCCATCTTTATGTTTCCCTCTCTCTCTCTCTTACCCTTCTCTCAATCTCTCACTCCTATCTTTTTCTCTCTCTTCATTCCTTCTCTCCCCTCTCCTTCATTTTATATCCCTCCCCCCCTTATCATATTTGGAAAGTTGAAGGAGCCTATCTAATCAAGTCAATATGTCCTCCTCTTTCTTCAAGGAACATGAGAAGTTGGGTGACTCGTCTAACTTTGTTGCATGAAAAATTAGGCTGGAAATCATAGCTGATAACAACGATGATTTGGAATTCATTCAAGGAAAAGTACCTGATCCTTTGGAGAATGCTTCCGTTTTTGCCAAAAAGAGTAGAATAATGGTGAGTTAGAAGCAAAGAAAATTATAGCTGATGGTTTACAATATAATTTACTTGCATATGTTGGAAATGTAAGGAAGTCTAAGGACATGTATGATAAGATAGACAATATGTATGAAGTCAACAATTTGAATGAAATCCTCTCCTTGAATGATCAACTCAAAGATATGAAGATGAATAAACAAGAGTCTATGCAATCCTACATTATGAGGATATCTCATCCTAGAGATCAATTGCAAAGAGTTGGGGAATTTGTGCCTGACAAGGAATTGGTGATTGTAACTCTTAGAGGTCTCCCTTTCATTTGGGAAACCTTCATTACTACTATAAGCAACGACAATACCTTCCTGTCATTTGATGATATTGTTCGAAAGCTCACTCAAGAAGAATCAAGGATGATATCAAGAGGAAGGATTCAAAAGAATGAAGAAGGATAACCCGCTGCATTCATCACTCAAAACAAGAAGAAGAAAGGAAAAGGAGGTCCATCAAATTCAAGGAAGCCTCCTCCTCGAAGCTCAAAGAGAAGGAATGATAGAGAATAATCACACATTGAATGTTACAATTTTCATGAGAAAGGTCATTATGCTTGAGATTGCCCTGAGAAGAAAAAAGGTCCATGCTATAACACTAGAAGCAATAATAATATGTTTGATGATCGAAGAAGAAGAGATGACCAAAGGAATGATCACAATGGAAGATATGATAGCAGAAGAAGAGATGACCCAAGTGATCATGAAGAAGATCATCATCCTAAAAAGAAGTCAAGATACTCCAGGTATGAAAGTAATGTTGGCAATCAATCTGAATATATTCTTATTTCTGCTTTCACTAGTTCTTCTTCCCTAGATTCATGGGATAGTTCATTGGTTGATAGTAGGGCTACTCATGATTTCTTTGGGTATAAGGAAGTTCTCTCTAATTTGGTAGAGAGGGAGTCAAATTTGAAAATTATTCTTGGAGACAACTCCACTCATCCCGTTAAAGGCTTTGGGTCCATCAAATTTCATTTGGATTCCAAGGAATATGTTTTTCTCCACGATGTGATGTATGTGCCAGGATTGAAGAAGAATTTGGTATCAATATTTGCTTTTGAATTTAAAGGGATGATGGTTTCCTATTGGATCATCTATGAGAGATGAATTTACATTGGGATCGATATTTGAAGGACTCTATAGAGTCACTAGTAGACCTCTTCTAGCATTGGTCCATGATACTAATCATCTAAGTGAGATATGGAAACAAATATTGGCCCATCTACATTATGACGCTCTTCTAAAATTGAAGAAATTGGTCTCTTGTATTCCCGATGTTCAATCCCATCATGGTGGAGTATGTCCAGGTTGTGGCAGTCGACAAAAGACAAGAGGACCATTCCCCTATAGCAAGAACAAGACAAAAGGCATCCTCCAACTCATTCATTTTGTTATATGTGGTCTGATGTCTGTACATTATATTGGTGTCCATATCTACTACATTACCTTCATTGATGACTACTCAAGAAATATGTGGATATATTATTTGAAGCACAAGGATGAAGCCTTCGAAATGTTCAAGGAGTTCAAATCATTTTTCGAAAATCAAACAGGGAGGAAAATGAGTTAATCTATTTTTTCAAGAAGGAAGGTATCAAGAAAGAGACGATTGTGCCCTATACTCCTGAACAAAATGGAGTAGTTGAAATAAAAAATAGGTCTACTATAGAGCCACTCATGCCATGCTTAATGATAAAAAGTTTCCAAATTTCCTTTGGGGAGAAACAATGAATGTTTTTGTATATGTTTAAAGCATGGTGCCTCATCAAGCATTGGACAATAAGACCTCTGGAGAAGTGTTCATATGTGTCAAGACTGATGTTGGCCATCTCTGTATATTTGGTTGCCCTGTATATTTACACATGACGAAGGACAAAAGAAACAAGTTGGAAGCCTCAGGAAGAAAAAGTACGTTCGTTGGATATTGTGAAAATTATAAAGCATTTAGAATATATATTCCTAGTCCAAGGAAGGTTGAAATTAGCAAGGCTGTAACACTCGATGAATATTCTCCCCTTGGGAAAGCAAGGGACCTTCCTCTGCCTCCTCCTCCTCCGAAGAAGAATGATGATATGGATAATTTAGATAGTCTTTGCATGCCTAAATTCGAGAGAGACATTGTTGATGATCCCATGGAGCCTATGGACCCTCCATGTGATACTCCTACCAGAAATAAGCCACTCTAGCTTCGTGACACATTATAGGATGACGAGGGATGCATTCCCATTCGAAGATCATTTAAAGAAAGAAAGAAGCCATGTAGGTACCAGGGATATGTTGCAACTATGAGTACTATGATTCAATCCAAACCTCCCACCTTTGAAGACGTCGTGAAAGAACAAGTTTGGAAGGATGCTATGGCTGAATAATATGAATCAATCATGAAGAATGATGCATGGGATGTTGTGCTGAGACCAAAGGGGAAATATGTGGTGACTTCAAAGTGGATATTCAAGATGAAACATGGAGTCGATTGTAGCAATGAGAAATATAAAGCAAGGTTCGTGGCCTGAGGATTCTCCCAGAAAGAGGGACAAGATTATGATGATATATTTTCACCTATGGCTTGATACACGACCATTCATTCGATATTTTCCCATGCCGTAACTTAAGGATGGACCCTTCTTTAGATGGACATGAAGACAACATTCCTCCATGGAATGTTACAAGAAGAAGTGTACGTTGAGTAGCCACACGGATTTGAAGTAAAGATACATGCTCGCAGGTTGAAGAAGGAATTATATGGTTTGAAGAAATCCCCCAGAGCATGGTACGCCCACATAGACAATTATTTGGTGAAAGTTAGGATTTATAATAAGAAATGTCGATCCCAACCTCTACTACAGGATAGTCCAAGGTATGCCATTGATTTTGGTTTTATATGTTGAAGATCTATTCCTTATAGGTAGTGAGCCCTTGATGATCGAGTGTAGGAGGGAGTTAGCCTCTAAATTCGAGATGAATGACCTTAGACTCATGAACTACTTTCTAGGCCTTAAGGTGTGGCAAAGGGCCGATGATATTTTCCTTTCACAAGGAAAATATGTTGTGAAGCTGTTGGAAAGATTTGGAATGATAGAATGAAAGTCCTTGCCCACTCTAATGGAAATAAATTTCAATAAGTTATGTGGAGGAGTTTCAAGACCCGATTTGGTGAGTCCATCCGAGTATAGATAGTTGAATGGGGCTCTGATGTTCTTAGTGAACACTCATCTAGACATATGATATGCAGTGAACATGTTGATTCAATTCTTGATCGAGCCTCTCCATGCACATTAGATTGCTGCCAAAAACATTTTGAGATATTTGCATGGGACAATTACCCTTGGTCTGAGATATTCTTACTGGAGATGTTTGACTTCATGGATATACTGACACTGACTAGGCAGGAAGTATTTTCAACAAGTAGAGTACATTTGGATGTTGTTTTATCCTCATATCTACCATGGTATCTTAGATGAGTAGGAAGAAGAATTCCATAACACTGTGTACCGCTGAGGCTGAGTACATTGTCACTAGTATGGCTACTTGTGAAGTAGTTTGGTTGAGGAATCCCTTTGAAGAGCTATTTGAGTAGCTCCTAGAAACTACAGTGATATATTGTGACAACAACAGTGGGATTCATCTAGTAGAGAATATTGTATTTCATGACAAGTCCAAGCACTTAGAGATCCAATATCATTTCATTCGAGACATGGTGTAGAGAGGAGCAGTTAAACTACATCGTATATCGACAAATGAGAAGATTGCAGATATGATCACCAAGGATTTGCCAAAATGGAAGTTCTTGGTCTTCATAGAGTAGCTTAGACTGATGGATGTGACCCCTCCTGATAAGGGGCAACAATGATCAAGAGCACTGAGCCGACTCTTCCGCCTCGTTTGAGCTCCCAGGGTGAGAAATTGAGATGGAGGGCTCATGGGGTTGAGGGATCTCTGGACAACAGGGTATCAGCCCTATGTATTACCCATACGGTCAGAGATGTTTCTCCCCTATCTTGTTCTATGCATAATATACTCCAGTTGGCATCATGGGCTTGTTAGGATTACCGCTCCCTATTTCGCCAATGAGTTGAGGGAGTGCTTGGATGTGTGTCACCCAAGATAATTATGATGTAGGTGTTCTACCACATGAATCTTGAGGGTCATTATTGGGAAGATTATGGAACAATAGGATGGATGAGACATTACATTGACACAGTGATCCAAAATGGATCCTAAACACCCTTTAAGTCTTCAAACATCCAAAACTATCACATAAGAAGAACCTTTAAAAATGGTGGATTACATTATTAGCAGTGAAAAACACAAGGAAATAGTGGAAATAGAGCTTATCGGAGGTCAAAACAACTTTGCACAGGAGCCATCGGATATGGCCGATCAACGGTCTAGATCCGATCGGCATATCGCAATCAGTGGTGACAGGCAGAGGCTATCGGAGGTGACCATATGACAGTTGTGATCGCGATCAGTGCGGGTCAACGAGGATCGTCAATCAAGCACGCATATCGACGACCCAGGTTAACTCGCAATATCGCAATCGGCAAATACAAGGAGCACTTACCAAATGACCCGGGGTCTATGCGATATGTGATTGCAATCAATCGCATCGCAATATTGCATCGGAGCAGAACAATGGAGCGGGGCTAATATACATATGACTTACGATAGTCGGACCCGATGGAGTTATAGATGATATTTTATATGTTTTGAGATCTGGAAAATGGTATTTTCCTTTGTATTTCGCATTTTCGTTATATAAACAAAATGCAAAGGAAATGCGCCCAATGCAGTGAAGCGGACTCAATGGAACTTGTAGATGAAAATATATAGCATTTCAAGTCCACCATAAAGGCATTTTGCGATATTTTCAGTGTTTTAACGTATTTTTCAAATACAAAGGGAAACAACGGAACGAGCATTTGTGACATGCGATAGTGATTTAAAGGCGGACCCGATGGAATATAGGGTAGAATTCATAATATTTGAAGTCCGATAAACAATGATTTGGCAGATTTTTCCCGTGTTTTATAGTGTTTCTCTGTGTAAACAGAGAACACTATTTTTGGGGATTTCAAAGGCCCGATGGTCCCTTCCATTGTAGAACAGGTGGCCACCTTCCCTGAAGATGTTATGCCATGATTGCTAATGCTCAGAAGGGGATTCGAGCAGACAGAGGCTAGGAGCTAGAGAGCCCAAGAAGGGGAAACGAATAGACAACGCCGATTGGCTTTAAAGCCACAGACTGACAGAGACTGAGAGGGGGGCGGTATCGAGACAGAGAGAGAAAACGGAGATAGAGAGTGAAAGAAAGAGTCTGTGTACTCAGAGAGGCTTGAGGGATTCAAGAAAACTTCTGTTGTTTTGTATCTGTGTGTTGAGACTCAATTTGATCTCACAATTTTGTAAAAACTCTACTCTTGAAGACATATTAGAGAGGTCACCACTGAAGGCTAGACCAGGAGATGTAGCTAAGAGTTTTGGGTGAACTCCATATTAAATTTGTTGTGTTATGTGTTTTGTCTATTATGTTTCTCTAACTGCTCAATTGCCTATATTATTCGCAATCTTATCGATCCGTTGCACTAAGTAATATAGGCAAATCCATGCACATGAGTCTGTAATACTTTAAAAGTAATCTAAGATATTCATTTTCAGATCAAGTGGTATCAGAGCTTTAGGTTTTCTAAGGTTAGATAAGCTTTTGCTGGATTGTTGAATGCTAACTAGGTCAAAGCTCAAACTAGGAGAAGGAGAGCTTGTTGAGACTAATCCAGAGATTGGAAGAGTCTACGCTCAGAGGAGAATGGCCGGAGAAGTCCCATTGGAATCAAAATCTCAGTTCATGGACAGTTTCATGACCATGAGAGCCATGGTGGAAGAAATGTATTGGGAATTTAAGAAGGATCGAGGTGAAAGCACCTCAACACCCGAACAAGGCAAAGGAGTAGAGGAACCTCTTCTAGTTGCCCATTTAGAAGGCAAAGGGAAAGGGGAAGAGCCTCCTCCATCAACTCCTCCTTCTAGCCCTGAAAAGAAAAAGAAGAAAACATCTTTGATTAAATTAGATGTAAAGTTTGATTTGCCAATCTATGATGGAGAATTAAATGCAGAAAATCTAGATAACCCGATAGGCAGATTGATGTATACTGCAGGGTGCAGAACATTGATTCAGAAAGGAGAGAGATTCAGCTAGCTAGCCTTCACCTTGGAGGAATTGCACTAGTGTGGTGGGAAGGTAGGACACAAGCTGATTTGAAGAAGCATGGTAAAATTCTTTCTACCTGGAATGAATTTGTTTCTGCCATTAAAAAACAGTTCTATCCTCTAGCTTATATACAACAAGCAATGATGACTTGGCAAACTCTTCACCAATTAAAGGGCCAAAGTGTACAAAGCTATACCCAGGAATTTAGAAAAAGAGCTTTAACTCTTGGCATTTCTCTAGACCCACTTGAAACTTTGTTGAAGCATATAGGTGGTCTAGATAGCTATTTGAGGCACACCATTATCATGTTTAAACTCACTAGCATAGATGATGTATCGGTTCAGGCCACACATCTAGAGGCCAGAGGCAAGAATGTGAACCCAGAGATTGGGGGATCATCAAAGCCCTCTGCAAGCAAGAACAAGGAAAAGAAGAAGCAGAAATGGAAGGAGAGGAAGACAAACGTTGTACAGAAAGAAAAACCTTCATGCACTCACTGCAAGAAGGATGGACACGATGATGAACACTACTGGTCTTTGCATCTGAAGCTAAAACCCAAAAAGTTCGGTGGTAAGAAGAAGAAGACTGCTGCTGCTATTCAAAAATACTTGGGGTCAGACTCAGGTGATGAAACAATACTCATAGCCACAGGTATAAAGGGTTATTCGCTTTAGAGAATGAAAAGATCAAGAAGCAGGTACAGGAGTTGCTCGAGAAAGGGTTCATAAGACCAAGCACATCGCCATGTGGATCTCCAATCATGTTGGTGAGAAAGAAAGATGGTTCGTGGAGGATGTGCATTGATTACAGAGCACTGAATAAAATAATGATAAAGAATTGTTATCCCCTTCCTCGCATTGATGATCTATTAGATCAACTGAAAGAGGCAGTTTACTTTTCCAAGTTGGACTTGCGTAGTGGCTATCATCAGGTCAGAGCAGTAGAACAAGATGCATGAAAGACTGCTTTCAAAACAAAGCAAGGGTTGTATGAATGGCTAGTTATGCCTTTTGGCTTAACTAATGCTCCTGCCATTTTCATGAGAGTTATGAATGATGTACTCGTACCTTTTATTGATGATTTTGTAATTGTATATTTAGATGACATTCTTGTTTTCATTAAAACATGGGAAGAACATTTGAAGCATGTAAAGTAGACTTTGGATGTTTTGAAAAGAGAAAATCTCTATGTGAAGTTGTCAAAATGTGAATTCGACAAAACATCTTTAAATTATTTGGGTCATATTGTAGGGGGTGGTGAATTGAAGATAGATCCCTCTAAGGTTGAATTCATTGTGAATTGGCCTAAACCCAAATCTGCTACGGAAGTTAGGAGCTTCCTAGGAGAAACACAATATTGGAGAAAGTTTATTACTAACTTTTCCTTGATTGCAACTCCCTTACATGCTTTAACAAGATTGAACAAGGTGTTTCAGTGGGGAGGCAAACAGAAGAAAGCCTTCGACCTTAAAAGAAAAAAGTAGTACAGCACCAGTACTAGCACTGCCAGATGTTCAATGACCATTTGAGATTGAAATAGATGCCAGTGACTATGCCATGGGAGTTGTGTTGATGCAGCACGGTAAACCCATATGCTATCATTCTGAGACATTTAATTCTGCAGTAGTTAATTATCCCATGTATGATAAAGAATTGTATGCATTAGTATAGAGTATGAAGAAGTGGAAACATTACGTAATGGGCAAAGAAACAATTATACATATAGATCATCAACCACTTCAATATTTGCACTCACAAACTAAATTGCAGCAATCAAGACACTATAGGTGGATGGGTTTTCTATAGTAGTTTCATCTTCTCATCAGATATAAGAAGGGCATACAAAATAAGGTTTCATATATGTTATCCAGAACAATCATAAATGCATCTACTATACTTAAGCATAACCCAGTAATGCATGAAAGATACATTGAACAATATGCTCAAGATATAGATTTTAAAGATGTATAGGCAACTTTAAGTCATGGCAAACAAGTAGAAGAATTGGATTATTATGTTAAGTACCAACTCTTGTATCATTTGGGAAAGCTATGCATTCCACAAACTAAAACAGTTAACATAATCTGAGAAGCACATACTTCTCTTATATCTGGTCATTTTGGTGTAAGTAAAATAGTTGCACAGCTGCAAAGGTTCTGTTATTGGCCAAGAATTTATGAAACAATTTCTAGATATATTAAAGGGTGTACCATGTGTGCTAAAAGCAAGCCCAACAATAGAAAATTAGGCTTGTACACTCCATTATTAGTTCCTTCTCGTCCTTGGGAAAGTGTTTCCATGGACTTTGTTGGGGGATTGCCAAAATCTAGAAAATGTCATCACTATTTATGTGTTATTGTGGACAGGTTCAGCAAAATGTGTATTTTAATACCTTGTAAGAAGCATATTACAGCTGAACAAACAATGAAGTTGATCTTTCAGCATGTATGGGTTCATTTTGGGTTACCCACTTCCATTGTATTTGATCAAGATTCCCAATTTGTTGGGAAGTTTTGGTTAAGTTTGTGGGAATTGATGGACACCAGACTGAAGAAGAGCACAACCTTTCATCCACAAATAGATGTCCAAACAGAGGTGGTCAATAGGACAGTGATCCAGTTGCTTAGGGGCTATTGCAGCAAGCATCCCAAGCTTTGGGATGAACATTTGTGTTATGTGCAACATGCTTACAACCGTGCCAAGCACTCTTCTACACAGAGATCTCCTTTTGAGACTTGTTTTGGCTTTACACCAAGGTATCCCTTGTATTTTGTCTTTGGAAAAGACATAGTGGTTGATGGACACAGTGATGTGGACAAAGCAACCAAGTTCATTGAACAGATCCAAGAAATTCACCAGGCAATGCAGTAACAGCTGGAAAGAAGCCAGGCCAAGTACAAGGCAAGGCATGACAAGCATCGAATTGAGCATAGCTTCCAAATTGGTGATCAAGTCTGGTTGTACATCAGCAAAGACAGAATGCAAGGTGAAGGTAAGAAGCTGAAGCCAATAAGGTATGGGCCTTTCAAGATACTTGAGAAAAGGGGTGAAAATGCTTTTCGCCTTCATTTTCTAGCATATATACATGTTTATTCAGCCATTAATGCAAAGAACTTGAGACTATATGAACCTTCATTGATTGAAGATCCCGAAGAGCAAAGTCAGTTGCCTTCTATTAATGATCTGTTGCTTGAATATCTCAATGAGTTGCAGGAAGATACAGTTCTGGACAGGAAGGTGAGAACTACAGGTAGAGGGGATGTTGAGTACCTCAAAATTGGACTGAAAGGTTCAAAACCAAGCAATGCATGATGGATAGAAATTGGACAAGTGAGGAAGCTGTATCCTCACTTGATTAATACTTAAAAACCAACTTTTGGTGGTCCAAAAGATTTTTCAGTGGGAAGGTGCGATCCAAAATGGATCCTAAACACCTTCTAAGTCTTCAAACATCCAAAACTATCGCATAAGAAGAACCTTTAAAAATGGCAGATTACACTATCAGGAGTGAAAAACATAAGGAAATAGCGGAAATAGAGCCTATCAGAGGTCAAAAAAAATTTGCACAGGAGCCGTCGGATCTGGCCGATCAATGGTCTAGATCCGATCAGCATATCGCAATTGGCGGAGACGAGCAGAGGCTGTTGGAGGTGACCATATGACAGTTGCGATCACGATAAGTGTGGGTCAACGAGCACTGTCGATCAAGCGCACAGATTGACGACCCAGGTTAACTCGCAATATCGCAATCGGCAAATGCAAGGAGCGCTTACCAAATGGCCCGGGGTCTATGCGATATGCAATTGTGATCAATCACATCGCAATATCACGTCGGAGCAGTACAACGTAGCAGGGCTGATATACATATGACTTGCAATAGCTGGTCCCGATGGAGTTATAAATGATATTTTATATATTTTGAGATCCGGAAAACGACATTTTCCTTTGTATTTCGCATTTTCATTAAATAAACGAAATGCAAAGGAAATGCACCTGATGCGATGAAGTGGACCCGATGGAACTTATAGATGAAAATATATAGCATTTCAAGTCCTCCATAAAGCCATTTTGTGATATTTTTAGTGTTTTAATGTATTTTTCAAATACAAAGGGAAACCACAGAACGAGCATTTGCGACATGTGATAGCGATTTAAAGGCGGACTCGATGGAATATAGGGCGGAGTGTTGAGCACTAGAGAAGGTATGTAATTACCACTTATTTTTTCATCCTTTCCTTAAATTCATAACTTCTTTACATTGTGAAATAAGTATATGGTGAAAGATTATGATAAAGCTTAGAAGATTTGTGTGCAATGTAAAATGACTAATAATTACCCTTTTCCTATGCAGAAAAAGAGGAAAACGGAAAATCGCCATTCCAAAGGAAACAACAAAACGAAATCAACTACTGTCCCTTTGACAGGGAACCACATCCAAACAAGGAAATCCAGATTGGAGCGTACAAGCCAGGAAAAAGAAGAGGAGATACCAAATTGACGCAAGAGAACGAGAAGTTAACTGAGAGCTAACAATATGGCGAATCCCTCAGGATCCTTTGATCCTGAGGGATCGCTACCTTAACGATTCTCTGTATCGTTGATATCTCCACTCGGCTGCTATAAGAAGGGACAACATTGCTAGCCCAAAGGGGCAGACTATTGTTGTTTTTATGAAATTCGCTATTGTAACTGAAACTTTGATCATCGACTCTCTTTAAAAGAGCGATTACTGTAACTTTGTTTTGATGCTTAATATATAAACTTTCTTGCCGTTCCATATTTCATTTTGGAGTAGTCATAACCAATGCATCCCTAGAGGCTAAGGGCCCGACCCTGGTGGATCACTTGTTTCCTGTACCATTAATTCTCGATTTCAAGTGGTGTGTGGATTGATTTCTTTTATCTACTTTGTTCAGTAATCTATTGTTCCTTATTGTTTCATATATTAGCTCTGTTATATTTCGTTCCTATTTGAATAGTAAGGTTATTCTCTGCACAGGAATGTTATGCTACTCGTTCTAAAGTTATATCGTATTGTTGTTCCTTTAACAAACTGATATTATTGTATAACATTGCTATTCCTTACAAATTACCATTATTGTTCGATTACAGAGTAACAGTGTTGTGTATTTATAAATCGGTATTATTGTCTATTTATCTACGGTTTAATCCCAAGTGTGATTGTTGTTCATTGGGACTATTGTTCCACCATGATCAAAATTATTGTTTCTTCACAACCGTAATTAATAATTGTTATGCTGAAACTCAGATTACTGTTTCTTCAACAGAAAAGTGTTGTGTGTAATATTCGATTTGGTTTGCTGTGCATTTACATTTGATTCCGGTTGTTGTTCAATATTTCATAGCTTCCTTTAGTTTGTTGTCCCATTTCCATTTGTTGTTCAAATCATTTCTGAGTGAAGATTGCAATTACTGTTTCATTTTCGTAGGTTAAAGCTTTGTTGTTCAATCGAGTTAAATAGATCAGTCGCTGTTCCATTTCCTGTTATTTGAATTACCATTGCTTTGATGTGTGCAGAACGATCTAAAACTGTAGTGAACATAGACAGTTGTTGTCCAGTTCCTAGATTGATGATCTTTTATTTGGTTGCTTTTCAATTACATCAATTTACAAAGGGAAGAGTTATCATTACTACACCCTTGACTGATAAATTGTTGTAGTTTTCTGAGTGAATGATTTAAGTCTCAGAGTGTTAAGTTTCTTTTTGAAAGTAGATTTTATTCCAAGCATCCGTTTACTCTTGTATTTAAAGCACTATACTACTAGCATTACTCTGAAAAATGACCACCTCAAACTGAGTGCATTCTTTGAGATAACAAATCGTACCTAGATTGATAATTAATGTAGGGTAATTAGAGGTGAAAAAGACCCTTTTTACTGCTTGACATTTTGGCACTGTTGCTGGGGAAGAGTGTAGCCATTTGTTTCTTTTCAGAGTAGTGTAAGTATCTGCTATGAAAGAATTGGGTTTTAAAAATGGAAGGTAAGAACCTGTGTACAAAGCATGTAACAGCCCTACTCCCCTACCTGCTTTCCTGCATATTTGTTGTTGTTTTGGGTAGAAATCAGTATTTGATTTGTGTGCATGACTAAGCAGAAAAAGCTTGAAAATAATCCAAAACCACTACCCAAGCCTGATAAAGCTAAGGGGCCGATGACCCTTGGCCGATCGACCTTTATAGACGAAATCCTTAAGAAAGTAGAATCTAAACCTTCAACAGGACCTAGAAAAGTTGCTTGTAGACAACCTACTAGTTCCCTTCAGGCCACAGGATCACCATCTATAGCCTTTGCTGAGGTGCACAACCAAACTGAGGAGCAAGATTTTCAAGAAATTGAGAATTCTAGTCCAAAATCATTGCAAGAAGGGAACTTTAGTAATCTCTGTGAGGGAAGAGGAGAAACAGGGGAAACTAAAGAGCCAAAATCTCCTCTTGGAACAATTCAGCCATTAAGCAGCCCAGATAAGGGAAGTGCTATAAAGATCATCCAAAACGAAGAATCCCCCCAAACATTAATTCAGCAAGGAACTCTCATTATCCCAGATCAAGGAAGTGTTGTTAAGGCCATTCCTACTCCTTTTAGTCAGCCTAGGAATACCATCCTAGACATCCTAGAAGGTTATTGGCACATATTTGACCAAATGGCCTAGAACCAGCTAACACCCAAACCTCGAAACTGCAATATCCCATTGTAGATACTGCAACTAATGCACCCATGAAGGCCATTCCGCTCCAGCACATCCCTACATTCCATGGCCTTACATTAGAAGATCCAGATGCATTTTTATTTGAATTTGATGTGCTGTGTAGAGGATATGACTATACCACCGATCCCCAAAAGCTGAAATTATTTCCCTCTACATTGAAAGGGGCTACTTTACGATGGTTTATGGGGTTGGGTGGAGGTGTTATAAATAACTGGGATCAAATGAAAGGTGCTTTTCTAAAGAAATATCAGGATTATTGTAGGTCTAGAGAGTTAAAAGATGAAATATTTCAGATAGTAGCTAGACCTAATGAAACACTAGAAGAATATGTTGAACGTTTTCAGTATAATCTTCAAAGATCTCCTTATGCATCATTACCCTTACCTGATAATGTATTAAAAACAACATTAATTAAAGGTATGAAGGAACAATGGATTGAAACACTAAATATTATGGGAAAAGGAGATATTTATCAAGAAGATTTTGCTAACATCATTGATTTATGTATCAGGAGTTCACAAGGCAGCACAAGACTAAAACCAGCAGAACATGACAGGTTTACAAGAGACACCAAGATCCCTGCAGAAGGAGTAACTCGTGCAGAAATTGGAAATTTATTAGAAAATTTCAAAACTGACATATTGGGGACTCTGACAACGTAGTTCGATATTATGCAAGCCAAGCAGAAACAAGTAGAGGCAGAGCAAAATCTGGCAATCTTCTGTCCCAGATGCAGAAAGAAACACAGCCATAAAGAGTGCCCATTAGACGTGGTTCAAGTTTGCCCCATTTGTACAAAATACCACTCTACAGAAAGTTATCCCTCACTTCTTGGTTTGAAAGCGGTATACAAAGAAGTGGAAGAAGAACTAGAACCGGTGTACCTACTTAATCAGTGCCGTCAATGGCAGCCGCGACAATCAGGTATGTTCCCCGATCCAGCTTCTTCTTTTCAGCCTCCACAATATCATGCTCAAAAATATAATACAATGTGGCAAAATCAACCTTCCTTCTCAAATTGGTCACAACAACCATTTCCTTCATCCTCTTCATGGCTGAACCAAACAAGCCAATCTAATTGGCCAAATTTTCCCTATGCTCCACCATATTGGCAAAATAATGCGTATCCAACACAATGGTCCCCTCCTACTTCACAGAGTCAAGCCTAGCAAACAAACTGGAAAAGACCAATGAATCAGCCAGTAGGAATCATTCCACTCCCTCAACCTACACTGCCAACACTACAACAAAACCCCCAATGCAATTTAAGACCGCAACTCCCAGCCCAACCCAACCCAAACCCAAATAACAAACCAGTTCAATCTATTCAAATAATTGAAACACCAGAACTAGAAACTGATCTAAGGGAGTGTAATGACCTTCAATTAAGATCTGGGCGTATTGTAGAAATCGAGGGAAATAAAACTATTCAAGTTGAAAATCAGTTACCTATAGAACAACCATCACAAGAAGAAGATGTGATCAGACAACATACTCATAATCAAACAACCACATCTTCTCCCCCATTCCTAGAATGATTAATTATACCACGACCTATAGAACATCCTAACTTTGATATTCTAGGAGAACTTAAGAATTTGTACATAAAAATCCCACTCCTCCAAGTTATCCAAGATATCCCAATATATGCAAAGACCATTAGAGAACTCTGTATAAAAAAACCAAGGAGGAGAATAATAAATAACCCAATAGTCCAATTAGTTGGCACCTTATTTGACTTGTTATCAGGAAGAGAAGCACCTATCAAATATGAAGACCCAGGAAATCCAATAGTGATAGTGAAAATCAATGGACAAACCTTTTCAAATTCCTTAGTTGATTTAGGGGCTGCAATTAATATTTTAACAACTACCACTTGTCAAAAACTGGGCATTACATCAGTAGAACCGACTTCCACTTTATTGGAACTAGCTGACCGATCAGTGGTTAGGCTAGAAGGAACACTACATGATGTCATGGTATCCATTGATTCCTGGGAATATCCTGCCTTCTTTTTGATAATAAACTCCAAAAACCGACTTGATGGACATCCGTTAATTTTAGGCAGACCTTGGCTTGCAATCGCTGATGCTTACATTGGCTGCCGACAAGGCAGTATGACCATAACTAGAGGGAGTAACATCAAGAATCTAGCCCTATACCCTCCCGCCCAGCCAAGTGTGACGATAATAAAAACTAACAAACATCCTGTATCATACCTTACTGAAAACATTAGATCCCCATTAACTATAGAAGATGCCCTCGATTTCAAAGATTAAACAGAGGATGATGTTATTAACAACTTTATTAACCAAGCTAAATCCAGATCCCACATACAATGTCACATGATAGAGACAACATTTGATAATGAATTAGAAGAAGATCCTATCAAAGACGCTCATGATCAAACAATACCTACTACCTCTGTTTCAAATAGCAAAACTATAGAGATTGAGCCAGGAAAAAATTTAAACATTAATAGTAACCTGACTCCCGAACATGAAGAGAAGCTGATCCAACTACTGAGAAAATATAAGGAAAAATTTGCATGGGATTATCCGGACATGAAGGGAATCGATCCCCAGTTATGTACACACCACATTTACATAGAAAAAGATGCAAGACCTATTCGCCAACCCCAAAGAAGACTTAACCCTCATCTAAAAGACATTGTGAAAGTTGAATTACAAAAACTTTTAGATGTAAACTTTATTTATCCTATCTTCGATAGCAAATGGGTCTCTCCGCTTGTAGTGGTGCCAAAGAAGAATGGAAAGTGGAGGATTTGTGTAGATTACAGAGAACTAAATAAAGCAACACAAAAAGACCACTTTCCCCTTCCATTCATTGACCAAGTATTAGATACATTAGCAGGAAAGAAATTCTTTTCTTTCTTGGATGGCTTCAGTGGATACAATCAGATTTAGATTGCTCCTGAAGACCAAGACAAAACTACTTTTACCTATCCTTGGGGAATGTTTGCCTACAGAGTTTTACCCTTTGGCCTATGCAATGCCCCTGCCACATTTCAAAGGGATATCCTCAGCATATTTTTAGATTTAATAAATTAAGGTCTCGAAGTATACATGGATGATTTCATACCATACGGAGATGATTTTGACCCAACACTAGACACATTGGAAAAGGTGCTGCAACGATGTATCGCTACCAGGCTCTGCCTGAGCCATGAAAAATGCTATATGATGATGATTGAAGGACTCATCCTAGGTCATTATATCTCAACAGCTGGAATACAGGTAGATCCGACCAAAATTCAAATAATTTTGTTAATACCTACTCCTACCACACAAACAGAGGTACGCAATTTTCTTGGATTTTCTGGTTATTATAGGAGATTTATAAAACATTTTTCTCACATTGTTGCACCTCTATATGCACTGACAGGAAATGTTGACTTTGTTTGGATAGATAAATGTGACCGTGCTTTTGAGGATTTGAAAAAGCTTGTGTCAATAGCCCCAGTACTCAGAGGTCCAAATTGGGACTTACCATTCCAAATTTCATCAGATGCTTCAGACATAGCTATTGGAGCAGTCCTTGGGTAGGAAGAAGACAAAAAACCATATGCAATTTATTATATTAGCAAGAATTTGTCTCCTACTGAGTTGAACTATACCGTTACTGAAAAAGAATTTTTAGCTATAATACATGCTGTAAATAAATTTAGGCATTATATCACTGGATATCCTGTTGTTTTATACATAGATCACTCTGCCATAAAATATTTAGCAAATAAAACAATCACAAATAGTAGAGTAACAAGATGGCTGATTTTATTACAGGAATTCGACATCACAATAAAAGACTGACCTGGAAAAGAAAATCCTGTAGCTGACTTTCTCTCACGAATGCCAAAACCAGTGGACACAACAGTAGTCGAAGATCAATTTCCAGATGAACATTTGTTCACTGTTACTGTCAAAACACCTTGGTATGCTGATGTTGCGAATTATTTAGCAGTAGGCAAATTACCAAAACATCTGACTCCCAATGAACAAAAGTAGATTGTCCAGCGTAGTACCCAATTTTCTTGGATTGGGGGCTACCTATTTCATACAGGGGCAGATATGCACATCAGAAGATGCATCCGTGAAGATGAAATTTTTGACATTTTGAAAGCCTGTCACGATGGACCGTGTGGCAGACATTTCACAGATCGAAGAACTGGTCACAAAGTTCTGCAAACAGGGTATTATTGGCCCACAATATTCAAAGATGCAAAGAAGTTTGTTCAAGCTTGTGACAGCTGCCAAAGAGCAGGATGCCCTGGACAGTCCGACGAAATGCCTCTGAACCCACAGCTAGTCATTGAACCATTCGAATGTTGGGCGCTTGATTTTGTTGGTACAATCAATCCATTATCAAACTAGAAAACATATATTTTGGTAGCAACAGAATATGTCACCAAATGGGTTGAAGCAGAGGCATTGCCAAGAGCTATAGAGGATTTTATCATTCAGTTCCTATTCCACATATTTGTGCGATATGGCCTCCCAAGAGACATAATCACGGACGGAGGACCATAGTTTGCTGGTAATAAAATTGCTGCAACATTAAAAAACTATCATATTCAGAATAAAATTACCACTCCATACCACCCATAGGCGAATGGCCAAGTAGAAAGCACGAATAAAGTAATAGAAGCAATATTGAAAAAAACCATTGTGTTACACAGATGTGATTCGGCTATAAGATTGCCGGAAGCCTTGTGAGCATACAGAAGAACATGGAGAAGCACTATTGGTTATTCACCATATCAGCTAGTATTTGGAAAGGAACGCATCTTTCCAATAGAATTCGAAATACAAATCTTGAGAACAGCACAAGAAGTCGGTCTAGATTTAAACAAGGCCCAGATTAATATACAGATCAATGAGCTGGATGAAATCAAGCTCTCTGCTCTCCAACATACTACATTAATCCAACAACAGAGAGCCAAATGGCATGACACCCTCATAAAAAAGAAAGTCTTTCGCGAAGGAGACTGGGTACTCCTATACGATTCGAGGTTTCAGGATTTTCTGGGGAAACTTCAGACTCGTTGGCTGGGACCATACGAAATCCAGAAGGTACATGATAATGGCACCATTACTTTAACCACCATTGATGGATCTAGACATACCTTTAAGGCAAATGGCCACCGAGTTCAATTGTATCGTAAACCACTCACTCGGGAATCCTTCTACAAGTAACTCCGGGAAGACTCCGACATGCAAATTCTGGTTGAGGAAGAGAACTCTTCCTCACCTTTGGTTCATTAAGTGTTTTATTGCTTTTAAATTTTGTACATAATTCTTTTGTTTTGTTCTCTGTACAGATTTCCGCATTTCTGCAAATTTTGCATTTTGCTGTTCCTTTCGGATGAAACAGCATTTTCACCATTCTGCTGTTCCTTTTCAAAGGAACAACACCTCTGCATTTTGTTGTTCCTTTCTAAAGGCATAGCATTTTCACCGCTTTGTTGTTCCTTTTTGAAGGAACAACGCTTTTTCATTTTGCTGTTCCTTTCCGAAGGAACAACAGTTCCACCATTTTGCTGTTCCTTTTTGAAGGAACAACACTTTTGCATTCTGTTGTTCCTTTCCGAAGGAACAACATTTTCGCCATTTGCTGTTCCTTTCCGAAGGAACAACATTTTTGCATTCTGTTGTTCCTTTCCGAAGGAACAACATTTCCATCGTTTTGCTATTCCTTTCCAAAGGAACAACACTTTCACGTCTTGCTGTTCCTTTCCGAAGGAACAACACTTCCGCCTTTTTGCTGTTCCTTTCCGAAGGAACAACACTTTTACATTTTACCATTCCTTTCCAAAGGAATAGCACTTCTGCATTTTTTTTGTTCCTTTCCGAAGGAACAACACTTTCATTTTCTGTTGTTCCTTTCCGAAGGAACAACACTTTCATTTTTTGTTGTTCCTTTCCGAAGGAACAACACTTTCATTTTTCTGCTGTTCCTTTCAAAAAGGAACAACACTTTCATTTTTCTGCTGTTCATTATGAAGGAACATCATTTTCAAATTTTTTGTTTGCACTTGTTTTCTTTGCTGTTCCAATTAAGGGACAGCTACTGTTCCTCTCAATGAACAACGGTTTCGAGCATATTTTTTCCTTTTGCTTGCGGTTTTTGTACGGTAGCTATTCTATCTTGAGAACAACATTTTTAGAGAGCATTTTATTCTTTTTGTGTTTTACCATTTAGATCATTTTTGTGAGTCATGCTCATTTAAAGCACAACTATACATTTATGCAACGAATACAAAAACTAGAGGATACTGAAATCAGCAAATTACATAAAAATCGTTATCTTTAGAAGAAATTGCTTTGAATTGATAAGAGAAAAGAGGAAAGGACACAACTATTGATCACCTTGCTGTCATTATTCTACTAATACTGATATGATTGATTATTTTTATCATGATGGTTCTTCCTAAATCCCCATAATTCTCTTTGATCATTATTATTGAATAAGAATAAGGGCATATTTTTCTATTGAGATGTTAAGACTTCTTCCACCATCCCTACTCTTAAGGAGTGTTGAACCACCCTCTGTATATAAATAGGAAAAGTGCTATATAAAAGAAAAAAGAAGAAAAAAATGTTTATATGATTGCTAACATGGTTTGTCAGATGAAGGATAGGGGGTCTCATCAAGAGCCAGCCTACCATGATCATAAGGAAGAAAGTGAAGTGGCATTCCCACTATGGCCACCACACCAGGGATATGATCCAAGAGGCACATCAGAAAAAATAAAAAGTCCTTAGAACAGGAGTTCTCATCACGAGTCGGCCTACCCACCTTTCACTCCTTCCTGGTGAATGGCATTATGATTTATCTAGTTACCAAGCCAGCATAATGGCCTCCATTCTGACATTGCACAACACTTTCCTAGGCATACACAAAGGATTATGGTTCCAAGGGTGAAATAAACAACTCTGTCAAGGTTATGGACACCTGTGGGCAATAGAGCTCTGTTGATGGTATTGAATTCATATTTCTTATACACCAATAGCAATTAAAAACCCTTCTTTTTATATCATTATAAATGGTTCAAATGAGATTATGTATATAACCCTTTAGAACCTTTGATACATGAAAATCAGCTACAAATCAATTATGATGGTAAAAGTTGATAATGATCGCATAAGACCTTTTATGCACATCAGTTGTCCTATCCTCCAATTCTTGCATCATATCACGACATTTCCTTATTTATTAAGCGATTCTATTATATGCCTCGATTTCGACAATCTGCTCATCATTGTAAACATGGCATTTCTGTATACACTGTTCCTTTATGACTCTGTACTATGGCAGTTCAGCATGCTGCTCCTTCACTTGATGACTGAGGATGACCTATCACATTGCATGGGGGGCGCAGGTGATCCCCATAATTTGCTGGCATATGTGTTAGCTCAGCATTCAAAGAATTATGACTTGGGAATAACAAATCTTAACAGTATTTTGTTTCCCAATATGCATGGCTTGCTGTTCCAAAGCTATTTCCATGTTTTTCTCTGCAAAAATTAGCAGTAAGTTCGAAATTCGAACAGCTTGCTATTCCATCATCTTCTTTGTGTTTGCTAACAGTGAGCTAAAAATTTGAACAACCTACTGTTCCATTGTCGTCTCTGTGTTGTTTTTATAGTGTGCTAAGCATGGGAGGAAGATCAATTCGTAGTGAGCCACAGGTGTTGATGGTCTCTGATGCTGCACGAGAGATCCTAGCGAGGGCAGGATGGATAGTTTATCTTAACCGTCTACAACAATCCAACGAGACGGTGGCAATTGAGTTTTTACAGAACTTGCAAGAACATCATTCCATGGTGAGAGGGAGACAGATAGTAGTCACTGATGACATAATTGCAGAGGTTTCGGGACTACCAGCCACTGGACCTGTGTGGACTCTAAAAAAGGTGAGACTACGAGACGCCATGAAAATCTTCTAGGATGAAGGGCAGAACTTGACTGTAAAAGGAAAGGGATTTTTACTGGCAGCATTGGGAGAGCTGTGGGAAGAATTGGCGAGAATTATCCAGAGCTACAACACTTGTGATGGCGGGAAATATGTGGTAAGACCATGCCATCTTAAACTTTTAGCTGTGTTAAAGTAAAAATGCACTATGAATTTTCCTGTGTTTTTAATTTTTTTATTACATGATGTTTCCCGAAGCATGAAAAAATATCGCCATGTAGAGTCAATAGTAAGCCACCACGGGTTAATACGATTGATAGTCAGCTACAATCTTGCTCAACAGTAGAGCAGTTGGGAAGAACTAATTTTCACGATAGAAACATGTTGCCAGTACAACGAGCAGACCACTGAAATGAAGAAAATCTGTTAGATTGGCATGGATCAGAGGAATGCTGGGAAATTCCCAGGGGAACATCAGTCAACCGGTGGAAATACATGATTCAAGAGATGAGCAACCCCCACAATTGGAAGGAGGGGAGAACGAAAAAGAATTGGAGGAAAACGATGAAGGAGAACCGGAGGAAGAGATTGAGCAATCTGGTCAGGAGGAAGAGGAAATAGAGCAACGTAGTGGAAGTCCACTACAAACCCATCGCAAGAAGATGAATTGGCCTAGATTCTAGCCAATATGGGTGAATATGTCCAACCTCACAGCCCACTTAACCCCCACACCGAAGAAGGACCGCAGGAGCACTCTGCTCATGATAAAAGTGCATCCGAGGAACTGTGTGATGAGGAAGAAGGACCGCAGGAGCACTATGTTCATGATAAAAGTGCATCCGAAGAACTGTGTGACAAAGAATAGGAAGATGAGGATCACTCTGCCCATGATGAGAGTGTATCTAGAGAGAAGAGTGATAAGAATGAAGAAGAGGAACAATTTGTTCCTAGTCAAAATACATCAAAAGAATTCCACGATGAAGAAGGGGTAGAAGAAGAAGTTACTCAGGAAATAGCACAGCAAGCTAGGGTTTCTACCCCTCAACAACATGATCAGCAGAACACTGAAGAAGCACCCCAAGAAGAAAATAAGGGAATTGGCCAAGGCGAAGGTACAATACTAGAGGTACAAAGCACAGGCCCGAGTAAACAAACGACTCTTTCTTCCAAGAAAACAGAGGAAATTAAAAGATTACGAAAGGAACAGCAGAGACTGCTTAACGTGATCAAGCAACTTCGACAATAGATAAGGGTTTTGAAAATGGGGAAGATATCAAAAGGAACCTCTGTGGTAAAGCATGCAACCACCCAGGCAAAACCCCTTAAGAAAAAGATCAAGAGGACTCAAGCCCAATCTGCCATTTAAAACCGAAAGGAATAGCATCTGGCTGTTGCCCATGTCGAAGTACAAACATAGAACATATGGGCCTGTGATAAGGAAATTCAGACAGAGACACCGTCCTCTAAGGAAACTCGGACCATAAAGATGAGACGCTGTGATAAGAAGATCCAAGTATATCTCCCGCCTACAACTATTATGTTGGATAATGACCCAAGGATAGTAACTCTACGAAAAGATTTGGCACAAGCCCAAAAAACAATAGAGAAACTTATAGAGCAGACTATCCCTCGAGAAAAATACGAGAAATTACAACAGCAGTTGAGGAACATTAACGCATCAGAAATCCAGGCCTTTGAAGGATGGCGAAAAGTAAAGGAAAGAGTAAAAAAGGTAACCTATAAACTAGACATAGTCATCAAACAAATGGATACCTTATGCTCTCTGTATACTGACGTGCTAGCATGTAGGGCACCTACTAGGAACTATGCTTTGTTTTTAATGGAAAGATATTTACAATTGAAAATTAAAGCTGTTAAAGCAGGAGTACCTATAGAGATAAAAACCATTGATGACTTCATAAACTGTTGTAAGCATTATGGGGTGAAAGTTCAACAATTGTTATGTGAATTTTATTTACACAATCTTGTATTAGATGGAGAAATAGAGCAGAACCCTAGCCCTTTTGTGGGTGATGTCCAACTGCAGGAATTTATTTCTTTTGGTGTTAATCAAATAAAGTGGCTTAAAGCCTACAATGTCTTTCAAAGACAAGAGAATGGTTTAGATTTATGGGTGAGGGGTGAACCTAGAGACCCATTGCAGTTATGGAATAAACATAGGAGCCTAATGAGAATTCATGGAGTGATCGAAGCATTGGGACCTATTCACACAACAGTCATCTAGCAAGGGGTAGAATACTTCTTTACCATCAAAGACCTTGCCATAGCAGCAGCCAAATTCTGATACCAAACTTCTAATCAGAACATCCAAAACAGGGAACCATTCAATTATGAGAATTTTAAGCTAGCTGCTGACAGCTTGGGTATTTATGGTGACCTCGTTCTGAGAGAAGGGCCGTCTTGGTTAGGCTGTAGGTTCCAAAGTCCGGTCATTTGGCACCCTGCACCAAGATATCAAGCCTTATATGAAATGCCTGAAGGTCAAACAGGACATCTTTTTGAATACCTAGCTAGGCATCATGGCTGTAGACCACCTCATGAGATCCCTTCTCCAGCCTATTCCCTAACTACCTTGCATGTCAATTACAATGTTTTCATGAGGGCATGAAAAAGGGTAAGCAGGGGGGTGTGTTGAGCACTAGAGAAGGTATGTAATTACCACTTATTTTGTCATCCTTTCCTTAAATTCATAACTTCTTTACATTATGAAATAAGTATATGGTGAAAGATTATGATAAATTTTAGAATATTTGTGTGCAACGTAAAATGACTAATAATTACCCTTTTCCTATGCAGAAAAAGAGGAAAATGGAAAATCGCCATTCCAAAGGAAACGACAAGACGAAATCAACTGCTGTCCCTTTGACAGGGAACCACATCCAAACAAGGCAATCCAGATTGGAGCGTACAAGCCAGGAAAAGGAAGAGGAGATACCAAATCGGCGCAAGAGAATGAGAAGTTAACTAAGAGCTAACAATATGGCGAATCCCTCAGGATCCTTTGATCTTGAGGGATCGCTACCTTAACGATTCTCTGTATCGTTGATATCTCCACTTGGCTGCTATAAGAAGGGACAACATTGCTAGCCCAAAGGGGTGGACTATTGTTGTTTTTATGAAATTCACTATTGTAACTGAAACTTTGATCATTGACTCTCTTTAAAAGAGTGATTACTGTAACTCTGTTTTGATGCTTAATATATAAACTCTGTTGTCGTTCCATCTTTGATTCTGGAGTAATCATAACCAGTGCATCCCTGGAGGCTAAGGGCCAGCCTTGGTGGTTCACTTGCTTCCTGTACCATTAATTCTCGATTTCAAGTCGTGTGTGGTTTGATTTCTTTTATCTGCTTTGTTCAGTAATCTGTTGTTCCTTATTGTTTCATATATTAGCTCTGTTATATTTCATTCCTATTTGAATAGTAAGGTTATTCTCTGCACAGGAATGTTATGCTACTTGTTCTAAAGTTATATCATATTGTTGTTCCTTTAACAAACTGATATTACTGTATAACATTGTTGTTCCTTACAGATTACCATTACTGTTCGATTACAGAGTAACAACACCGTGTATTTATAAATTGGTATTATTGTCTATTTATCTATGGGTTTACTCCCAAGTGTGATTGTTGTTCATTGGGACTGTTGTTCCACCGTGATCGCAATTGTTGTTTCTTCACAACTGTGATTAATAATTGTTATGCCGAAACTCAGATTACTGTTTCTTCAACAGAAAATTGTTGTGTGTAATATTCGATTTGGTTTGTTGTGCATTTACATTTGATTCTGGTTGCTGTTCAATATTTCATAGCTTCCTTTAGTTTGCTATCCCATTTCCGTTTGCTGTTCAAATCATTTCTGAGTGAAGATTGCAATTACTGCTTCATTTTCATAGGTTAAAGCTTTGTTGTTCAATCGAGTTAAATAGATCAGTCGTTGTTCCATTTCCTATTATTTGAATTACCATTGCTTTGATGTGTGCAAAAATGATCTGAAACTGTTGTGAACATTGACAGTTGCTGTCCAGTTACCAGATTGATGATCTTTTATTTGATTTCTTTTTCAATTACATTAGTTTATAAAGGGAAGAGTTATCATTACTGCACCCTTGACTAATAAATTGTTGTAGTTTTCTGAGTGAATGATTTAAGTCTCAGAGTGTTAAGTTTCTTTTTGAAAGTAGATTTTATTCCAAGCATCCGTTTACTCTTGTATTTAAAGCACTATACTACTATCATTACTTTGACAAATGACTGCCTCAAACTGAGTACACTCTTTGAGATAACAAATCGTACCTAGATTGATAATTAATGTAGGGTAAATAGAGGTGAAAAAGACCCTTTTTTACTGCTCAACATGGATTTCATAATATTTGAAGTCTGATAAATAGTGATTTGGCAGATTTTTCCCGTGTTTTATAGTGTTTCTCTGTGTAAACAGAGAACACTATTTTTGGGGATTTCAAAGGCCCAATGGTCCCCTCTGTTGCAGAACAGGTGGCCACCTTCCCTGAAGATGTTATGCCATGATTTCTAACGCTCAAAAGGGGATTCGAGCAGATAGAGGTCGGGAGCTAGAGAGCCCGAGAAGGGGAAACGAACAGATAACGCTGATTGGCTTTAAAGCCACAGACTGACAGAGACAGAGAGGGGGGCAGTACTGAGACAGAGAGAGAAAATAGAGATAGAGAGTGAAAGAAAGAGTCTGTGTACTTAGAGAGGCTTGAGGGATTCAAGCAAACTCCTACTATTTTGTATCTGTGTGTTGAGACTCAATTTGAGCTCACACTTTTGTAAAAACTCTGCTCTTGAAGACATAATAGAGAGGTCACCTCTGAAGGCTGGACCAAGAGACGTAGCCAAGAGTTTTGGATGAACTCCATATTAAATTTGTTGTGTTATGTGTTTTGTCTATTATGTTTCTCTAACTACTCAATTATCTATATTATTCGCAATATTATCGATCCATTACACTAAGTAATATAGGAAAATCCATGCACATGAGTCTATAATACCTTAAAAGTAATATAAGATCTTCATTTTCAGATCATACGGGGTGGAAGATGGTTGCTCCCCTATCCAGTGAATCCTATTGCTCGACATGGGGTGGAACATGTTTGCTCCCCCATGAGATGAAATGAGGTGAGAGTGTCCCATAAGACCTTCCTCATTATCCTGAGAGGGTGGTAGCTAATTCTCTGTGATGATTCTTCTTCTTTAGATTCAAGAATGTTTTAGTAGATAGAGTTAAGCAGAGACGAGACATCATATATGACAAGATACATATGATCATTACATGATCCAATTGGAATTCCTCCCTAGATGAGAGGGAGTGTTAATTTGGAAGCTCAATGACAAATTCCAATCATGGGACTAGATTCCTCTTTTCAAGAGGACCACTTTTGACTATTGAAACACTTAATTTGGACAAGAGAAAGTACACTTTTGAAGAAAGGCCCACATGTTCATATATGGACACATCGATCGTAACAGGGAATTGGACATCCTTGGAAGCCTATAAATATAAGTGACCTAAAGCTCATTTGGCCATCACCAAGTATCTTCTTCTTCTCTTCTTCAATGGTTGGCTTTCATAGGTCTTAGCTTGGGTCGAGAAACTTGGTTCATTCAGGTCCAAGATTATAGGGTCTAAAGCTCACACATGTTTTAGAGTTTTGGTTCACAACTACATGCTTGACACAAGTATATTTTGGCTATAACCATAGGCTTGTAGGCTCAATAGTGTGGTTGGAAGATTTGAACCACATGCATATCTCTTCCTCCATGCGGTTGGGATCTAGGGCTAAAAGTTGACATTTGACTGTAGTTGACCGCAGACAGGAAAAGTTGTCTTTGATGTATGTTGATGTTGTGAACATATTTTTGAATGGTGTTGGGTTAATTTTTCTAGATTATTTTATATTGGGTTCATTGTACTCCTTGCTAAACATTCAATGAAAATCTAATAGACGAAGAATTACAAAGGGTTTTCCTCATAGTGGGTTTTCCCCTGATCATTGACTGAAAATCTGGTGTCTCTTACTGAGGTGTTGATTGTCTCCTTTGTCATTGCATTTACTATTTTATCTTCAATTACTGTTGATGATTGAAAATATTAATTATTGATAAAATATTGCTAATTGAAGAATTGAATTGGGATAAATTAATTGAAACAAAATAGAGAAGTCTAAAATTTAAGAGGAGGCTGCAAACCTTTAGATTCTTTGTGTCAATCAATTGGTCATCATTCTGTGGATTGATTGGTCATCATTGGATAGGTTGAGGGTGGGGGAAGTTGGATTCTGGATTCCCTGTACATTATTCAACTTCTAAGTAGCTGGTGGGTGGAGGAAGGAGAACCTATAAAGTCCCTGTTTCAACTGGCAGTTGGTGTTTTATTCCTTTGAGCAACACCCCTCAGTCACTAGAATTTGGCTCGGGGGTGATAGCTGCAAGTGACCTTTGGATACAACTATTTATGGTTGGTTGGAGAGTCCTTGTCCTAGACTCAATTTCATAGACACTAGTTTTCAATTTAAGATAAGTTTTTGACATGTAACCTGTGTTTTTTGAATGTATGTGTATATGCTTGGATTGTAAGCCAAATTTACATTCGTTGTTAGGACAATGAATGGTTTACAATTATTAATTAAAATGATGAGGTTTTATTAGCTAGTCCTTGAGACTGTGATTTTGTTCTAATGGTTTGTATGTAGGGAGACATGCAATTATATTATTTCCATGGGAACTGAGTGTATTCAACCATGCAGATAGTGAAGGAGAACGAGCGCATACACTATTGAAGTGTATTTATGCAAAAACCAGTCGTTCTGAAACCACTTGCTCTATTCATGAGTGTGTGTATATATATATATATATATATATATATATATATATATATATATATATATATATATATATATATATATATATATATATATATATATATATATATATATATATTTATTTATTTATTTGAGGTGATGAATTCTCTAGTTATCTATGTATACATGTAGTCGAGTTATAATACTCAGGAGTAGAAGAAGAGTGGTAATCATAATTAAATAATCCGAACCCTTGAAGGGACAAAAGATAAAATACAAAAAAAAAAAGATATTTTATCTGATTCGTCTAACAACAGAAGAAGAATTGGACTAGCAGTAACCACCCCAATGGGATAATGTTAGGCCCCTATACTACTAGTGTAACCCCTTATTGTTATTAGTACAACCCCCTTATTATATTGTTGTGCCCATGTAGTCCCCATATTGTTATTATTGTACCCCATAGAAGCCCACTATTATTATTATTGTGCCCTTACATTATTATTGTTATGTCGGCTCTGATTATATTATGACCCCTTAGACTCCTATATATGGAAAGGAGGTCTTGTCATTTGTATCATCCAAGAATTGTTCATTTATGTAATGTAAAGGAGGTTGCCCCCTCGAAGAGGCTAAATTCTAAGGCGTTGATCTATCTTTTCTATCTTTTTGTGAGCTGGTTTCATAACAGGTAAGTGGGGTGTTGTTACATTTTCATACATCTTTGGTTTTGTTATCCACTTTTCCAAAAGCTTTAATTCCACATCATAATCAATTGAAATTACATTTGAGTGTTGTCCTTCTGCTTCAATGTTTGCATTCTTTTTCTCTGTCACAAAGTTGCTACCTTTCATTACATTAGCTATTATTTTTTTGCATCTAGCATTTTCACTTTTTCTTACTTGATACAATTCTACATTATCCTCTTCCTTTATGATAGCCTTTAGTCATTGTCCATCTTCATAACTTGCATAACCTTAATTCTCACACAAATCCTTAGTTTCACAATCATAATTCCTTGGTATCTTTTGATGCCTCTAACATCTCTTCCTTGTGTTGTCTAAATCCTCCAAACACTCGATAAAAATTTCATCACGTCTCTCATCTTCTTCTTCATCTTCTCTAAGCATTTCTCCCCGCTCCAGTTCTCAAATCAAGACTCCTTCCCTATTCATGGATCTCTGTCCATATGTAGCTCTACTAAGTTTTTCCTCTATATTAACCCACACTTTCACCTTGTGCATCACCTGCCTTTCATATAATTGCAAAATAGGTAATTTAACTCTTTTTTTAAGCTTTCAACCATGTTCCATGATCCCTCTTATCAGCTTCATCAAAATACTCAACATTTTAAACTTTAGCTCAATTGTCTCTTTCTAATTGTTCTTGAACAACTTCTTTTATTGATCTCTTAATTTTACTATCCATATCTTTTACAACCTTGTGTACTTTAAAATGTGCTTACCACATTTTCATTGTGCTGCTCAAGTGCAAAATTTATCAAGGTCCAATGTGCTTTGATGGTTCAGTCGCTCATAGGTTCCTTATTTTCTTGGTGACAACTCCTTAAGTTTTGATGGAATAACACATGGTAGTCCAATGCTTTTTTACACAACATGCACAAAATCCAATTCAACACACCACGTAGTGATAAACTCTCTGCAAAACACCACCAACCTACTCTTTTTCCATAATTTTTGCAATAACATCACATTTGTGCATCTATTCAACATCCACAATGTAATCTACATAATGTTTAATACAACATCCAAGTATAATCAACTCCAAGTCACAATGTCATGTAGTTCCAATAATGTTCAATTCTTGTCAATATTGGCTGTGATAATGATAGTTCCAACCTCTACAGGATTCCATAGCAGTGTTCAATTCATCCAAGAATAAAAAATCATCCAATGCTTTCAACAATATATAGCTTGTCTAAATCTGCATGTACAACTCAATACAATGCACTGATGATTCACACTTTCGACAATATATAGCTCGTCCAATTTTGCATGTATGATTCAATACAATGCACTAGTGATTCACGCTTACACATTCATGCTCTGACAACATTGCATAATCCTTGCTCTATTACCAAAATGATGGAATACTACCACAACAAAAGCTACACACACAAATTAAAACTAAATGATGAGTAAAAATAAAAATAAAAACTTTGAAACAAATAATATTAATATTCAAAACTCACAATTTTATTCATAAAGGAATTTGGGACGTTTGCCCCTTCTTGCTTGGCTTGACAAATGAATTACACTCCTATTCATACTTAGAGAAGGAGATATCTAGAATTCTCAAGTGGTAATTCCTCTCCTAGACTTTTGGAAGAAGTTGAGAAAAAAATCCTCTTTTTAGGAATCTATCATAACTTTTTCCTAAATAAAACAATACATTTTTTTCTTTTCCTTTTCCTTTTTTCTAACATATTGATTTTAGACTCTTTGCATAGTCTAGTATTTTCTAAAAATCTAAAAAATCTAGAATTCTCTATAACTTCTATGATTTGTAAAATTAAATACACATTTTATTAGGACGCTCCTACATCATAAGGGCACATGATAAAAACAAAATCATGGAAGCTAAATGAACATGAACAACATTATGTAACCAATGATTTGGAACTTGAAGCAATAGTACACACACTAAGGATGTGGAGGCATTATCTGCTAGGGAGAAGATTTATTTTATTAATATATCATAGTGGGCTAATATATCTATTTGATTAGCGTCGCTTGAATTCTAGAAAAGTTCATTGGATGACCCTCATCAATGAGTTTGACTTCAAAATTTGACACATAAAGGGAATGAGAAATTAAGTGGTAGGCGCCCTTAGTAGGAACATGTAGAATATACATTTTACAATAATAATTATTTTTGAGGTTGGTATAAAATACAAAATAAAAAATGCCCAACAATGAGATTGACACTACAATTATGTGAAACAATGTTTAGAGCAAGATCCCAAGGGGACAAAATGTGTTGAATATCAATTGATAAAGGACATCTTGCTAATACCAAGGGCATATTGTACATACTTGACTCAATAGATCTAAAAATACTTGTAATGGATGGGCTACATATGAAGCATTATATAGGACATCTTGGAAATAAGAAGATGATCAAAACTACAAATAACCTGTATTATTGGCCTATAATGAAGAAAAATATTGTAGATTACATCGTTAGATGTTTGGAGTGTCAACAAGTCAAAGTGGAGCATTAGCATCTCGCCAGATTATTGCATCCCCTACAAATTGCAAAATACAAGTGGAAATTCATACCAATGGACTCCATCACTAGTTTTCCTAAATCAACCAAACAACATGATGCAATTATGGTGGTGGTGGACAAGTTAAGCAAGGCTATTCACTTCACTCTTATGAAGTCCACCTACAAGGAAATATATATTTCCAATATCTGCATGAAATAAATTTTTATACTACATGGAAAGCCCAAGACCATCATATTAGACAAATATGCTAAATTTACTTCAAATATATGGAAATATTTATTTGCAGGCCTTGAAACAGAATTTCCTTTTAACACTTCCCATCATCTTCAGACAAATGGGAAAATAAAAAGAGTAAAAATGGTGTTGGAGGATACACTAAGAATGTATGCAATGCATCAACCCAAGAAATGGGAAGAGTACCTACTTATGGTAGGATTTTCTTATAATAATGGCTACGAGGAGTCCTTTAAGGTGAGGAATTTTAAGGCATTTTATGGCCTAAAATGTAACATACCAATCAACTAGAGTAACCTAGTAGGCATGATTATACTTGGATAAGATATATGCTAAAATAATTGGTATGGAAGGTGGTAGAAAATAGAAGATGAAGGCAATACAAGATCAGTAAAAAAAATATGATGATCTTAACATAACTCAAAGAGGTCAAGGTGGAAGAGCATGTGTACCTTAGAATTCTACCAAAGAGGAGTTTGATGAGAATGGGAGCTTATGCCAAGCTAGCACAAAGATATTGTGAAACATTTGAAATCCTAAAAAGAGTGGGACCAGTGGCCTACATACTTTCTTTACCTCCTATGATGAAAGTACACAATGTCTTCCATGTGTCCTTACCTAAGAAATATGTACATAATGCTAACCATGTAATTGGTTGGCTTATGATTCAGGTGGAACCAAAGGGAAAATTCTAGCTATGAACTTAACTAGAAAGAAGATTCAACTCTAAAGCCAAACCATCATGCATGTCAAGGTGTAATGGAAGAACTTTAGAGAAAATGAGGCAATTTGGGAACTAGAGGATCCATGAAAAGGCATTACCCATTTTCTTTTTATTGTAAATAGTCCTTGGCAGGAATAATAAAACACCAATGATAATGTTCTTTTAAAGTGGAGGGGATCGTAACACACCTTTTTTAACCCCTAATTTTTGCAATCCGTAATTAAGACCGATAATGTTGGAATGACCATCATGGATAGTAGATAGACTACACTTAATGAAAATATGCATTTTTATTTAATATATTACTAAAACTGAAGAAGAGAGAAACCAACGTGGATCCTAATACCTAGGGGAAGATGTAAGGGGGATTTGGGAAGTTTTCTATCTTACTTAAATTAAATTTCCTAATGCCTGATTTGGTAGTTGAACTACCCAATTGACAATAGCTATATGAAGGAATGGAGAGTGACATTGAACAACTCGAGAGGTATGGACTACATACCCATTTTGGATCCTTTTGAGTTGATGACATAGCTTGAGGAGGGACTCCAAATTCTCATATTGGGAGTGTACGTGCGCATAAGGAGTAGAGTGAGGCAGTTGGGATGTGTGTGAACGAGTAGTAATGGAATGTAAAGAGTAGGGAATTTGGTCATGTGTGTCAGAAAGACAAAAAAGTGTGTACAAATAAACCAAAGAAACTCATGAGAATATAACAAAATCCCATGTGGGTGTTGGGACCATATATCTAAATAAAAGGAGATGTAAATCCTTTTGAGTCATAAAAAACCTATTTGAAGTTTTCATTTCAACTAAATTTGGTTAAGAAAGTCACCATGGAAGCCTTTAGCCTGAGATAGAGGGCTAAAAGAATTACTTGAATAATTGATCTTAACTAAGCATTTAAGGTAGTGAGAAAACGAGAAGAACCAGGGAATTATTGGATCAGTGAAGGAATTCCTTTGCATTATGCAAGACCATGGTGGCCTTACGATGAGTGTTAATAAGCCCTAGACAACTAGTTGTAAGGTAGCCTATTGATTCTCGTGTGTGAAGGAGAGTGGCCTTCGTGTTCTCTGCATTGATTTGAATATTGTTGAACCCTAAGTGAGTCTTTCTCTTGAGGCATCATATCCGGCTTGAGGGTGGCCAACTACAAGAAATATAGAGTGTAGCTGAGCATCCGGTTGGGTGGAGAGTGACTCTCCATTCTTTAGTTTCCAACAAATTTAAGTGAATCAAATAAACATATCTATTTCTGTATTAATGAAATGAAATAATTGTTTAAGTGTTTCATAAATGATATCATGTTGAATTACTAAATATGTGTGTAATGATGAGTTGAAGTCATGGTTAATTATGTACGATTAGTGGCTATTATCTACTATTATTTCTTTTAGAAAAGGACTTTGGAAATAAAATAAATTTCTCGAAGTGTGTTATTTGTGTTAAATATGAGATGTATGGTTTTGTGAGGCAATATGCATAGTTGATTTGAACCTAAGTATCTTTTTGTGTTCATTCTATTAGTGTGTCTAGCCATTGATATGCTAGCAATGGGATTGAATAGATGCATTGTATCCCTAAATTGAAGTAAGAATAATGGGGCTTTCACCTGAGTTAGAGAGCTTGGAAAAGGGTGGTTAAGACACTATTTATGATAATTAGGGAAAACTTTAAGGATGAAAATTTATCTTAAAGTTTAGAAACCTTGGTGAATCTTAATAAGTCCTACTATGCAACTTGCCTGAGTTAGAGAGCTTGGAAAAGGGTGGTTAAGACACTATTTATGATAATTAGGGAAAACTTTAAGGATGAAAATTTATCTTAAAGTTTAGAAACCTTGGTGAATCTTAATAATTCCTGCTATGCAACTTGTAAAATGTTTGGTGATAGTTTTGTAAATATCTTAAAATTTCTAATGATTTTATATAACCTCTATAAAATTGTAGTGATTAAGATACCCTAATTTTGTCCTATAAATTATGGGCGAATCATTTTTAGAAAAAATGGAAATTAGTGAATCTTTTTTTTTTGGAAAAAATACGGAAAAGTAGCCCATTTGCAAGCATTAGCCCCTAAAATTTCTTAGGGTTATAATTTAGAGTGATAGTTTATAGATCTCTAGATAAGGATTCTTGGGGATCCTATTCCTCAAGTGACCAGAAGTGTGGCCTCTCTATTTGTGAGTTTTGAAGCTTGAAGTTTAGAGGTGTAAGCCCAAAGGAGTGAGAAGAACTTCACTTAGTTGGATCAGGTGGTGGATTTCAATATTAGCCATCTCTATGATTCTTGTTCTAACAAGATGCCTAATTTTGGTAGTGTTGTTTGACCATCTTTATAGGTTGTTGAAAATTTTAAGCCTTTAAAAGTATGTAGGAAATTTTTCTATCTTGTCAAAGTCAATTTCATACCTCTAAAATAAGCCAAAAAATATTAACAAAAGTTTTGAATTTTGGGAATTGCCCCTTCTAATTTCAGAATAAATTTAAAATTTAAGAATTGAATGTTTTAGCCTCAACCCCTGGTCATATGATCCAACATAGCTTAAGTGTAGAGAGAGGTCTGGCACAATGTGTTAAGCAATGGAGGTGTAATATAAAATTTGTTAACTGCACTAAACATGAAATCAAGATTTGTTAAGATTTGGAAGTGTGAGCATTTAAAAAAAAATAGAAAAGAGAAATTTAATGAAAGATTTAGATTTGGATGCTACCATAACGGACTATGAGAAAGTCATTAGAGTCCAGATGAGCACTACTATATCTCGAGAGGCAACTCCCCTTGTTTGATCGCCGACTTTTTGAAAGAAAAAAAAAAAGACATTTAAATAAAAATATTTCTCGATGCATTGTATTGAAAAGTGAATGGATTAAGTTATCTTTGTTTGACCATTGCAAATGCCAATTCAAATACAAACTCTACCCCAACTCTGGAAAACCCTATTGTAAAGATAAATGGTATGAATTCCATGAATTCCATAAATGGTATGAAACCAGAAAGAAGACACATAAATCCAATTTCATTGCCTATGGCAAATACAGATAAATAATTGAAGTAAATGCTCCAACAATCGATGATTTAGAGAACTAATTTAACTTAAGTTCATGTGAAAGTGACGGAGGGCGAATGGATATATCCTAATTTAGGCAGGACTACGTCGGGCGTTTGGGAATCTCGTTACGTTATTATTAAGCTGAGAAAGCTCTGCATAGTCGTGGTTTGAATTTCATTATTATTAAGCTGAGAAAGTTGTTAGAGCGGTAAGCGGTAATATCGAGAGAAATAGCTGGAGAAAGCTGTGTATAGCCAGAATATGGGGAGGGTTAACAGAGAACCGGAAGAGATGCGCGCTGATGAATTATTGCGGAAGGCACGCCGAGATCGGTGGGCATGTATTAGCGTCCATTTTGTCTTCACAATTCAGAAGTCTCAGTCTAACATGTATTTGCTTTTCTCGAGCGTGAGGCCGTATCACATCAATCCATGATCTTCACAATTCAATCCATGATCTTCACAATTCAGAAGTCTTAGTATAACATGTGTTTGTTTTTCTCGAGATTATGTTAGATCGGTATTTAAGATGAGTTTGATCTCTCGGTTCATGTTAAATCCGTATTTAAGATGGATTTGATCTCAAGGCTCATGTTAGATCCGTATTTAAAGATGGATATTAAATGCATATTTAAGATGGATGTTAATTCATGTTGAATTACATAGAATGTTGGTAGAAATCATACAAATATGTCCGATACTCTAGTGGCCCGTGATTATTATTATTATTATCCAATTTTAAACATCAAATTGGTGTATATCCAATTTTAAATATCAAATTGGTGTGTGAGACCCCTTGACTACTAAGTCTATGAAGGCATACATACATGCTCTTAACTATTAGGCCCACTCAAGTTGACCTCATATGAGAAACACATGCTCTTAACCACTAGGCTCACTCAAATATATAACAACAACATTTTTTAAATTCTTTAAATTTTCTTATTTTTAAGTAATGTATGAAGTCTTTTTGTTTATTGAGCCGAAAGGCTCATTCTACAACCCAGTGTGATGTGGAAAGTTGTCAGCCCATCATCGAAATTGAATTGAACTTTTACTCATGTCCTCGAAATAATGATTATGAAAATCTAAAAATTAAAAAGATTAAATAAGTTCAAAACATTTAAATAATGTTGGCTTATACAAAACATTTAAATAATGTCAGTGCATAAAAAAATTAACACGTGAAGAAATTGGATCCCTCTAGGCTCATGTTAGATCCGTATTTAAGATTTGTTTTTGTTAGTGATTTGATTATTATCCGTATAGATAAATCTTAAGCACAAATATAATATGAGCTAAGAGGGATCAAATTGCAAATTTTTCTAGAGTGCAAACTACAATGCATGATTTTTCATTATTTAAATTTTTTTTTTGAATATGCTATATAGAGTACATAACTAAAACTTCCAAGTCTAGAAATTCTTTTTTGAGATGCCCACAAAAGAAACTTATACATAAAAAATAATCAAAATGTAAATATTGAGATCACTTCAAATGTTTTAACCATAAAAACTTATTTATAGGATATATACATACTCTATCGCTTCTGGATTTGAACTTGCTACCTCTTAAGAGGAAACACATGCAGTTAACCATTAAGCCCACTCAGTCCATTGGGCTAGGCCAAACAATGGACGATGGCACTGAAAAAAATTTGTTGACCAATATTAAGTTGTAGCTAAGTTTGAAACTTGGTTAATTGACAACCAGTATGGGTGTGGGGGATAAAAACTATCCCACGGAGTCTCTAGGATTGATTGAGCCTTGCACAATTCTAATAATAAAAGAGTCCCTATGAAAATAAATTATAATGAGTTGGTTTTAATGAAATTATGATGAAAATTGTATAGGTTTGGAGAAGTTTTTGTGTATAGATTAATATAATTTAGAGAGGTTATATGAGGTGCTTCTTTTTCATTATTATCTCCCATCTCTAGTGTGGATTTATCCACTTCTATTGTGTGTTGGAGCTTCTTGACTCCTTTCCACTAAGTGGGGCTTTGATCCCTTTTTTTGAGTTTTTAAGAAGTTTCTTCACTTACCTTATACCTTGAATAAGAGGCCAACAAATGACCATACTCATATCATGATTGGCATTTGAAAGTCACTTATTTTTTGCTTCAACATTTTGCATACTACCTTGAGCAACATATCTTATGGTAGGCCATTTATAAAGTCCACTCAACATAAATATTTACATGTGTTGTGATATGTTTTTATTGTAAGCTTCTAGGCTAGTTTGAAAGTGTTTACACCATGCCAAGGGTGCGTTTCATATGATGTGGAATGTATGGTGAAACCCTTGCCCCTTGTTGCATATTACATTGTTTTAATTGATTAACATTTGGAGAGCTTACTATAGGTGTAATAATACTATACAAGGTTGTAGTATCATTTCCTAACGTATTTTTCTAAGGAAAAATGTCCAAGTTTGAGCGTTGCAAAATACAATGCTAAAAGGAGCATCACGATTGTTGTCAATCTTATGTCAACTTTGCTTCATCTTTTTTGACATGTCTTTTAAAACACAATGCTAAAAGGAGCATCATGATTGTTGTCAATCTTATGTCAACTTTGCTTCATCTTTTTTGACACATCTTTTAAAAGTGATTGTCTTAGCAATGAAGAATATGACACAAAAAGTTGCCCACATCGCATCACTGTTATATTGCTTTGAATATTATTGCAAAAAAAAATACTAACCAAGTTACTTTTGCATCAAGTCTACACCATATGCATGTACATTGCATCACATTGCATCAATATAGGTGTAGATATTTCACATGGGGCATTAATGTTGCTTCCTCGCTAGGCACACTAGCATAAGTATTTATCAAAATACATAACTTTTGATTATTTTGTATCATATTTATATTTATGTCTTATTAGTATCATGATACCATGTAACCACTATGTATGCATTGTTATTCTTTTCTGCATCATATTAACATTGTATTACATCATTTATGTGTCCTATTAATTATTATTCCTTTTGTTAATTGTATTATATTAATGTCTCTTTAGTATCATAGTAGTCTACATTTTAGATCAAATTATTATCAAAATTAGATATTTTAACATGACAATTATAATACGTTAATTATTAATGTAGTATTATTATTAATTTTAATATAATTAATACTACTATTACTACTAATAAATTTTATTAATTTAATAATAATTAAAATATTATTAATTAATAATAATATTTTTTACCATATTTAATGAAAATGATGATTAACATAAATCTATTTTACTAAGACAAAAATCATGTATATAATACCCCACTTATTGGCAATGAATTTCGTACATTGAGATGCAAATTCCACGTATCCATAAATATAAGTATAAAATTTTACTGAAATAATTTAATTAATTTTAGATCATGGAAATAAAAAGGCATGTATATATAAACAGAATGATGAATTTTGAAATTAAATCATAAAGGTAACTGTGGTGCATTGTCAGTTTAGGGAAATGTCAACTTTGTGTACAAAATAATATGATTTATTTATTTTTATTTATTTATTTATTTTTAATTTTTTTCTTAGATATAAGGAAGTGAAATGAAGTTGATATCGTATGTTGATTGAATTATATGTATGTAAGTGGCACATTTATATCTAAGGGAAATGTAACTCTTATATATAATAGTATGAAAAAATTTCTACACATATAAGGAAATCAAAGAAATGATATTAGAAGTTGATTGAATTATGTTAATGCTTTCTTCATGTTAAATTTTCTTGGATATTTCACTGGAATAATTTGTCACAATAGATCTAATAAATTATCAAAATATTTTATGAAGAGGTTAACTTTCCTTTTAGATTTATGATTCTTCAATTACTATTTTCATAAAAAACAATTGAAATGCAAGAAACGGGAAATAGAAATAAATACACACACCATCCACAAAAGATACAAGCTTTTCTCTGGGAAACCCTTTCAGGAGAAAACCTAGCTAAAAGGTAAGGTTGTTATGCTCTCTTTTCGATGTTATGGAAAAGATATAAGTACAAAGAAGAGGTGTTTTCTATGAAGTTACATGAGACCTATGGCTTGTAAGGTTGCTACATAATCCTAATCCCACTACTTCCCAATCCCATTTTCTCTACTCAACTATCGAACATAATACAATAGCATAGAATGGAACACCTACTTTTCCTAGCATCTTGGTATTTAACATAGTCCAATAGCCATATAGGGGTAATGTTTGACTTCCTCAACCATAAACTAGTGATAAGTTTCTTGGACATTCTAAAGAATTATTTAAATACAACACATGATTTGCCCCATGTGTGAGTAAGGGGTTTGATGTGGTATCCACTCATACCATGGTGGTCAACTAGGTAGGTCAATTTGTGAGAGGCATAACTTTTTCTTACAAGCTTTGATTGAGACAATTCTTGCATTGTGGGAAAGGTATCTATGTGTAGAATACTGAATCTTAGTCCATAGTAAGTTTGCTAACATAAAAGGTTGTCATTTAAGGCCTCAAGATGACTCCATAATTTTTTCTCCTGCAATTTTCCAAACTAGGACTATTGTTAAACATGACTCTACAAGATGATTCCTCCAATATTTCCATGATGAAAGCAATAAAATATATGAAAAATATATGATCCAATCTAAATCACCTATCCTCATTCTATAAAAACATAATATCATCTATAAATACTCATCCTCATTCTATAAAAACATAATGAAGAAAATCCTCATTCTATAAAAACATAATTAAAAACATGAGTTCAATAAAATAAAAAATAAAAATGGTTAACCTGTATGTAATAAAAACATATAAGTTAAAAAACTATTACTTCAATTGATTCCTCTCAAATATTTTTGTCATCACAATTATCCTTGTTCATCGTCATCTATGAATTATGATTAAACATTAATATTCATGTCATATAACAAATAAGCATAATGAAAAATATAATATATTGAAATCAATACATTCTAAATTTCATTAAAATATGTAGGATAATTCCTACCACGGTTAACATGCTTAGATGTACTATGGTTAAGATATGTACTTATGTACATTTAAGTAAAACCCATATTGAGTGTATTGTATTAGAAAGTGACGATCCAAGTTGCACTAATGAACCCTTATATTTTGACTATTATGGTCATGTGGTGCTTTTATGGAAGAAAGAGTTTTTTTCAAATTGGAAAGGGAGAAATAGGGAATGAATATGAGCTCATGTTTTTGACATCTAATTTTTGGGATTAAAAAAAATCAAGTAAATATTGTAAATAGAAAATTTGAGTTTTTTTCAATTTGAAAAGGGAAAAATAGTGAATGAATATGAGATGATCCTGTTAACACCTAATTTTTGAAATTAAAAAAAATCAAGTAAATATTGTAAATAGAAAATAAAAGGTGTTGGACTATGAAGAGACATTGATAGATGAATCCCAATAGTCTCCCTCTAGTTATATATATATCCATATTTTATGTTAATAAAAAAAACACAATTCATTTGTGGAATTACCCTCATAACCTAACATGATATCAAAGCACAAGTCCCAATTTTAATTTCCTACCTTATAATTCTGGCTAGTTTCCTTCCATTAAACTAAACTCCGCCCCTTTGTTCTCTTTCCCGAGTTTCTGTGCCTTTCGAAAATTCTTTGGAAGTCATTGAACTGATGGTCTATTCATTAAATTGAGATTGGACGAGTATGGAGACCATGCGGTTGAATGTGTGAGATTGTATTTTGAGCGTTGCGTTGAAGACCGAACGACTTGACTACAATGAGCTACGAGTGTTCTACTATGTGACGGTGAATGTTGTGTGACATTAAATGCAATGTAGGATGGTGTATATGCTCCAAGGAGAAAGGTATGATCTTCATTGCATATGGTGTAATAAAAATGGTCAGGATGCTTCCACATGTAAACTATCACGTGACAGGACTAGACAGGAAAGGGATGAAGGGAAAGGAAAATCATCAGATAAATGGAAAGGAAAAGCACTCAAGTTTACTCATTACGTTGTGGAACATTGTAAAATTGGAGTAACTAAAGACTTATTTAATGCTTCACTTGCTTATGGAAAGATGCTTGGTTGCTTCATTTAGGAGAAACTTGCCACATGACTTTTATAAGAGATTTATTTGAAGAATTCACAATAATGTTGATAGAGCAGTCTACTTTGAAGATAAGTCAAAACTCAAGCCATCATAGATTGGCACCATAAAGCTCAAATTATCTGGTCTTCCAAACTTTCTTCTACATGATGTATTCTACCTCTCGGAGTTGAGGAGAAACTTGTTGTCTTTGGTCCTGTTGTAGCAGCTACAACCATCCTCCAAAATTTTGCCTATGCTTTGATTATGGAGCCTTCTTTCCTATCCACATGAGCTTATCTTGAACTGATTTAGGTATTCATGATTTAATTGAGACTTATCTTTCTCATTTGTGCTTGTGTTTTCTTGTTTCCACACTTGTCTTTCTTGTCTTTCTAACTCGCAAGCTAATCGCCTGACTTGGTCTTACAATAGTTCTAGGCTTGCCTCCAGAAACTACGCAATCCTTGAAGGCAGGAATCCTTGGCGATTGGAATTGTGCAGTCATGGAAGGCAGACCAGCACTAAGCCAAAAAACTATGCAATCCCTCTCTGAGCTCAGAAACTACGCAGTGCATTGAGCTAGAAAGTTGCCTAGTTCCCCAGAATTGTGTAGTCTTTCCCGGTAGTGTGCATGGAAAGTTTCCATGGAAATGATAAAAATAAAAAATCTAAAAAGCAAAAAAGCATCCCTAAAAACTAGGTATCCATTATTAGTATCTTGAAGGAGGCACACTCGTTATTTTAGAAACTTCTGCCAAGTGTCTGTTTTCCTTGATTTTAGCCATGCATGTCATAAACCCTAATTTTCTCAAATCTATTTAATCGACCCCTCTAGAGATCATTTTCACATTCAATCTTCGAGCTCTAGAATTCTCGAGAAGATCTAGGAACCTTTGGTGCAGTCATCATCACTTTTCCGCATGAGTTTCACTTTTATCATCTTTTGCCACTTTTTCTATCGCTTTTTGTCCTTTCACTTGCGGTAGTGTTGTTTTGCTTATTTCTCTTCATGGTTGCTTGTATTTCAACTTGTTTTAGCTTGTAGAAGTGTTTTTCTAAGTCATCGCTTGCCTTTCACAAGTTTCGCATCGATTTTCTTATCTTTGCACTGATGGTCATTGTTGAGGCAACTCTCCTCACATACTTGATTTTCCTTTTGTTTGTTTAGTTTTTGCACTTGATATATATTGATTCATTCATATTTAGTCAAATCTGCACCCAAGCTCACATCATCACTTAGTTCTACTAGTTTTTCACACTTACACTAGGTAGATCTGCACTTTCCTTGGCCATATTTTGCCTTGCCTAGCTAGGCACTGTGTAATCCTAAGGCTCAAGTCAATAGCTTGGCCTCTGGAATTGCGTAGTGCATAGTATAGGCTGGCCCAACTGCGAATTGCGCAGTTCCAGGACTCATCCTGTCACCTTGGCCACTTAGACTACTTAAATCTACAGTCACAATTCAGATGTCTCAGTCTTTTATATATATTTTCTTTTCTCAAGCCTGAGCGCTTGGTATTCACATCAATCCATCATGGATCACATCCAATTTTGGTAGAAATAGTGTGGACCCAATAATTGACTTCTTTCGTCCCTCGTATTCACGTCAATTCATCATCGATTACATCGAAAGTTGGTAGAAATTATGTGGACGTGTGGGTCTGATTTCGGTTGTCCGGGGAATACTCCAGTAATATAACAATGATATTTTTTGAATATTTTTGGGTAGAGTTTAATTTTTAAGAAATTTTTAATTGATTTTATTTGAAATTCTATTAAAAATGGAATATAATTTAAAGAATCTTCTCATATAAATAAAGTTTTCTTACCTTGTATATCAACCACATTTATTAATGTGGTTGTGCTAGTTCTTAACCCCTCGTAAAAACATCAATTCATGATCACATCTAAAATTTTGACCCCCTCTTATTAACATCAATCCATGATCACATCTAAACTTTGGTAGAAATTGTTTAGGCCCAATATTTTCCTTCCTCCACTCCTCTTATGCCACGGAAGCTTCACTCAATGAACCTCTGACATAGCACATGCGTTCATGGCATACTAAACAATACCCTTAATTTGACTACATATTGGAAAATACCTCTAAAAATCACATTATTTAACCCCCTACCAATACAAGCCCAATACACCTTCCCAATTTAAAAACCCCCTGCTTTCACTAGATATTGTAGGTATCCATTTTTTTATTAACATTTTCTATACCCCTTTATATTTTTTCATTAACTTTGAGCTCCATTTTTTATACGTGTCCATATAAAACCGTTTACCCCCTATTATATGCTAAATATATTATGTCATTTTTTCCTCAATATATATCCCTCAATATGAATGCACGTGGTATGGTATTGCTCCCCCAGTGAAGCCGTGGTGTCTTATGCACATCATTCCATCATGTATCACGTCCATTCATTACCTAATAGTGTAGATATCTGCATCAAATTGTTTGGAATAATAGATTTTGAAAATATAATAATTTAATTTTAAGGCTAAGATCAAGTTAATATCAAATTGATGTATGGGATTATTTTGTTTATGGGACAAGAGACTTGCTTCTATAAGTGATTTGATTACTAAAATCTACAAAGGTGTACATACTATACCGTCTCTAGAGTTTAACTTGCTACCTCCTCAGAGGAAACACATGTTGTTAACCATTAAGCTTGCTCATTCCATTAGGGTAGGTTGAACAATGGATGTTTGGATATGAAACTTGGTTAACTTTCCTAGTGTGTCTTGTTGGTAGTTGTGTTAGGCTCGAGACCATAGGGGTGGTCCGAAAGTTTTGTTAACCTTCCTAGTGTGGCTTGTTGGCATTTGTGTTAGGCTCGAGACCATAGGGGTAGTCCCTTCAACTTGACCTCGAGCCTCCTTGGTGATAGGGGACAAGTCTACCAATTCTCTTGATATGAAAAAATAAAAATAAAAAATTAGGCCCACTCAAGTTGTACACTTATGAAATGTACACCAAAGTATTGGTTTGTGTGGGGTTTACTTCTCATTGGTTACTTTTTCAACTCTCATGGCAGCGTTTGAGTGTGATAGCCATGTATTGGGGCATTGGGGACGAAAACTATCCCGCAGAGTGTCTAGGCTCGATTGAACCTTACACAATGTTAATAATAACATCACACAAGTGTGTAAATTGTTTTTCCACTTAATATTAAGACAAGTTAGCCATATATATTAAATAGTTAGCCTAGTTTAGATATATATACCATGCTTATTTAAATTCAAATTTGCTTAACTTATGTGGTGATTTTAATTTAGAAATATAATTTTAGCTAAATTATAAAGAAAAATTATGAAAGTCCTTTTATAGAGATAGATAACTGCAAGTAAATCTGGTTAAAACTTTTAAAAATAAAAGTATGAAAAAATAAAAATAAACCCTTTTTCAACCATGTATGACCATCGAGTAGATTTTATTAAGATTCCCTAAGCATTATGACAACTCTAGTATTTAAGAATAGCGAAAAGAAGTTATAATTGTGATACCCAAGAGTCGACTCCACTCCCGTCTCGTTGATTGTCGCAAATATCGCAAATAAAAGTCGTTATGAAAATATTAGAATGAGTTTGTTGAAAAAGTTTGTTTTAATGAAATTATGACGCAGTTGTACCGTATATCATGGAAATAACTACCATAATCATGGAAAGAGGGGTTGGTTCAATTAATGTGACGATGAAAGAAGGAGGTTTTGTGTACATATAAATGAAAGAGGGGTTGATTCACTTAATGTGATGATGAAATTAGAAGGTAGTGAAAACGGTTTGTAATGTTGTTATTATGATCCTATTATTATGATATTAGTATAATGTTGATATTATTATGATATTATTTAATTTTTTAATATAGTGTTTTTTAATAAAATAAATGAGCTTTTAAAATGTAATAATAATAATAATTTAAAGATTATTTGATAAATTATATTTTTAATAAAAAAAATTATTTTTTTATACAATAATGAAGAAAAATTTATTTAATTTAAGGTAAAGTATACTTATTGGGTTATTTAACTTAAAAAATAACTTTGATTCATAGTAATACAAGTTGTATCAAATAATATTAGAAGTTTTATTTAATCTTAATTCTTGTGTTTTTCTCTAGATTATCTAATGAGATGATGTGAAGATTTCTTTCTCAAATTCCAAAAATCATTTCTTCATTATGTAAAAGATCATTCCTATAATACTAAAGCTCATTGAACATAATGAGAATAATGACTCTCCTTTCCAACGGTATCTTTAGGGTGCCTATTTATTCTTTCTACTTTTCCACATTGATCTAACCCCCTTAGTAGTCTTTCTTGGGAGGATAGAAAGTTGATTACCCTAATCTAGAGAGGTTATGTGAAGACGTTCTTCTTCATTATTATCTCCCATCTCTATTGTGAATTTCTCCACTTCTGTTGAGAGTGGCACTCCACTCATTTCCACTAAGTGGGGCTTTGAGCTTTTTTTTATGAGGTTTTTAGAAGTATCCTCCCTTACGTTATACCTTGGATAAAAGACTATCAAATGACCATACTCATATCATGATTGACATTTGAAGGTCACTTGCATGTAATCTAGTTTTGCTTCGACATTTTTCATAGTACCTTGAGCAACATATCTTATGGTAGATCATTTATAAAGTCCACTTCAACATAAATCTTTAAATGTCTTGTGATAAGTTTAATATTGGTTGATGAGGTGTGGAAATGAAATTTACTTAGGGAATTTCCAATAGAGGATTTGTAAGCTTCTAGGTTGTTTTGATAATGTTTGCACCATGCTAGGGGTGTGCTTCGTATGATGTGGGATGTAAGGTGAAACCCTTGCCCCTTGTTGCATATTACATTGTTTTAGTTGATTGACATTTGGAGAGTTTACTATAGGTGAAATACTACTATAAAAGGTTGTGATATCATTGCCCAATGCATTTTTCTAAGGAAAAAATCCAATACCAAAAGGAGCATCGTGATTTGTGTAAACCTTGTGTCAAATTTGCTTCATCTTTTTTGGCACATCTTTTACAAGTAATTGTCTTAGTGATGAAGAATATGACACAAGAAGATTGCATACGTCCCATCACTGTCATGTTGCATTGAATATTATTGCAAAAAAATACTTAGCAAGTTACTTTTGCATTGAGTCTACACCATATGCATGTACATTGCATCATAAACCAGGAAAATACTAAGAGGGGGAAATCAATATATTAACACTTTTGATAATCATTAGTCAATTGAACATATTCAATAGGACAATAATATACCAATCACATAAAGCTTGAACACTATAAGTTTACTTGGAAACCCATAGTGAAGAAAATCACAAATTGTTTTTTATTATGACGTAAAAGTAAGCACTGACTCCAAATTACATCAAATTATGTAGCACTAACCTAAAGGAGGCTCCAACCCCCTTTTCTTTGCAAACATCCACTCGTTGGAAGCACCAACTCCTTGAATTTTACAAGCGCCAACTTGAAGGAGGTTTTAATTCCATCGATTTGCAAGCACCTACTTGCTCAACCTTTTAGATCCCTCTTTCATCAATTTTTCAAACTCATATCTAAATATTGTTAGTTAAAGTTATCACTGATACAATAGATAAATCTCAAATCAGCTTCTCCTTGCTCTACAACTGCCTATCTTTCTCTTATTCTCTTATTCAATTAAGATTCTTCTCCACTGATATTTTCCTTGATGTAGTTTATCTGCAATTCAGATCTTAACACTGTAGATTTGAGTTCTTCCAACTCACATCAACTCCAAGTCTTGGTTAATCATGACATCCAACCCCGGCATTGCACCTCTTTTCAACTCTATTTTAGTTTTGTATCAATCTTCAATCAACACCAATTAGTCTTCTATAGCACAACTCCCCTCTCATTTTTCTTTTCAAACACACACTCTTTTGCCTATTCACTGCACTTGTACACATCATTTTGCATAGGAAATACTACATCTTACATCACTTTGTTTCCCTTTTATAGATGTTGCCAACATGTAATTTAATTTATTCCATCCACTTTTACTAAATTTGGCATCCACAACAAACTTTATTCCTTTAATAGAATTTTGGCACCCGAATGCCAAACATATGTCTTGTAGCCCCTAGTGGTTAGCTTCTTGGTGCATATGACCATGGGACTAAACCAAAGGTTTAAGCCCTAGGGTTGTGTATCCCTAGACCACTGCAGACTGCTCAATGGTTAAACCACCAACACCTTTTGAGGCTTTTTAGTAAATCTGAGTGTGGGTTGGAACATCACTTTTCTCCCTTGCTTGTATAAGCTTTAACAAGAGGGGGGTTTTTGTAATTTTTCATAGATGCGACTTAATCAACCCTCACCCTTTTAGTGTGCATCAAGCAATCTCATACACTAATAAGATTTGATGGAATAAACCTCACTTTTGGGACACCTTGTCTTTCTTATTTTTAATTGGGGTAGGGGGTGGGGTTCGAAGTCCTTTATCATATTCACCCATGTAACATGGTTCCACTGAGATTAGTTAGGATCACTTTCTTGTTGCTATCGAGTGGCTTATGGATGATTTCCCATGCCATGTCCACATCATTGTCGTGTCACTCTCTACCATGTGTCATATACCACATCACCACCATGTGTCACTCGGAAAAGGGCCACTTAGCCACCCAAAACGTCAAAATCTACTTGCCACTTGACCTCACCTCAATGTGCTACATCAAGGCCACCTGAATTCCACCTATGTTTTCCTACTTCTCATTGCACATTATTTTGTGTGCACATCATTTAGAACATGTGGTCTAATAAGCACCTAAGTGCTAACTATTGAGCTTCTCGTGACTAGTGGTTGTGACCGACGACGTTGTCGCTCCACCACTCATTTCTCCACTGCTCATCACTCGTCCCACTACCCGCTATAGAATACCTCAGGGTGTAATATGGGGTACAAAGGGAGGTACCCAATGGAATAATATGATGTAATCATTAAAGAAGATAAATAAACAGGCCATAGTTTATAAATAAAGTGATATAATCTATTTTGATATTTATTTGGAATATTTGGAATTTTAATATATTTGTAGGCTAGATCTAATACAAGTGGTATCAGATATCTTTCTTGGGCAAAGCGGGGAGTTTTTCTATTTTTCATTTTTTGCAGGAATTGTTTGGGCGACGAGTTTGCAGATCATATCCGAAATTTTTTGTACAAAATTTGCAAATAAAAATAGAATAAATGAATTCCTTGTAAAAATATACCTAATTTAGAAAAAATATCAGTCGAATTGGAGTCCCGATGAGGCAGATATCGCTGATTTAAAATCAGTTGTTTTGCATAAATTTTTCTAACGACAATTCGTGGGCGGCGACTCTCTAGTATACTTTTGCAGTTTTTGTGGGGAATTTTGGAAAAATAATTGAATATTTGAGATCTTTTTAACAAATCACCCAAATTAAAAAAAAAAAAGAATCACCCTAATCGAAGTGTGTATGAGGGAGATATTGCTGATTTAAAATCAGTTGTGTTGTAGAAAAATTTTTGACGATAATTCATGGACGGTGACTATCTTGTCATTTTTTGTAATTTTTGTGCATAATTTCAGAAGAAAAAAAAATAAAAAATTATTGTATATATAATATCCTCTTGAAAAATCACCAAATTTCAAAAACAAATTGGTCGAATCAAATTCCATATGAGGGAGATATCACTGATTTAAAAGTAATTTTTTTTTCCAATTTTTTTTGTGATCGTGGGATAGTTGCAACATGAATCTTGAGTTTCCAAAGTGCCCAAATCAAATAACACATGGTAGTCCAATGCTTTTTTACACAACATGCACAAAATCCAATTCAACACACCACATAGTGATAAACTCTCTGCAAAACACCATCGACCTACTCTTTTCCATAATTTTTGCAATAACATCACATTTGTGCATCTATTCAACATCCACAATGTAATCTACATAATGTTTAATACAACGTCCAAGTATAATCAACTCCAAGTCACAATGTTATGCAGTTCCAATAATGTTCAATTCTTGTCAATATTGGCTGTGATAATGATAGTTCCAACCTCTACACGATTCCATAGCAGTGTTCAATTCGTCCAAGAATAAAAAATCATCCAATGCTTTCAACAATATATAGCTTGTCTAAATCTAAATGTACAACTCAATACAATGCACTGACAATATATAGCTTGTCCAATTTTGCATGTATGATTCAATACAATGCACTGGTGATTCACGCTTACACATTCATGCTCTGACAACATTGCATAATCCTTGCTCTATTACCAAAATGATGGAAGACTACCACAACAAAAGCTACACACACAAATTAAAACTAAATGATGAGTAAAAATAAAAATAAAAACTTTGAAACAAATAATATTAATATTCAAAACTCACAATTTTATTCATAAATGAATTTGGGATGTTTGCCCCTTCTTTCCTGGCTTGACAAATGAATTACACTCCTATTCATACTTAGAGAAGGAGATATCTAGAATTCTCAAGTGGTAATTCCTCTCCTAGACTTTTGGAAGAAGTTGAGAAAAAAAATCCTCTTTTTAGGAATCTATCATAACTTTTTCCTAAATAAAACAATACATTTTTTTCTTTTTCTTTTCCTTTTTTTTAACATATTGATTTTAGACTCTTTGCATAGTCTAGTATTTTCTAAAAATCTAAAAAATCTAGAATTCTCTATAACTTCTATGATTTGTAAAATTAAATACACATTTTATTAGGATGCTCCTACATCATAAGGGCACATGATAAAAACAAAATCATGGAAGCTAAATGAACATGAACAACATTATGTAACCAATGATTTGGAACTTGAAGCAAAAGTACACACACTAAGGATGTGGAGGCATTATCTGCTAGGGAGAAGATTTATTTTATTAATATATCATAGTGGGCTAATATATCTATTTGATTAGTGTCGCTTGAATTCTAGAAAAGCTCATTGGATGACCCTAATCAATGAGTTTGACTTCAAAATTTGACACATAAAGGGAATGAAAAATTAAGTGGCAGGAGCCCTTAGTAGGAACATGTAGAATATACATCTGGCAATAATAATTGTTTTTGAGGTTGGTATAAAATAAAAAATAAAAAATGCCCAACAATGAGATTGACACTACAATTATGTGAAACAATGTTTAGAGCAAGATCCCAAGGGAACAAAATGTGTTGAATATCAATTAACAAAGGACATCTTGCTAATACCAAGGGCATATTGTACATACTTGACTCAATAGATCTAAAAATACTTGTAATGGATGGGCTACATATGAAGCGTTATATAGGACATCTTGGCAATAAGAAGATGATCAAAACTACAAATAACCTGTATTATTGGCCTATAATGAAGAAAAATATTGTAGATTACATCGTTAGATGTTTGGAGTGTCAACAAGTCAAAATGGAGCATTAGCATCTCGCTGGATTATTGCATCCCCTACAAATTGCAAAATACAAGTGGAAATTCATACCAATGGACTCCATCACTAGTTTTCCTAAATCAACCAAACAACATGATGCAATTATGGTGGTGGTGGACAAGTTGAGCAAGGCTACTCACTTCACTCTTATGAAGTCCACCTACAAGGAAATATATATTTCCAATATCTTCATGAAATAAATTTTTATACTACATGGAATGCCCAAGACCATCATATTAGACAAATATTCTAAATTTACTTCAAATATATGGAAATATTTATTTAAAGGCTTTGAAACAGAATTGCCTTTTAACACTTCCCATCATCTTCAGACAAATGGGAAAATAAAAAGAGTAAAAATGGTGTTGGAGGATACACTAAGAATGTATGCAATGCATCAACCCAAGAAATGGGAAGAGTACCTACTTATGGTAGGTTTTTCTTATAATAATGGATACGAGGAGTCCTTTAAGGTGAGGAATTTTAAGGCATTTTATGGCCTAAAATGTAACATACCAATCAACTAGAGTAACCTAGTAGGCATGATTATACTTGGATAAGATATATGCTAAAATAATTGGTATGGAAGGTGGTAGAAAATAGAAGATGAAGGCAATACAAGATCAGTAAAAAAAAAATATGATGATCTTAACATAACTCAAAGAGGTCAAGGTGGAAGAGCATGTGTACCTTAGAATTCTACCAAAGAGGAGTTTGATGAGAATGGGAGCTTATGCCAAGCTAGCACAAAGATATTGTGAAACATTTGATATCCTAAAAAGAGTGGGACCAGTGGCCTACATACTTTCTTTACCTCCTATGATGAAAGTACACAATGTCTTCCATGTGTCCTTACTTAAGAAATATGTACATATTGCTAACCATGTAATTGGCTGGCTTATGATTCAGGTGGAACCAAAGGGAAAATTCTAGCTATGAACTTAACTAGAAAGAAGATTCAACTCTAAAACCAAACCATCATGCATGTCAAGGTGTAATGGAAGAACTTTAGAGAAAATTATGCAATTTGGGAACTAGAGGATCCATGAAAAGGCATTACCCATTTTCTTTTTATTGTAAATAGTCCTTGCCAGGAATAGTAAAACACTAATGATAATGTTCTTTTAAAGTGGAGGGGATCGTAATGCACCTTTTTTAACCCCTAAATTTTGCAATCCGTAATTAAGACCGATAATGTTGGAATGCCCATCATGGATAGTAGATAGACTACATTTAATGAAAATATCCATTTTTATTTAATATATTACTAAAACTGAAGAAGAGAGAAGCCAACATGGATCCTAATACCTAGGGGAAGATGTAAGGGGGATTTGGGAAGTTTTCTATCTTACCTAAATTAAATTTCCTAATGTCGGATTTGATAGTTGAACTACCCAATTGACAATAGCTATATGAAGGAATGGAGAGCGACATTGAACAACTCTAGAGGTATGGACTACATACCCATTTTGGATCCTTTTGATTTGATGACATAGCTTGAGGAGGGACTCTAAATTCTCATATTGGGAGTGTACGTGCGCATGAGGAGTAGAGTGAGGCAGTTGGGATGTGTGTGAATGAGTAGTAATGGAATGTAAAGAGTAGGGAATTTGGTCATGTGTGTGAGAAAGACAAAGAAGTGTGTACAAATAAACCAAAGAAACTCATGAGAATATAACAAAATCCCATGTGGGTGTTGGGACCATATATCTAAATAAAAGGAGATGTAAATCCTTTTGAGTCATAACAAACCTATTTGAAGTTTTCATTTCAACTAAATTTGGTTAAGAAAGTCACCGTGGAAGCCTTTAGCCTGAGATAGAGGGCCAAAAGAATTGCTTGAATAATTGATCTTAACTAAGCATTTAAGGTAGTGAGAAAACGAGAAGAACCAGGTTGGATCAGTGAAGGAATCCCTTTGTGTTATGCATGACCATGGTGGCCTTACGATGAGTGTTAATAAGCCCTAGACAACTGGCTGTAAGGTAGCTTAGTAATTCTCGTGTGTGAAGGAGAGTGGCCTTCGTGTTCTCTGCATTGATTTGAATATTGTTGAACCCTAAGCGAGTCTTTCTCTTGAGGCATCATATCTGGCTTGAGGGTGGCCAACTACAAGAAATATAGAGTGTAGGTGAGCATCTGGTTGGGTGGAGAGTGACTCTCCATTCTTTAGTTTCCAACAAATTTAAGTGAATCAATTAAACATATCTATTTATGTATTAATGAAATGAAATAATTGTTTAAGTGTTTCATAAATGTTGTCATGTTGAATTACTAAATATGTGTGTAATGATGAGTTGAAGTCATGGTTAATTATGAATGATTAGTGGCTATTATCTACTATTATTTCTTTTAGAAAAGGACTTTGGAAATAAAATAAATTTCTTGAAGTGTGTTATTTGTGTTAAATATGAGATGTATGGTTTTGTGAGGCAATATGCGGATTTGAACCTAAGTATCTTTTCGTATTTATTCTATTAGTGTGTCTAGCCATTGATATGCTAGCAATGGGATTGAATAGATGCATTGTATCCCTAAATTGAAGTAAGAATAATGGGGCTTTTGCCTGAGTTAGAGAGCTTGGAAAAGGGTGGTTAAGACACTATTTATGATAATTAGGGAAAACTTTAAGGATGAAAATTTATCTTAAAGTTTAGAAACATTGGTGAATCTTAATAATTCCTACTATGCAACTTGTAAAATGTTTGGTGATAGTTTTTTAAATATGTTAAAATTTCTAATGATTTTATATAACCTCTATAAAATTTTAGTGATTAAGATACCCTAATTTTATCCTATAAATTATGGGCGAATCATTTTTAGAAAAAATGGAAATTAGTGAATCTTTCTTTTTTTGGAAAAAATATGGAAAAGTAGCCCATTTGCAAGCATTAGCCCCTAGAATTTCTTATGGTTATAATTTAGAGTGATAGTTTATAGATCTCTAGATAAGGATTCTTGGGGATCCTATTCCTCAAGTGACCAGAAGTGTGGCCTCTCTATTTGTGAGTTTTGAAGCTTGAAGTTTAGAGGTGTAAGCCCAAAGGAGTGAGAAGAACTTCACTTAGTTGGATCAGGTGGTGGATTTCAATATTAGCCATCTCTATGATTCTTGTCTAACAAGATGCCTAATTTTGGTAGTGTTGTTTGACCATCTTTATAGGTTGTTGAAAATTTTAAGCCTTTATAAGTATGTAGGAAATTTTTTTATCTTGTCAAAGTCAATTTCATACCTCTAAAATAGGCCAAAAAATATTAACAAAAGTTTTGAATTTTGGGGATTGCCCCTTCTAATTTCAGAATAAATTTGAAATTTAAGAATTGAATGTTTTAGCCTCAACCCCTGGTCATATGATCCAACATAGCTTACGTGTAGAGAGAGATCTGGCAAAATGTGTTAAGCAATGGAGGTGTAATATAAAATTTGTTAAGTGCACTAAAGATGAATTCAAGATTTGTTAAGATTTGGAAGTGTGAGCATTTAAAAAAAAATAGAAAAGAGAAATTTAATGAAAGATTTAGATTTGGATGCTAGCATAATGGACTATGTGAAAGTCATTAGAGTCCAGATGAGCACTACTATATCTCGAGAGGCAACTCCCCTTGTATTGATTCACATGCATAAAAGCCATGTGGCTTTGTTTGATCGCCGACATTTTGAAAGAAAAAAAAAATACATTTAAATAAAAATATTTCTCGATGCATTGTATTGAAAAGTGAATGGATTAAGTTATCTTTCTTTGCATGCTTCCCTTTGACCATTGCAAATGTGTTAGATTTTCAATTCAAATACAAACTATACCCGAACTCTAGAAAACCCTATTGTAAAGATAAATGGTATGAATTCCATGCATGGAAGTCCATATGAAACCAGAAAGAAGACACATAAATCCAATTTCATTGCCTATGGCAAATACAGATAAATAATTGAAGTAAATGCTCCAACAATCGATGATTTATTATTATTATTATCCAATTTTAAACATCAAACTGGTGTATATCCAATTTTAAATATCAAATTGGTGTGTGAGACCCCCTTGACTACTAAGTCTATGAAGGCATACATACAGGTTCTTAACTATTAGGCCCACTCAAGTTGACCTCATATGAGAAACACATGCTCTTAACCACTAGGCTCACTTAAATATATAACAACAACATTTTTTAAATTCTTTAAATTTTCTTATTTTTAAGTAATGTATGAAGTCTTTTTGTTTATTGGGCTGAAAGGCTCATTCTACAACCCAGTGTGATGTGTAAAGTTGTCAGCCCATCATCAAAATTGAATTGAACTTTTACTCATGTCCTCAAAATAAAAATTATGAAAATCTAAAAATTAAAAAAATTAAATAAGTATACAAAACATTTAAATAATGTTGGATTATACAAAACATTTAAATAATGTCAGCTCATAAAAAAATTAACACATGAAGAAATTGGATCCCTCTAGGCTCATCTTAGATCCGTATTTAAGATTTGTTTTTATTAGTGATTTGATTATTATCCGTATAGATAAATCTTAAGCACAAATGTTATATGAGCTAAGAGGGATCAAATTGCAAATTTTTTTAGAGTGCAAAATATAATGCATGATTTTTCATTATTTAAATTATTTTTTTGAATATGCTATATAGAGTACATAACTAAAACTTGCAAGTCTAGAAATTCTTTTTTGAGATGCCCACAAAAGAAACTTATACATAAAAAATAATCAAAATGTAAATATTGACATCACTTCAAATGTTTTAACCATAAAAACTTATTTATAGGATATATAGATACTCTATCGCTTTTGGATTTGAACTTGCTACCTCTTAAGAGGAAACGCATGTAGTTAACCATTAAGCCCACTCAATCCATTGGGCTAGGCCAAACAATGGACTATGGCACTGAAAAAAAAATGTTGACCAACATTAAGTTGTAGCTAAGTTTGAAACTTGGTTAATTGACAACCAAGTATGGGTGTGAGGGATAAAAACTATCCCACGCAGTGTCTAGGATTGATTGAGCGTTGCACAATTCTAATAATAAAAGAGTCCCTATGAAAGTAAATTATAATGAGTTGGTTTTAATGAAATTATGATGAAAATTGTATAGGTTTGGAGAAGTTTTTGTGTATAGATTAATCTAATTTAGAGAGGTTCTATGAGGTGGTTCTTTTTCATTATTATCTCCCATCTCTATTGTAGATTTATCCACTTCTATTGTGTGTTGGAACTTCTTGACTCCTTTCCACTAAGTGGGGCTTTGATCCCCTTTTTTGAGTTTTTAAGAAGTTTCTTCACTTACCTTATACCTTGAATAAGAGGCCATTTATCTTACCTTGAGCAACATATCTTATGGTAGGCCATTTATAAAGTCCACTCAACATAAATATTTACATGTGTTGTGATAAGTTTTTTATTGTAAGCTTCTAGGCTAGTTTGAAAGTGTTTACACCATGCCAAGGGTGTGTTTCATATGATGTGGAATGTATGGTGAAACCCTTGCCCCTTGTTGCATATTACATTATTTTAATTGATTAACATTTGGAGAGCTTACTATAGGTGTAATAATACTATACAAGGTTGTAGTATCATTTCCCATCGTATTTTTCTAAGGAAAAATCTCCAAATTTGAGCGTTGCAAAATACAATGCTAAAAGGAGCATCATGATTGTTGTCAGTCTTATGTCAACTTTGCTTCATCTTTTTTGACACGTCTTTTAAAACACAATGCTAAAAGGAGCATCATGATTGTTGTCAATCTTATGTCAACTTTGCTTCATCTTTTATGACACATCTTTTAAAAGTGATTGTCTTAGCAATGAAGAATATGACACAAAAAGTTGCCCACGTCACATCACTATTATATTGCTTTGAATATTATTGCAAAAAAAATACTAACCAAGTTACTTTTGCATCAAGTCTACACCATATGCATGTACATTGCATCACATTGCATCAATATAGGTGTATATATTTCATACGGGGCATTATTGTTGCTTCCTCGTGAGGCACACTAGCATAAGTATTTATCAAAATACATAACCTTTGATTATTTTGTATCATATTTATATTTATGTCTTATTAGTATCATGACACCATGTAAGCACTATGTATGCATTGTTATTCTTTTCTGCATCATATTAACATTGTATTACATCATTTATGTGTCCTATTAATTATTATTCCTTCTGTTAGTTGTATTATATTAATGTCTCTTTAGTATCATAGTAGTCTACATTTTAGATCAAATTATTATCAAAATTAGATATTTAAACATGACAATTATAATACGTTAATTATTAATGTAGTATTATTATTTATTTTTATTATTATTAATTTTAATATAATTAACACTACTATTACTACTAATAAATTTTATTAATTTAATAATAATTAAAATATTATTAACTAATAATAATATTTTTTTACCATATTTAATGAAAATGATGATTAACATAAATCTATTTTACTAAGACAAAAATCATGTATATAATACCCCACTTATTGGCAATGAATTTCGTACATTGAGATGCAAATTCCACGTATCCATAAATAAAGTATAAAATTTTACTGAAATAATTTAATTTATTTTAGATCATGGAAATAAAAAGGCATGTATATATAAACAGAATGATGAATTTTGAAATTAGATCATAAAGGTAACTGTGGTGCATTGTCAGTTTAGGGAAATGTCAACTTTGTGTACAAAATAATATGATTTATTTATTTTTTATTTTTTCTTAGATATAAGGAAATGAAATGAAGTTGATACCATATGTTGATTGAATTATATGTATGTAAGTGGCACATTTATATGTAAGGGAAATGTAACTCTTATATATAATAGTATGAAAAAATTTCTACACATATAAGGAAAGCAAAGAAATGATATTAGAAGTTGATTGAATTATTGTTAATGCTTTCTTCATGTTAAATTTTCTTGGATATTTCACTGGAATAATTTGTCACAATAGATCTAATAAATTACTAAAATATTTTATGAAGAGGTAACTTTCCTTTCAGATTTATGATTCTTCAATTACTATTTTCATAAAAAACAATTGAAATGCAAGAAATGGAAAATAGAAATAAATACACACACCATCGACAAAAGATACAAGTTTTTCTTTGGGAAACCCTTTCAGGAGAAAACCTAGCTAAAAGGTAAGGTTGTTATGCTCTCTTTTCGATGTTACGGAAAACATGTAAGTACAAAGAAGAGGCGTTTTCTATGAAGTTACATGAGACCTATGGCTTGTAAGGTTGCTACATAATCCTAATCCCACTACTTCCCAATCCCATTTTCTCTACTCAACTATCGAACATAATACAATAGCATAGAATGGAACACCTACTTTTCCTAGCATCTTGGTATTTAACAGAGTCCAATAGCCATATAGGGGTAATGTTTGACTTCCTCAACCCTAAACTAGTGATAAGTTTCTTGTACATTCTAAAGAATTATTTAAATACAGCACATGATTAGCCCCATGTGTGAGTAAGGGGTTTGATGTGGCATCCACTCATACCATGGTGGTCAACTAGGTAGGTCAATCTGTGAGAGGCATAACTTTTTCTTACAAGCTTTTCTTGAGACAATTCTTGCATTGTGGGAAAGGTATCTATGTGTAGAATACCGAATCTTAGTCCATAGTAAGTTTTCTAACATAAAAGGTTGTCATTTAAGGCCTCAAGATGACTCCATAATTTTTTCTCCTACAATTTTCCAAAGTAGGACTATTGTTAAACATGACTCTACAAGATGATTCCTCCAATATTTCCATGATGAAAGCAATAAAATATATGACAAATATATGATCCAATCTAAATCACCTATCCTCATTCTATAAAAATATAATATCATCTATAAATACTCATCCTCATTCTATAAAAACATAATGAAAAAAATCATCATTCTATAAAAACATAATTAAAAACATGAGTTCAATAAAATAAAAAATAAAAATGGTTAACTTGTATGTAAGTTAAAAAATTATTACTTCAATTGATTCCTCTCAAATATTTTTGTCATCACAATAATCCTTGTTCATCATCATCTATGAATTATGATTAAACATTAATATTCATGTCATATAACAAATAAGCATAATGAAAAATATAATATATTGAAATCAATACATTCTAAATTTCATTAAAATATGTAGGATAATTCCTACCACAGTTAACATGCTCAGATGTACTATGGTTAAGATATGTACTTATGTACATTTAAGTAAAACCCATATTGAGTGTATTGTATTAGAAAGTGACGATCCAAGTTGCGCTAATGAACCCTTATATTTTGACTATTATGGTCATGTGGTGCTTTTATGGAAGAAAGAGTTTTTTTCAAACTGGAAAGGGAGAAATAGGGAATGAATATGAGCTCATGTTTTTGACATCTAATTTTTGGGATTAAAAAAAATCAAGTAAATATTGTAAATAGAAAATGAGTTTTTTTCAATTTGAAAAGGGAAAAATAGTGAATGAATATGAGATGATCCTGTTAACACCTAATTTTTGAAATTAAAAAAAATCAAGTAAATATTGTAAATAGAAAATAAAAGGTGTTGGACTATGAAGAGACATTGATAGATGAATCCCAATAGTCTCCCTCTAGTTATATATATATCCATATTTTCTGTTAATAAAAAAAACACAATTCATTTGTGGAATTACCCTCATAACCTAACATGATATCAAAGCACAAGTCCCAATTTTAATTTCCTACCTTATAATTCTGGCTAGTTTCCTTCCATTAAACTAAACTCCGCCCCTTTGTTCTCTTTCCCGAGTTTCTGTGCCTTTCGAAAATTCTTTGGAAGTCATTGAACGGATGGTCTATTCATTAAATTGAGATTGGACGAGTATGGAGACCATGCGGTTGAATGTGTGAGATTGTATTTTGAGCGTTGCGTTGAAGACCGAACGACTTGACTACAATGAGCTACGAGTGTTCTACTATGTGACGGTGAATGTTGTGTGACATTAAATGCAATGTAGGATGGTGTATATGCTCCAAGGAGAAAGGTATGATCTTCATTGCATATGGTGTAATAAAAATGGTCAGGATGCTTCCACATGTAAACTATCACGTGACAGGACTAGACAGGAAAGGGATGAAGGGAAAGGAAAATCATCAGATAAATGGAAAGGAAAAGCACTCAAGTTTACTCATTACGTTGTGGAACATTGTAAAATTGGAGTAACTAAAGACTTATTTAATGCTTCACTTGATTATGGAAAGATGCTTGGTTGCTTCATTTAGGAGAAACTTGCCACATGACTTTTATAAGAGATTTATTTGAAGAATTCACAATAATGTTGATAGAGCAGTCTACTTTGAAGATAAGTCAAAACTCAAGCCATCATAGATTGGCACCATAACGCTCAAATTATCTAGTCTTCCAAACTTTCTTCTACATGATGTATTCTACCTCTCGGAGTTGAGGAGAAACTTGTTGTCTTTGGTCCTGTTGTAGCAGCTACAACCATCCTCCAAAATTTTGCCTATGCTTCGATTATGGAGCCTTCTTTCCTATCCACATGAGCTTATCTTGAACTGATTTAGGTATTCATGATTTAATTGAGACTTATCTTTCTCATTTGTGCTTGTGTTTTCTTGTTTCCACACTTAACTGATCTTTCTAACTCACAAGCTAATCGCCTGACTTGGTCTTATAATAATTCTAGGCTTTCCTCTAGAAACTGTGCAATTACCCTCATAATAATTCTAGGCTTTCCTCTAGAAACACAATTCATTTGTGGAATTACCCTCATAACCTAACATGATATCAAAGCACAAGTCCCAATTTTAATTTCCTACCTTATAATTCTGGCTAGTTTCCTTCCATTAAACTAAACATCGCCCCTTTGTTCTCTTTCCCGAGTCTCTGTGCGTTTCGAAAATTCTTTGGAAGTCGTTGAACGGATGGTCTATTCATTAAATTGAGATTGGACGAGTATGGAGACCATGCGGTTGAATGTGTGAGATTGTATTTTGAGTATTGCGTTGAAGACCAAACGACTTGACTACAATGAGCTACGAGTGTTCTACTGTGTGACGGTGAATGTTGTGTGACATTAAATGCAATGTAGGATGGTGTATGTGCTCCAAGGAGAAAGGTCTGATCTTCATTGCATATGGTGTAATAAAAATGGTCAAGATGCTTCCACATGTAAACAATCACGGGACAGGACTAGACAGGAAAGGGATGAAGGGAAAGGAAAATCATCAGATAAATGGAAAGGAAAAGCACTCGAGTTTACTCATTATGTTGTGGAACATTGTAAAATTGGAGTAACTGAAGACTTATTTAATGCTTCACTTGCTTATGGAAAGATGCTTGGTTGCTTCATTCACGAGAAACTTGCCACATGACTGTTATAAGAGATTTATTTGAAGAATTCACAACAATGTTGACGGGGCAGTCTACTTTGAAGAAATGTCAAAAATCAAGCCATCATGGTTTGGCACCATAAATCTCAAATTATCCAGTCTTCCAAACTTTCTTCTACATGATTTATTCTACCTCCCGTAGTTGAGGAGAATCTTGCCGTCTTTGGTCATGTTGTAGCAGCTACAACGACCCTCCAAAATTTTCCCTATGCTTCGATTTTGGAGACTTCTTTCCTATTCACATGAGATTATCTTGCATTGATTCAGGTATTCATGATTCAATTGAGACATATCTTTCTCATTTGTGCTTGTGTTTTCTTGTTTCCACACTTAACTGATCTTTCTAACTCACAAGCTAATCGCCTGACTTGGTCTTATAATAATTCTAGGCTTTCCTCTAGAAACTGTGCAATCCTTGAGCGCAGGAATCCTTGATGATTGGAATTGTATAGTCATGGAAGGCAGCCGAGCACTAAGCCTAGAAACTGCGCAATCTCTCACTGAGCTCAGAAACTACGCAGTGCACTGAGCTAGAAAGTTGCCTAGTTCCCCAGAATTGCAGAGTCTTTCCAGGCAGTGTGCATGGAAAGTTTCCACGGAAAAGAAATAAAAAAATCTAAAAGGAGAAAAAAGCATCCCTAGAAAATAGGGATCCATTATTAGTATCCTGAAGGAGGCACACTCACTATTTTAGAAACTTCTACCAAGTGTCGCTTTTTCCTTGATTTTAGGCATGCACATCATAAACCCTAATTCGCTCAAATCTATTTAATCGACCTCTCTAGAGATCATTTTCACATTCAATCTTAGAGCTGTAGAATTCTCGAGAAGATCAAGGAACCTTCGGTAAGATCATCATCACTTTTCGGGGTGAGTTTCAATTTTATTGTCTTTTGGCACATTTTCCGTCGCTTTTTGTCGTTTCGTTTGTGGTAGTGTTGTTTTGCTTATTTCTCTTCATGGTTGCTGGTGTTTCAACTTATTTTAGCTTGTAGAAGTATTTTTATAAGTCATCGATTTCCTTTCACAAGTTTCACATCGATTTTCTTATTTTTCACCGATGGTCATTGTTCTGGCGACTCTCCTCACATACTTGATTTTCCTTCTATTTGTTTAGTTTTTGCACTTGATATATATTGATTCATTCATATTTAGTCAAATATGCACCAAATCTCACATCATCACTTAGTTCTACTAGTTTTTCACACTTACACTCGGTAGATTTGCACTTTCCTTGGCCAGATTTTGTGTTTCCTAGCTAGGCACTACGCAATCCTAAGGCTCAAGACGAGAGCTTGGCCTCTGGAATTGTGTAGTTCATAGTACAAACTGGTCCAACTGTGCATTGTGCAGTTCCAGGGCTCAGCCTATCACCTTGGCTGCTGAGACTCCTTGAATCTATGGTCACAATTAAGATGTCTCAGTTTTTTATATATTTTTTCTTTTCTCGAGCCTGAGTGTTTGGTATTCACATCAATCCATCATGGGTCACATCTAATTTTGGTAGTAATAGTGTGGATTCAATAATTGACTTCTTTTGTCCCTCGTATTCACGTCAATTCATCATCGATTACATCAAAATTTGGTAGAAATCGTGTGGATGTGTGGGTCCGATTTCGGTTGTCTGGAGAATACTCTGGTGATATAACGACGAGATTTTTTGAATATTTTTGGGTAGAGTTTTTTTTTAAGAATTTTTTAATTGATTTTATTTGAAATTCTATTAAAAATGGAATATAATTTAAACAATCTTCTCATATATATAAAGTTTGCTTACCTTGTATATCAACCACATTTATTAAAGTGGTTGTGCTAGTTCTTAAGCCCTCGTATTAACATCAATCCATGATCACATCTAAAACTTTGACCCCCTCTTATTAACATCAATCCATGATCACATCTAAAATTTGTTAGAAATTGTTTAGAACCAATATTTTCCTTCCTCCCCCTCTCTTATGTCATGCAAGCTTCACTTAAGGAACCTTTGACATAGCACATCCGTTCATGGCATACTAAACAATACCCTTAATTTGACTACATATTGGAAAATACCTCTAAAAATCACATTATTGAACCCCCTACCAATACAAGCCCAATACACCTTCCCAATTTAAAAATCCCCTCCTTTCACTAGATATTGTAGGTATCGATTTTTTTATTAACATTTTCTATACCCCTTTATACTTTTTCATTAACTTTGAGCTCCATTTTTTATACCTATCAATATAAAAACCCTTTACCCCCTATTATATGCTAAATATATTATGTCATTTTTTCCTCAATATATATCCCCCAATATGAATGCATGTGTTATGGTATGGCTCCCCCAGCGAAGCCCCCGTGTCTTATGCACATCATTCCATCATGTATCACATCCATTCATTACCTAATAGTGTAGATATCTGCATCACATTGTCTGGAATAATAGATTTTGAGAATATAATAATTTAATTTTAAGGCGAAGATCAAGTTAAATATCAAATTGATTGATGGGATTATTTTGTTTATGGGACAAGAGACTTGCTTCTATGAGTGATTTGATTACTAAAATCAAAAAAGGTGTACATAATCTACCGCCTCTAGAGTTGAACTTGCTACCTCTTGAGAGGAAACACATGTTGTTAATCGTTAAGCCTGCTCAGTCCATTAGGGTAGGCCGAACCAAGGATGTTTGGCTATGAAAAATATGTGTTGATGACTATTGGGGCCTAGCCAAGTCTGAAACTTCGTTAACCTTTCTAGTGTGGCTTGTTGGCATTTGTGTTAGGCTCGAGACCATAGGGGTAGTCCCTTCAACTTGACCTCGAGCCTCCTCAGTGATAGGGGACAGGTCTACCAATTCTCTTGATATGAAAAAATAAAAATAAAAAATTAGGCCCACTCAAGTTGTACACTTATGAAATGTACACCAAATTATTGGTTTGTGTGGGGTTTACTTCTCATTGGGTTACTTTTTCAACTCTCATGGCAGCGTTTGAGTGTGATAGCCATGTGTGGGGGCGTTGGGACGAAAACTATCCCGCAGAGTGTCTAGGCTCGATTGAACCTTACACCATTTTAATAATAACATCACACAAGTGTGTAAATTGTTTTTCCACTTAATATTAAGACGAGTTAGCCATATATATATAATAGTTAGCCTAGTTTAAATATATATAACATGCTTATTTAAATTCGAATTTGCTTAAATTATGTAGTGATTTTAATTTAGAAATATAATTTTCGCTAAATTATAAAGAAAAATTATGAAAGTCCTTTAATAGAGATAGATAACTGCAAGTAAATCTGGTTAAAACTTTTTTAATATAAAAATATGAAAAAATAAAAATAAACCCTTTTTCAACCATCTATGACCATCGAGTAGATTTTATTAAGATTCCCTGAGCATTATGACAACTCTAGTATAATTGTGATATCCAAGAGTCGACTCCACTCCCCTCTCGTTGATCGTCGCAAATGTCGCAAATAAAAGTCTTTATGAAAATATTAATGAGTTTGTTGAAAAAGTTTGTTTTAATGAAATTATGATGCAGATGTACCGTATATCATGGAAATAACTACAATAATCATGGAAAGAGGGGTTGGTTCAATTAATGTGACGATGAAAGAAGGAGGTTTTGTGTACATATAAATGAAAGAGGGGTTGATTCACTTAATGTGATGATGAAATTAGAAGGTAGTGAAAACGGTTTGTAATGTTGTTATTATGATCCTATTATTATGATATTAGTATAATGTTGATATTATTATGATATTATTTAAATTTTTAATATAGTGTTTTTTAATAAAATAAATGAGCTTTTAAAATGTAATAATAATAATAATTTAAAGATTATTTGATAAATTATATTTTTAATAAAAAAATTTATTTTTTTATACAATAATGAAGAAAATTTTATTTAATTTAAGGTAAAGTATACTTATTGGGTTATTTAACTTAAAAAATAACTTTGATTCATAGTAATACAAGTTGTATCAAATAATATTAGAAGTTTTATCTAATCTTAATTCTTGTGTTTTTCTCTAGATTATCTAATGAGATGATGTGAAGATTTCTTTCTCAAATTCCATAAATCATTTCTTCATTATGTAAAAGATCATTCCTATAATACTAAAGCTCATTGAACATAATGAGAATAATGACTCTCCTTTCCAACGGTATCTTTAGGGTGCCTATTTATTCTTTTTACTTTTCCACATCGATCCAACCCCCTTACTAGTCTTTCTTGGGAGGATAGAAAGTTGATTAACCTAATCTAGAGAGGTTATGTGAAGAGGTTCTTCTTCATTATTATCTCCCATCTCTGTTGTGAATTTCTCCACTTTTGTTGAGAGTGGCACTCCACTCATTTCCATTAAGTGGGGCTTTGAGCTTTTTTTTATGAGGTTCTTAGAAGTATCCTCCCTTACCTTATACCTTGGATAAAAGACTATCAAATGACCATACTCATATCATGATTGACATTTGAAGGTCACTTGCTTGTAATCTAGTTTTGCTTCAACATTTTTCATAGTACCTTGAGCAACATATCTTATGGTAGATCATTTATAAAGTCCACTTCAACATAAATCTTTAAATGTGTTGTGATAAGTTTATTATTGGTTGATGAGGTGTGGAAATGAAATTTACTTAGGGAATTTCCAATAGAGGATTTGAAAGCTTCTAGGTTGTTTTGATAATGTTTGCACGATGCTAGGGGTGTGCTTCATATGATGTGGAATGTAAGGTGAAACCCTTACCTCTTGTTGCATATTACATTGTTTTAGTTGATTGACATTTGGAGAGTTTACTATAGGTGAAATACTACTATAAAAGGTTGTGATATCATTGCCCAATGCATTTTTCTAAGGAAAAAATCCAATACCAAAAGGAGCATCGTGATTTGTGTAAACCTTGTGTCAAATTTTCTTCATCTTTTTTGACACATCTTTTAGAAGTAATTGTCTTAGTGATGAAGAATATGACACAAGAAGATTGCATACGTCCCATCACTATCATGTTGCATTGAATATTATTGCAAAAAAATACTTAGCAAGTTACTTTTGCATTGAGTCTACACCATATGCATGTACATTGCATCATAAACTAGGAAAATACTAAGAGGGGGAAATCAATATATTAACACCTTTAATAATCATTAGTCAATTGAACATATTCAATAGGACAATAATATACCAATCACATAAAGCTTGAACACTATAAGTTTACTTGGAAACCCATAGTGAAGAAAATCACAATTTTTTTTTTATTATGACGTAAAAGTAAGCACTGACTCCAAATTACATCAAATTATGTAGCACTAACCTAAAGGAGGCTCCAACCCCCTTTTCTTTGCAAACATTAACTCGTTGGAAGCACCAACTCCTTGAATTTTACAAGCGCCAACCTGAAGGAGGTTTTAATTCCATCGATTTGCAAGCACCTACTTGCTCAACCATTTAGATCCCTCTTTCATCAATTTTTCAAACTCATATCTAAATATTTTTAATTAAAGTTATCACTGATACAATAGATAAATCTAAATCAACTTCTCCTTTCTCTGCAACTGCCTATCGTTCTCTTATTCTCATATTCAATTAAGATTCTTCTCCACTGATATTTTCCTTGATGTAGTTTATCTGCAATTCAGATCTTAACACTGTAGATTTGAGTTCTTCCAACTCACATCAACTCCAAGTCTTGGTTAATCATGACATCCAACCCCGGCACTGCACCTCTTTTCAACTCTATTTTAGTTTTGTATCAATCTTCAAACAACACCAATTAGTCCTCTATAGCACAACTTCCCTCTCATTTTTCTTTTCAGACACACACTCTTTTGCCTATTCACTGCACTTCTACACATCATTTTGCATAGGAAATACTACATCTTACATTGCTTTGTTTCCCTTTTATAGATGCTGCCAACATGTAATTTAATTTATTCCATCCACTTTTACTAAATTTGGCATCCACAACAAACTTTATTCCTTTAATAGAATTTTGGCACCCGAATGCCAAATTTATGTCTTGTAGCCCCTAGTGGTTAGCTTCGTGGTGCATATGACCATGGGACTAAACCAAAGGTTTAAGCCCTAGTGTTGTGTATCCCTAGACCACTGCAGACTACTCAATGGTTAAACCACCAACACCTTTTGAGGCTTGTTAGTAAATCTGAGTGTGGGTTGGAACATCACTTTTCTCCCCTTGCTTGTATAAGCTTTAACAAGAGGGGGGTTTTTGTAATTTTTCATAGATGCGACTTAATCAACCCTCACCCTTTTAGTGTGCATCAAGCAATCTCATACACTAATAAGATTTGATGGAATAAACCTCACTTCGGGGACACCTTGTCCTTCTTATTTTTAATTGGGGCAGGGGGTGGGGTTCGAAGTCCTTTATCATATTCACCCATGTAACATGGTTCCACTGAGATTAGTCAGGATCACTTTCTTGTTGCTACCGAGTGGCTTATAGATGATTTCCCATGCCATGTACACATCATTATTGTGTCACTCTCTACCATGTGTCATATACCACATCACCACCATGTGTCACTCGAAAAAGGGCCACTTAGCCACCCAAAACATCAAAATCTACCTGCCACTTGACCTCACCTCAGTGTGCTACTTCAAGGCCACCTGAATTCCACCTATGTTGGCCTACTTCTCACTGCACATTATTTTGTGTGCACATCGGTTAGAACATGTGGTCTAATAAGCACCTAAGTGCTAACTATTGAGCTTCTCGTGACTAGTGGTTGTGACCGATGACCTTGTCGCTCCACCACTCATTTCTCCACTACTCATCACTCGTCCCACTACCCCTTATAGTATACCTAGGGGGTAATATGGGGTACAAAGGGAGGTACCCAATGGAATAATATGATGTAATGATTAAGGAAGATAAATAAACGGGCCATAGTTTATAAATAAAGTGATATAATCTATTTTCATATTTCTTTGGAATATTTGACATTTTAATATATTTGCAGGCTAGATCTAATACAAGTGGTATCAGAGATCTTTCTCGGGCCAAGCAAGGAGTTTTTCTGTTTTTCATTTTTTGCAGGAATTGTTTGGGCGACGAGTTTGCAGATCATATCCGAAATTTCTTGTACAAAATTTGCAAAGAAAAATAGAATATATGAATTCCTTGTAAAAATATACCTAATTTAGAAAAAATATCAATCGAATAGGAGTCCGAATGAGGCGGATATCGCTGATTTAAAATCAGTTGTTTTGCATAAATTTTTCTAACGACAATTTGTGGGCGGTGACTCTCTAGTAATCTTTTGTAGTTTTTGTGGGGAATTTTCGAAAAATAATTGAATATTTGAGATCTTTTTAACAAATCACCCAAATTAAAAAGAAGAAGAAGAAGAAGAATCGCCCTAATCGAAGTGTGTATGAGGGAGATATTGTTGATTTAAAATCATTCGTGTTGTAGAAAAAATTTTGACAATAATTCGTGGATGGTGACCATCCTATCATTTTTTGTAATTTTTGTGCATAATTTCAGAAAAATAAAAATAAAATAAAATAAAAATAAATAAATAAAATTATTGTATATATAAGATCCTCTTAAAAAATCACCAAATTTCAAAAACAAATTGGTCGAATCAGATTCCAGATGAGGGAGATATCACGAATTAAAAAGTAGCTTTTTTTTCAAAAAAAAATTGTGATCGCGGGACAGTTGCAACATGAATCTTGAGTTTCCAGAGTGCCCAGATCGAGATTTCAACCACAATGAAAAATGCAGAATGGTTGTTCCATTTTTGAAAATATGCTATAATAATGATTTTGATCCATATTGACCAAGTTGTAGCCATTCTAGATTTTCCACATAAAGTAGGTAAATTTTTTCAAAACTCTCATTCTTCTTCATGGCTTCTACTAAGATGTGTTTTAGAGGAAAATATGATGGCCCTACTATTGAATAATTCCTAAAAAGGGAAAGGTCAAAATGTCTGATATTTTGGAAAAATTTAGCATGGATTCTTTTTAAAGATGAGGTTTCCATATGATGGGACTCACTTGACAAAAAGAAGTTGGTAAGCCTTTGCGATGAAGAATTTGAAAAAAACCTTTTGGACGAATGGTCTCGTGCTAGAAAAAGAGATAATGAGAAACATTAAGGGTTATTTTCTGCTAGTATCTCCTTATTACATGTTCATGGATATATTCAGAAAGAGAAGATCATTGTGTCTATCAATCCTAGTTGCCAACATAATTTTTTCAATGTTAATTTGGCAAAAAAATTGCAAGTTCCAACAAAACACATTGAAAACACACAGGTTGATAACGAGGATGTTCAAATTTATAAATATTTGAAGATTTTTATGGATAAGTATGTGTTGCATTTTGATTTTTACACTTCAGATATGGATACTGTGGATGTTGTTTTGGGATACCCTTGGATGCATTATGTTGGTACTGTCAATATTAATGTGTAGAAGAAATTCTTGAAGCTCTGGTATAAAAACAAGAAAATTACATCGCAAGATATTTGCATTAGTAAACAAGTAGGGTCCAAGGAGGCCCAAGAAGAAAATGATATAGGTACTAAGATATCAGATATGGAGTCTGTAGAATTTTCTCTATAGATTAGCTAGCTCCGATACCATGTAGAAATTCTACAAATTCTCTACATATCTCGCACTAAGATCATGTAGAAAATATAACTGTAGATTAACCCGATAATGCAATATACCAAAGCAAATACTATAATCTACTTCTACTATCAATTTTCTTTGTGGAAGCTTAAAGATTGAGTAAGATCGAGCTGAACAGATATAACCATAAGAAGAAGAATCAATACACATGAAACACAAAAAATACTCAGGGGAAAGCCTCAGCTAAAAACCCCACTATTTGTATTATCATACAAGGTGGAAATTCATCATAATAATACAAAGCCTTAGCTCTCACAGCTAGCCAGCTCTCCTTACAATCCTCCTGGATGCTCACAGACAAACAAGGCTTCTCACAAACCTTCTCCTCTGCCCTCCAAGCCTCCTATTTCCTTGTGCAATTTCTCTAGGTGATCCTCCTGTTACCAAGTGTAACACTGATCTCACACCTTGTAAAACTGCGCAATCGTCAAGGAACCTTCCCTTGACTGCGTGGATGAGTTTCCTTTATAGGAAAACACATGCAACTGATACTAACCTATCCTTGACATTTAGCTCAACTGGGTCTTTCTCAGAATAGACATGCATGAGTTAATGATGAGAGAATCTTCAGTTATTCTGAGTATACTAGTTGGATGCATGCATGCATTAACTGACTGAACTCACAATTAGTTCCTCAAATAGTTTGGAACTAATTTAGCTGGACTTAACTCAGTAAACTAAGCTAACTAATTACAACTCAAATATAACTCAATCTTATCTCCTTAATTAAGGGATAATTTCCTTAATTTAAGGGATAATTGTTGCATGACTTCAGAAAGGCTTCTAACTTGAATTTCTCCAACTAATTAATCCATAATTAATTAATTAATTATTTCCAAGTAGCTAGCGATACTAAATTCCAATTTAATTCACAATTTTAATTTAAGGACAAATTAAAATTGTAATATCTGGATTCTATTTTTATCATTTCTTGTTGTTATTTTCAACACTCCCTCTCAACAAGAAACGAATTCAACTCGATCCCAATCCTGAACCTTTGGAATGTTATGCATGCAACACTTCTCTCTAGTGTTGTTGCTCCAGCAACTCCAGGAATAAAAAAAACATCCAACCTGAATCAGTATGATGCATCTGTCATCAAAGTCTCTGACTGTTATTACCTCTGTCAACTGAAAACTTTGGCTTCTGCTGACTCTGCCTTTCTGCATTGTTGTCAATCCTTCTCTGCACTCTTCAGTATCTAACTGCTCTAGCCTCTATCACTTTGATGTCTTACTGCGTCAGTCCCACTGATTCCTCCTGCTACTATGTACTTTGGGCTCCTGTAGCAAGGTACGATCCATGAGATAAAACCTCTCAATGGACCTTGCCCAATTTCAACCTTCTTGGGACTATCACTGCATATCGCCCCACCTCACAGCTAGAGCTATGGCTGCATGTGATCCCTCAGCCCACTTCTCCAATTGTGGCTCCTCCACAATTGTCTAAGACTTATTCTGGGACTGCATGTTGAGAGGTAATTTACTCTCCCTCTCAACCACCAAGTCTCTAACATTTGCCTTACTCCTCAAGGCTGTGCATGCATCTTGAACCTCAAGAGCATACAGGTTCTTGACTCGTGAACCAATCTTCTTCACCTGTCTCATGGTAATGTGTCTAAGGAAAACCTTTCCCTTACTAAAAACAACATCATAGCCTTTGTCCTCCAACATCACGACCGATACCAAGTTCTTCTTCAGTCTAAGCACATACTTCACATTTGTGAAGGTGATAGGAGGTCCATGCTCCCTCTAAAAAACAACCGTGCCCACTCCTGAAACACTATACCTTTTGTCGTCACTCATCTCTATGCACATCTTGAGGTCTTTCTCCTCCAAGGCACTGAATAAACTTTTATTGTCGGTCATGTGGAATGAGGCTCCACTGTCAAAATACCAAACACAACCCATCATCAATGACACCATGAATGCGATGAGGGTAAAGTCCATTTTGAACTGAGAGGCTAATTCCTCACCTTCCAATCCTTCTGAGGATCCCTTCTTGGACTCCTTTGATGGGAAATTAGTCTGATAATGTCCCATCTCAATTTAAGTATGATATAAATTTGATTTTCACCTACAACCTCGAACTTCAGACTTTGAATTCTCTTTTTTTTTTTTTTTTGTACTTCGAATTCTCTCCTCCATATACTGTTCATAGCTGTGATAAACTAGGCTCCAATAAACTTGGCTCCGATAGCATGTAGAAATTTCTCTATAGATCAGCTAGCTCCGATACCATGTAGAAATTTTGCAAATTCTCTATAAATCTCGCACTGATATCATGTAGAAAATATGACTGTAGGTTAACCCAATAATGCAATATACCAAAGAAAAATACTATAATCTACTTCTACTATCAATTTGCTTTTCGGAAGCTTAAATATTGAGCAAGATTAAGCTTAACACATATAACCATAAGAATAAGAATCAATACACATGAAACACGGAAAATGCTCATGAAAAAGCCTCAGCTAAAAACCACACTATTTGTATTATCATACAAGGTGGAAATACATCAGAATAATACAAAGCCTTAGTTCTCACAGCTAGCCAGCTCTCAGTACAATCCTCCTGGATGCTCATCGGCAAAGAAGGCTTCTCACAAACCTTCTCCTCTACCCTCCAAGCCTCCTATTTCCTTGCACAATTTCTCTGGGTGATCCTCCTATTACCAAGTGTAACACTGATCTCTCACATTGATCTCACACCCTGTAAAATTGCGCAATCCTCAAGGAACCTTCCCTTGACTGCATGAATGAGTTTCCTTTATAGGAAAACACATGCAACTGATAGTACCCTGTCCTTCACATTTAGCTCAACTGGGTCTTTCTCAGAATAGACATGCACGAGTTAATGATGAGAGAATCTTCGGTTATTTGGAGTACACTAGTTAGATGCATGCATGCATTAATTGAATGAACTCACAATTAGTTCCTCAAATAGTTTGGAACTAATTTAACTAGACTTAACTCAATAAACTGAGCTAACTAATTACAACTCAAATTTAAGTCAATATTATCTCCTTAATTAATGGATAATTTCCTTAATTTAAGGGATAACTGTTGCATGACTTCAGAAAGACTTCTAACTTGATTTTCTCCAACTAATTAATCCATAATGAATTAATTAATTATTTCCAAGCAACTAGTGAGACTAAATTCGAATTTAATTGAAAATTTTAATTTGAGGACAAATTAAAATTGGAATATCTAGATTTTATTTTTATCATTTCTTGTTGCTATTTTCAATAGAGTCCTTGGTGGAAGTAATAATGGAAGACACAAAATAACCACAGGCACCACAACATGTACCAGATACCACTTAGGCTCCATCATGTGGAAAATTGAAGAAAGATACACAATCAGTTAAAATTTCAGCATATCAGCACTCAAACCAGACAACAACCAGCAAGGGGGAAAGGAATTAGCAACAAGGACAACAACCCCTGCATGACACATAGAGAGGTGCGACCAGCCACCCACAACACATCGTCATGGAGAAACCACCAAAAACAAATTCCATCTCAAGCGAGAGATGCACTACTATATTGAGTGTTCACCTTTCTCGGGGATGGCTAGATGCACATGCATGGTACTAGTGGACTACTCGTTTTAGTAGATCTTATCATTTGTGTTATTCTCATGTTTTAAGGACGAAGCATGTTTAAGGGGGATGGAATGTAGTATACCTAGGGGGGATAATATGGGATACAAAGGGAGGTACCCAAGGGAATAATATGATGTAATGATTAATGATGATAAATAAATGGGCCATATTTTATAAATAAAGTGGTTAACCTGCATAATGCAAGGGACCACAAGTAGTTGTGAAATAATGTGATAAGCCCATGTTATTGGATGTATCATAATTAAACACCCATGGTATTGTATGTATGAAGCCTATATAGATGCTAGAGACTCCCCATTGAGGATGTTGAGTATGTTTTATATTGACAAGCATTAGCTTATGGAGTGATCTTCTTCCTTAAGGAGTAGTTGTATGGTGTTGCCCTACCTCAAGGGTTTTGATATTAATAAAGATTTGAAGTTATATCCTCTATTGTGTTATTTCTTGGGCATATTTTGCATTTTAATATATTTGCAGGCCAGATCTACTACACGCCTTGAGATTTTCTTCTATGCTCTCGGTGGTCTGATAAAGACCTGAGTGTTTAAGCCAAGATCCCTATGACTAGAGGTTGTGATCAGTGGCCTTTCTACCTCGCCTCACATTAGTTGTTGAACTCCCTCCTAAGCTTTATTTTACCATTTGGCATTGATCTGATGAGGGGCCTACATTAGAACCATGACCGACTAGAACCTTTCTTGAATTAGGATGCTTCAAACTGAGTTTTCTCCTTATTCCTTCGAAGTTAGGAAAAGTCCATATACGATTGGAAAGGTCTTCGAGAGGGCTATCCAATGAAGCACATTTTTTATGCTTTTGAATAGTTACATGTAGGAAAAAAATTCTTTAAATATATGCTACTAAGAAAATAACCAAGTCATCATAAGCTTAACATAAACAACCAAGACATCAATAAAAACATAAGCATCATGCATGACAACTCAAGAAGCTCCTCCTAAACTTGACATCAATAAAAACAACTGCCAACACACTCAATAATATCCCCCTTTGGCATTGATAGCATCACCACTTGACATTGCTAGTCAATGATGGATTTTGGGCTTAAATCCCACTATTGAGCTGAAGAACTGCCACTGTCTACTTGAGCTCCCCCTTTGCTTTTGAAGTGCTAATGTCTTCTTAATTCTCCTCTTGGATTTGAGATACCAACGTTTGATCATTCTCCCCCTTTGACATCAATGGAACGGGCATTTTAGCGACTCTCCCTTTGATAATTATTCTCCTAAAATCCTGAAGTGATAACCTTGGATATAACATGTTGTTGATTGTAGTTTCTATTGAAATTTAATGGTAGTTTTAGCTTAAATAAATGTATACCAATCTAAGGAAAACAAATAATACCAATTGATCATAACATTTCACCATTCTTGGATTTTCACTCTGCTCCCGATAATCTTGTACTCCTGTTGTTGATCTTAAATCTCCCCTTGAGCTGGCTCTCTTGTCTCCCCTCAAATCATACAACTATGTTGGAATTATTATTATATTTATTCAATCATAACATCATTACACAAGAACATAAAATTGCATCAAAAAAGTCAATCATCACATAAATACACAAGAACATCAAATATAAATGGTTTCCCTTGCTGGAGAAAACAACAAATATTCTTAGCTTCTTCTTCAATCTTTGATTACAATAGATTATTAGCACCAATGTTTGCCTATTCTCCCCCTTTGACATCAATGGAAAAGGTCTTTTAACTACTCTCCCTTTGATCATTATTCACCTAAAAGGTTAGAGTGATAACCTTGGATGTATTAGGTTGTTGATTGTAGTTGTTGTTGAAATTTAATAGTAGTTGTAGCTTAAATAAATTGATACCAATGCAAGGAAAAATAATAATACCAATTGATATAATTTCACCATGCTTTGATTTTGAATTTTCTCCCCATAAAATTATACTACTGTTGTTGATCTTAAAGCTCCCCCTAAGCTTGGTCTCTTGTCTTCCCTGGAGTCATAGAATTGTGTTGTAATTATGATTATATTGAGTCCATCATAACATCATTACATAAGAAATAATAATGCATCAACAAATTCAATCATCACATCAATACACAAGAACACCAAATATACATGGAAACCCTTGCGAGAGAAAAAAAAAATCTTCTTGTCTTCTTCTTCAATTTTTGATTTGAATAATTTATTGGCACCAACCAGAAGGAGATACCGACCCCCTGAAATATGCAACCACCAAATTTACTTAGGCTACAACTTGATTGAGGAACCAACCTTGGATATATGAAAGAACCAACTTGTTGTAGGCTTCAACTTGATGGAGGAACCCACCTCCTTAATCAATTTGTAGGCACCAAACTAGTAGAGGCACCAAACCCTAAAATCAATTTGCAAGCACCAACACCAAAAACCAATTTGCAGGCACCAACCTTCTAAAGGCACAAAGATGTTGGAGGCATCAACCTCCAAATATAAGTTGACCTCTCTTTCATAACATTTTCACACTAGATCCACAATATTTAAGTTAATCTACAAAAACATGTTTTCATTGTTTTTTATTTTCCTTCTAATCTTTGAAATTTCCTCTTATCTCATTAACACATTAATACTATTATCCAAATCAGCAATAGACTTTATTACCAAAATCGATCTAAACAAAACAATTCATACTCAACACTTTATCTTCATTACTCAGACTTCAGAATTACTCAAACTTCGTCATCATCATGGAAAATATTATTCATTACTTAGAATCATGGACAACATACTTCATGCAATATTGAGGTCAACATTATATTGTGGACAAGTGGACTACCCATCTTCTTCTCCTTCCATTTCAATATGCCTAATCATAGAATAAACTACACCCATGTCATGAGGTCAGAGTTTCAACCCTTATACAATAAATAGAAAATAAAGTTATGGCTTAGAAAGCTCAGTCGAGGTAGGCTCTTCACTTCAAACAAAACTCAACGCTTCAAATAAATTCGATCCTATGAGCATATATGAGTTTTTGAACCAAGAAAAAGAAAAAAAATAAAAAAAAAATAATCTTTGTTCTCAATTCTGTGATTCCTTTCTTAGTTTACATTTCTATGATGTGCCACTCCATCCATGTCCTCACAACATCACAATGTTTTGTGCCACGATTCTTGACTCTATAATTCATTTATGATTTATATAACTAGAGGGATCCAAAACTTTGTATACACCATCACCACACTACTTACACATCAGATCTCCATTTGTTGTTGCACACCACATGCACAATCCATGACCATTTGAATGTGTATATGTGTGTGTGTGTGTGTGTGTAGATACGTACATACATACATACACACACACACACACACAGATATATATATATATATATATATATATATATATATATATATATATATATACATATATATATACGTATATATATATATATATATATCTATATATATATATATATATATATATATATATATATATATCTACATATATATATGTATATATGTATATACGTATATGTACATATATATATATATATATATATATATATATATATATATATATATATATATATATATATATATATATATATACATAGTTTAGATTGGATTGAGATTGACCTAAAACTATCAGACATTTACCATAGTAAACATGTGTTTTACCATCTCTTTTGACTAACAAGATTAGTGTCGATGCCCCTGGGGGTTCAATGTTTGACCAATATGACCAACTAGAAAAACCACTTCCTTAACAACATTTTCATTAGATTTATAAATTTGTCTCTTTTAACACAAGCCGATGTTGCTATATGGGCTAGCCCCTAAATCTTCGGATACCTTTTCACTGGGAACCCCAACTTCGAAACTTTGACCAAACATCCTTTACTACACTGTTGTGGATTTTACCATCAGCCATGTCCAACATTCCTGTACCTATCTATGAGTCCATGGGTGAGATCATTTAACCAACCTTGTAAACCATCAGGGGCTATGAAGCCGATGGGATTCAGCCCTTAAGCACTCAACACTAGTCTCTTGTGACCTTAAGCATGATGATGAATAAAAACATCAATCACTGCTCTATTTCTTGTCGTGGTTCACAATGCTTGTTCCCACAAATGTTGGTCAATGGGAAGTGGTTGATAGGGCACTCCACTTTCTTATCTAACCTTCACAACTGAGGTTTTTTACCTTACCATACTAGTCAACACTCACTGCTCGTTGTTGGTTGTTCATTAGTGTGTACGACACTTTACGCTCTGATAGACTAGACTGTCATTTAGTAGTGCTACACCTTAATGAGAAAATCCCTATCTAACACCTCACTGCTTACTGTCCTCCCCTAATTTCATGTTGTATTCCCTAGTCAATGGGTGGTAGTCGATGGCCCCACCATTGTAAAACCATGAAAAACCATTAGTCATTAACACTGAAAACCTTTGCAAAAATTATCCTTGGCGCAGATCTCTAGGTTCTTCCATGTCACAGTCTTCCATATGTTAATCCACATCAACCAATTAGAGCATACCATGTCATCATCACTACCACCTATCATGCCACATTACTACCATGTGTCACCCAGAAAAGATCCACATGGCCACCTAAAAAGGCCAAATATACTTTCCACGTGTCATCTCCTTGTTGAGCCACATCATTCTACTAAGTCAAGTGTACCTTCTATGTGGCATCCATGTTACAGTTACATGGCTAGCTACATCATCTCAACCTATCACTCCACTGCTTGCTATGGTATCCACTCAAATTATGGTGGTAAATCATGATAGGTTATAACCATAGGATTGTAGGCTCAATAGTGTGGTTGGAATATTTGAACCACATGCATATCTCTTCCTCCATGCGGTTGGGATCTAGGGCTAAAATTTGACATTTGACCTTAGTTGACCGCAGATAGGAAAAGTTGTCTCTAATGTATGTTGATGTTGTGAACATATTTTTGAATGGTGTTGATTTAATTTTTCTGGGTTATTTTATATTGGGATCATTGTACTCCCTGCTGAACATTTAATGAAAATCTAATAGAAGAAGAATTACAAAGGGTTTTCCTCATAGTGGGTTTTTCCCTGGTCATTGATTGAAAATCTAGTGTCTCTTGTTGAGGTGTTGATTGTCTTCTTTTTCATTGCATTTACTGTTTTATCTTCAATTACTGTTGATGATTGGAAATATTAATTATTGATAAAATATTGCTAACTGAAGAATTGAATTGGGATAAAGTAATTGAAACAACATAGAGAAGTCTAAAATTTAAGAGGAGGCTGCAAACCTCTAGATTCCCCGTGCCGATCAATTGGGCATCATTGTGTGGATTAATTGGTCATCATTGGATAGTTGAAGGGTGGGGGAAGTTGGATTTTTGATTCCCTGTACATTATTTAACTGCTAAGTAGCTGGTGGTTGGAGGAAGGAGAACCTCTAAAGTCATTGTTTCAACTCGTAGTTGGTGTTTTATTCCTTTGAGCAATGCCCGTCAGTCTCTAGAATCTTGCTCAGGTGTGATAGCTGCAAGTGAACTTTGGATAAAACTATTTATGGTTGGTTGGAGAGTCCTTGTCCTAGACTCGAATTCGTAGACACCAGTTTTCAATTTAAGATAAGTTTTTGTACATGTAACTTGTGTTGTTGAATGCATGTGTATATGTTTGGAGTGTAAGCCAAATTTACATTGATTGTTAGAACAATGCATGGTTTACAATTATAAATTAAAATAACGAGGTTTTATTAGCTATTCCTTGAGACTGTGATTTTGTTCTAATGCCTTGTATGTATGGAGACATGCAACTATATTAGTTCTGTGGGAACTGAGTGTATTCAACCATGCAGACAGTGAAGGAGAACGAGCGCATACACTATCGAAGTGTATTTATGCGAAAATCAATCGTTTTGAAACCACTTTCTCTGCTCATGAGTGTGTGTGTGTGTGTGTGTGTGTATAGATATATTGTGGGAACATGGTGTCATGGAAACCTTAGCCTAACTCCCATAACCAGTGGAAGAGGAATCATTTGTACCAATTGGCCATTGCAAAAAGCCCGTGTGGAAATCCTTCCTTGGGACCAAGATGATGTGTCATGGAGGTGTAAAGAGGGGAAATTGAGGAGAGTGTCGGGATGATGGGACCATGATGACGTGTCCTAGAGGTCCCATCCCAGATGCGCAAAGGGGAGAAGCCGGGGTGGTAGGACCCGGATAATGTGGTGGGCCAGTACCATGGAAGAAGTAATGAGATGGGGTCCATCTTGTCATTATGCTTCTATCAACATCAGGTATGTGGTTCTGGAAACTTGATACCGCCTTCTTTGACACCCCTGCAGTGGTTTCAGAGAAGGTGATGGAGGGGTGTCAAAATGAATATGAGTCGTCGATATGGCAATGAGCAGTTTCTTATTTCCACCCATTCCAAGGGGTGACCTCCTCATAGACATCGCGCACTTTACCCTATAGAAGTTGCTTATGATGACTGCATTGTTCAAACGTGCGAGTATTTGCCCAGAAACTGTACATCTTTTATGTAGTGTGGGTTCCATTACTTGTGGTGGCATGGCATACAATAAGTCCATGACAGAATGTGATCAAAAATAAGAAGTAAGGAAAATATGAATAATTTGGAAGGATGTGACCCCTAATATATATATATATATAGATTGAGGTAATGAATTCTCTAGTTATCTATGTATACATGTAGTCAAGTTATAATACTCAGGAGTAGAAGACGAGTGGTAATCACAATTAAATAATCCAAACCCTTGAAGGGACAAAATATAAAAGACAAAAAAAAAGATTTTTTATCTGATTCTTCTAACAATAGAAGAGGAATTGGACTAGTAGTAACCACCCCAATGGGGTAAATGGGGTGTTTTTACATCTTCATATATCTTTTGTTTTTTTATCTACTCTTCCAAAAGCTTTAATTCCACATCATAATCAATTGAAATTACATTTGAGTGTTGTCCTTCTGCTTCAACGTTTGCATTCTCTTTCTCTGTCACAAAGTTGCTACCTTTCATTACATTAGCTATTATTTGTTTGCCTCTAGCATTTTCACTTTTTCTTACTTGATACAATTCTACATTTTCCTCTTCCTTTATGATAGCCTTTAGCTGTTGTCCATCTTCATAACTTGCATTACCTTAATTCTCACACAAATCCTTAGTTTCACAATCATAATTCCTTGGTCTCTTTTGATGCCTCTAACATCTCTTCCTTGTGTTGTTCTAAACCCTCCAAACAGTCGATAAAACTTTGATCAAGTCTCTCATCTTCTTTTCATCTTCTCTGAGCATTTCTCCTTTCTCTAGTTCTCAAATCAAAACTTCTTCCTTTTTCATGGATCTATGTCCATATGTAGCTCTACTAAGTTTTTCCTCTATATTAACCCACACTCTTACCTTGTGCATCACCTTCCTTTCATATAATTGTAAAATAGGCAATTTAACACTTTTTTTAAGCTTTCAACCATGTTCCATGATCCCTCTTATCAACTTCATCAAAATACTCAACATTTTAGACTTTCTCTCAATTGTCTCTTTCTAATTATTCTTGAACAACTTCTTTCACTGATCTCTTAATTTTACTATCCATATCTTTTACAATCTTGTGTACTTTACAATGTGCTTACCACATTTTCATTGTGCTACTCAAGTGTGAAATTTATCAAGGTCCAATGTGCTTTGATGGTTCAGTCGCTCATAGGTTCCTTATTTTCTTGGTGACAACTCTTTAAGTTTTTATGGAATAACACATGGCAATCCAATGCTTTTTTACACAACATGTACAAAATCCAATTAAACAAGCCACACAATGATAAAATCTTTGCAAAACACCACCAACCTACTCTTTTTCCATAATTTTTGCAGTAACATCACATTTGTGCATTTGTTCAACATCCACAATGTAATCTACATAATGTTTAATACAAAATCCAAGTATAATCAACTCCAAGTCACAACATTATGCAGTTCCAATAATGTTCAATCCCTGTCAATATTGTCTTGTGATAATGATAGTTCCAACCTCTACAGGATTCCATAGCAGTGTTCAATTCATCCAAGAATACAAAATCATCCAATGCCTTCAACAATATATAGCTTGTCCAAATCTGCATGTGCGACTCAATACAATGCATTGATGATTCACACTTTTGACAATATATAGCTTGTCCAATTTTGCATGTATGATTCAATACAATGCACTAGTGATTCACGCTTACACTTTCATGCTCTAACAACGTTGCATAATCTTCCCCTCTATTACCAAAATGATGGAAGACTACCACACCAAAAGCTACACACACAAATTAAAATTAAACAATGTAGTAAAAAAAAAAACTTTGAAACAAATAATGTTAATATTCAAAACTCACAATTTTATTCATAAAGGAATTTGGGATGTTTGCCTCTTCTTGCAAGGCCCAACAAATGCATTACACTCCTACTCATACTTAGAGAAGGAGAGATCTAGAATTCTCAAGTGATAATTCCTCTCCTATACTTTTGGAAGAAGTTAAGAAAATCCTATTTTTAGGAACCTATCATAACCTTTTCCTAAATAAAAAATATTTTTTTCTTTTTCTTTTCTTCCTTTTTTCTTTTTCTTTTTTTTAACATATTGTTTTAGGCTTTTTGCATAGTCTAGTATTTTTTAAAAATCTAAAAAATATAGAATTCTGTATAACTTCTTAGATTTGTAAAATTAAATACACAAATTATTAGCATGCCCGTACATCATAAGGGCACATGATAAAAAAAAATCAAGGAAGCTAAATGAACATGAACAATACTATGTAACCAATGATTTGGATCTTGAAGAAATAGTACACACGCTAAGGATGTGGAGGCATTATCTGTTAGGGAGAGGATTTATTTTATTAATATATGATAGTGGACTAAGATATCTATTTGATTAGTGTCGCTTGAATTCTAGAAAATCTCATTGGATGACCCTCATCAATGAGTTTAAATTCAAAATTTGACACATAAAGGGAAAGAAAAATTGAGTGGCAGATGCCCTTAGTAATAACATGTAGAATATACATATGACAATTATAAGTATTTGTGAGGTTGGTATAAAATACAAAATAAAAAATGCCCAACATTGAGATTGGCACTACCATTATGTGAAACAATGTTTAGATAAATATCCCAAGGGGAAAAAATGTGTTGAATATCAATTACCAAAGGGAATCTTGCTAATATTAAAGGGCATATTGTACATACTTGACTTAATAGATCTAAAAATACTTGTAATGGATGGGCTAGATATGAAGCCTTATATAGGACATATCGACAATCAGAAGATGATCACAACTACAAATAACATGTATTATTGTCCTATAATGAAGAAAAATATTGTAGATTATATATCATTAGATGTTTGGAGTGTCAACATGTCAAAGTGAAGCATAAGCATCTCATTGGATTATTGCATCCCCTACAAATTGCAAAATAGAAGTGGGAAGTCATATCAATGGACTTAATCACTAGTTTTCCTAAATCAACCAAACAACACGATGCAATTAAGGTGGTGGTGGACAAGTTGAGAAAGGCCACTCACTTCACTGTTATGAAGTCCACCTACAAGGAAATATAAATTTCCAATATCTTCATGAAATAATTTTTTAGACTACATGGCATGCCCAAGACCATCATATTAGACAAATATGCTAAATTTACTTCAAATCTATGGAAATATTTATTTGCAGGCCTTGGAACAGAATTGGCTTTTAATAGTTCCCATCATCTTCAAACAAATGGGAAAATAAAAACAATAAAAATGGTGTTGGAGGATACACTAAGAATGTATAAAATGCATCAACCCAAGAAATGGGAAGAGTACCAACTTCTGGTAAGCTTTTCTTATAATAATGGCTACGAGGAGTCCTTTAAGGTGAGGCATTTTAAGGCATTGTATGGCATACAATGTAACATACCAATCAACTAGAGTAATCTAGTAGGCATGATTATACTTGGATAAGATATATGCTAAAAGAATTGGTATGGGAGGTGGTAGAAATTAGAAGAATACGAAGGCAATGCAAGATCATTTCAAAAACTATGATGATCAGAACATAACTCATAAAGAGTTCAAGGTGGAAGAGCATACGTATCTTAGAATCCTACCAAAGAGGAGTTCGGTGAGAATGGGAGCGTGTGCCAAGCTAGCACAATGATATTATGAATCGTTTGAAATCCTAAAATGAGTGGGACCAGTGCCCTACATACTTTCTTTACCTCCTATGATGAAAGTACACAATATCTTCCATGTGTCCTTTCTTAAGAAATATGTAAATAATGCTAACCATGTAATTGGTTGGCTTGTGATTCAGGTGGAACCAAAAGGAGAATTATAGCTATGACCTTAACTAGAAAGAAGACTCAGCTCTAAAACCAAACCATCATGCACATCAAGGTGTAATAGAAGAACTTTGGAGCGAATGAGGCAATTTGGGAACTAGAGGATCCATGAAAAGGCATTACCCATTTTTTTATTATTGTAAATAGTCCTTGCCAGGAATAGTAAAACACCAATGATGATGTTCCTTCAAAGTGGAGGGGGTTGTAATGCCCCTTTCTTAACCCCCAAGTTTTGCAATCCGTAATTAAGACTGGTAATGTTGGAATGACCATCATGGATAGTAGATAGACTACATTTTATGCAAATATGCATTTTTATTTAATATATTACTAAAACTGAAGAAGAGAGAAGCCAACATGGATCCTAATACCTAGGCGGAAGATGTAAGGGGGATGTGGGATGTTTTCTATCTTACGTAAATTAAATGTCTTGATCCCTGATTTGGTAGTTGAACTACCCAATTGACAATAGCTGTACGAAGGAATGGAGAGCGACACTAAACAACTCTAGAGGTATGGACTACACACCCATTTTGGATCCTTTTGAGTTGATCAGATAGCTCGAGGAGGGACCCCGAATTCTCATATTGGGAGTCTACATGTGCATGAGGAGTAGAGAGAGGTAGTTGGGATGTGTGTGAATGAGTAGTAACGGTATGTAAAGAGCAGGAATTTGGTCATGTGTGTGAGAAAGACAAATAAGTGTGTACAAATAAACCAAATAAACTCATGAGAACATAACAAAACCCCATGTGGGTGTTGGGACTATATATATAAATAAAAGGAGATGTAAATCCTTTTGAGTCATAACAAACATATTTGAAGTTTTCATTTCAACTAAATTTGGTTAAGAAAGTCACAGTGGAAGCCTTTAGCCTGAGATAGAGAGCCAAAAGAATTGCTTGAATAATTGATCTTAACTAAGCATTTAAGGTAGTGAGAAAACGAGAAGAACTAGGGAATTACTGGATCAGTGAAGAAATTCCTTTGCATTATGCAAGACCATGGTGGCCTTACGATGAGTGTTAATAAGCCCTAGACAACTGGTTGTAAGGTAGCTTAGTAATTCTCGTGTGTGAAGGAGAGTGGCTTTCATGTTCTCTGCATTGATTTGAATATTGTTGAACCCTAAGTGAGTCTTTCTCTTGAGGAATCATATCTAGCTTGAGGGTGGCCAACTACAAGAAATATAGAGTGTAGCTGAGCATATGGTTGGGTGGAGAGTGACTCTCCATTCCTTAGTTTCCAACAAATTTAAGTGAATCAAATAAACATATCTATTTATATATTAATGAAATGAAATAATTGTTCCAGTGTTTCATAAATGTTGTCATGTTGGATCACTAAATATGTGTGTAATGATGAGTTGAAGTCGTGGTTAATTATGTATGATTACTGGCTATTATCTACTATTATTTCCTTTAGAAGAGGACTCTAGAAATAAAATAAAATTCTTGAAGTGTGTTATTTATGTTAAATATGAGATATATGGTTTTGTGAGGCAATATGCATAGTTGATTTGAACCTAAGTATTTTTTTGTATTTATTCTATTAGTTTGTCTAGCCATTGCTATGCTAGAAATGGGATTGAATAGACGCACTGTATCCCTAAATTGAAGTAAGAATAATGGGGCTTTAAGACACTATTTATGATAATTAAAAAATTTTAAGGATGAAAATTTATCTTAAAGTTTAGAAACCTTGGTGATCTTAATAATTCCTACTATGCAACTTGTAAAATGTTTGGTGATAGTTTTGTAAATATGTTAAAATTTCTAATGATTTTATATAACCTCTATAAAATTTTAGTGATTAAGGTACACTAATTTTATCCTATAAATTATGGGTGAATCATTTTTAGAAAAAATGGAAATTAGTGAGTCTTTTTTTTTTTAATATGGAAAATTAGCCCATTTTGCAAGCACTAGCCCCTAAAATTTCTCAGGGTGATAATTTAGAGCGATAGTTTATAGATCTCTAGATAAGGATTCTTGGGGATCCTATTCCTCAAGTGATAAACCAGAAGTGTGGCCTCTCTATTTGTGAGTTTTGAAGCTTGAAGTTTAGAGGTGTAAGCCCAAAGGAATGAGAAGAACTTCACTTAGTTGGATCAGGGGGTGGATTTCAATATTAGCCATCTCTATGATTCTTGTTCTAAGAAGATGCCTAATTTTGGTAGTGTTGTTTGACCATCTTTATAGGTTGTTGAAAATTTTAAGCCTTTAAAAGTATGTAGGAAATTTTTCTATCTTTTCAAAGTCAATTTCATACCTCTGGAATAGGACAAACATATTAACAAAAGTTTTGAATTTTGGGGATTGCCCCTTCTAATTTCAGAATAAGTTTGCAATCTGGGAATTGGATGTTTTAGCCTCAGGTCATATGATCCAACATAGCTTATGTTTAGTGAGAGATCTGGCACAATGTGTTAAGCAATGGAGGTGTAATATAAAATCTGTTAAGTGCACTGAACATGAATTCAAGATCTGTTAAGATTTGAAAGTTTGAGCATTTCAAAAAAATTAGAAAAGAGAAATTTAATGAAAAATTTAGATTTAGATGCTAGCATAAGGCACTATGTGAAAGTCATTAGAGTCCACATGGGCACTACCATATCTCAAGAGGCAACTCCCCTTGTATTGATTCACATGCATAAAAGCCATGTGGCTTTGTTTGATCACTGACTTTTTGAAATGGAAAAAAAAGACATTTAAATAAAAATATTTCTCGATGCATTGTATTGAAAAGTGAATGGATTAAGTTATCTTTCTTTGCATCCTTTGCTTTGACCATTGCAAATGTGTTAGATTTCCAATTCAAATGCAAAGTCTACCCCAACTTTGGAAGTATTGTAAAGATAAATTGTATGAATTCCATGCATGGAAGTCCATATGTGATCAAAATGGCAATGTTTGTATTAATAAAATAAAACCCATTGGTCAGCTCTACGAAAGAGAGTCTGAACCAGGAGAGTCTGGCTCTACAGAACACTCTACATTTTTCATGCACATTACACATTAAATAGAAAACATGGTTTTAGGGAAGTTAGAACAACATCCTAAGAAATAGAAGCTAATTCCTATCCTGAGGTTATGTGAACCAATTCTACCTATTCTAGGATATTCTCCATTATCTTCAACACTCCCCCTTAATGGAGAATGGGTTCACAAATATGCCTAACATCTCCCTAAACATTTGAAACTTAACTTTTCCAAGAGGCTTAGTGAAAATGTCCGCAACATTATCACATGTATTACAATATTCCAAATGGATTTCTTTAGATTGCACTTTCTCCCTGACAAAGTGGAATTGTGTATCAATATGTTTAGTCTTTTTGTGAAACACCAAATTATTGGCAAGCTTGATTGGACTCTGATTGTCGCATCTGAATGTTGTTGTGTCTGTCTGTTCTTCCCCAACATCCTGGAGAAGTCTCTGCAACTAAACTGCCTCACACGTTGTTGCACACATGGCCTGATACTCTGCTTCTGCTAAGGACAAGGAGACTGTGTTCTGCTTCTTGCTGGTCCATGTGATCACCCCAGATCCAAGGCTGAATGCATAACCTATTATAGATTTGCGATCATCTACATTTCCAGCCAAATCTGAATCTGCAAATCCTGCCAATCTAACATCAGAAGAGTTAGTGTAAATAATATCGTAATCTACAGTACCTCGTAGATACCTCAAAACACTCTGCGTTGCATTCCAGTGGCTTTCAAGTGGCTTAGTCATAAATTGGCTTAGCACACTGACTGCATAAGCCAAATCAGGTCTAGTGGTGGTTAGGTAGATTAGACTCCCAACCAGTTGTCTGTAAAGTGTTGCATCCGCCACTTTTGAGCCATCCTCACACTGCAATTTGATGTTCTGCTGCAGTGGTACCGGTGCAGGCTTACACTGATCCATCCTAAACTTTTCTAACAAGCCTTTGACATACTTTGCTTGGGACAGAAATGATTGTCCTAAATCTCTCCGGATCTCAAGACCTAAACAGTATCTGAGTTCATCGAGGTGCTTCATTTCAAACACCTGTGACATCTGTTGCTTGATTTCATCAATTAGATATGTAGCATCTCCTGTAATTATCAAATCATCTACATATAATGAAATCAACACTACGCACCCTTGTTCATATTTCATGGTGTAAAGATTAGGGTCATTCTTACTTCTATTATGGCCAGCTTGTAGAAAAAATGAATCAATTTTTTCATACCACGACCTGGGAGCTTGTTTCAATCCATAAAGTGCTTTCTTCAATCTACAAACTAAACGTTCTTTTCCTTTCTGGACAAACCCTTCTGGTTGCTCTAGATAAACCTCTTCTTTTAGTTCTCCATTCAAAAATGCAGACTTTACATCTAGTTGGTGCACCATCCAATGTTTCTTAGTAGCTAAAGCGATTAACATTCTGATAGTGTTCAATTTAGTTACAGGGGTGAAGGTTTCTTCATAGTCTATCCCTTCTTTTTGTGAGTACCCCTTTGCTACCAACCTAGATTTTAGTTTTTCTATAGTTCCATCTACATTAATCTTCAGTTTATATAACCATTTACAACCTATGGTCTATTTTCCTCAAGGAAGTTCAACCAATTCCCAAGTGTTATTTCTGATTATTGAATCATATTCTTGTTCCATGGCTGTTTTCCATTCACAACATTCATTTGCTTCTTTATAACTAGACGGTTCAACCACATTCATCATACTAGTTATAAAAGCATTTTCCCTATATCTTTTAGGCATTTGAGCTTTCCTACCTTATCTCCTATGTGGTGGGGTGGTGGTTTCAAACCTTATTCGATCATCATTTATTTCTTCTTGCTGTTGCTGTTGTTGTTGCTGTTGCTGTTGTTGTTGTTGTTGTTCATCCTCTGCCTTTGTCTGTTGCTGACCCTGATTGTTCTCTGCTTCTTCTTCCACAAAGTACGGAATGTCCCATTCCTCATAGTGCTCATCAGGTTCTTCATTATCCTGCTCATGGAATTTAACATCTCTACTAACAAAAATCTTGTGAGTAGAGGGATTAAATAATCTGTATGCTTTATATGACGAACAATACCCTATAAAAGTACATTTGATGGCTTTTGAATCTAATTTTCTTCTATCTTCCTTTGGAATGTGGGAAAATGCTTTAGATCCAAATATTCTTAAGTGTTTTACTACAGGCTTATATCCATATAATGCTTCAAAAGGAGTTTTAGACTCAAGACTTTTTGTAGGACTCCTATTTTTCAAATAAACTGCAGTATTCACTGCTTCAGCCCAAAAACCATTCAAAAGATTCTTACCTTTCAGCATACTTCTAGCACATTCCACCAGTGTTCTGTTCTTTCTTTCTGTTACTCCATTCTGCTATGTAGTATGGGGTACTATAAACCGCTGCAAAATTCCATGATCTTCACAATATCTGATCAGCTCATCCTTCCTCTATTCTCCCCCTTGATCAGAGCAAGTAATTTTTATTTGTTTCCCTGTTTGTCTTTCATTCATATTTTAAAACTTCTTAAAGTATTCGAATGCATGGCTCTTTTTACTTAAGAAATACACCCAAGAAAACTTTGTACAATCATCAATAAACAGTAGGAAATACAGTGCACCTCCTAATGATTTTGTCTGCATGGGTCCACATAGATCTGTGTGCACTAATTCAAGTATATCCCTCTGTTTCTTTTCTACATGAACAAGGAATTCTTCTCTATGCATTTTTCCTAATGTGCAAGCATCACAATCATTATGTACTTGCTTTAGCATAGGAAGATCTCTCACCATTTCCTTCTTTTGTAGTAACAACAAGTCATTGTAGTTGATGTGGCCAAATCTCTGAGGCCAAAGCTCTTCTGTAGTCAGGCTCGCTGCTATCAATGCTCGAACTAGTGCAGGTCTTACATCCAACTTGTACAGACCTCCTGTTCAGATTCCTATAGCAATTGTCTTCATGCCATCTAGCAGATCTTTAATGTAACAGTTAGATTTTAAAAATTCAACTTTCAAATCTTGATCTGTAATCATGGATACAGAAATCAAGTTCTTTGTTATACCAGGCACATACATCACATTATAAATTTGTTTGATATTACCATTAGGTAGAATGACAAAAACTTTCCCACACCCTTTGATTTGATGACTTTTGTCATCACCTAGGTAAATCTGTGCGCCTTCATTGATTTCTTTAAAATCCTCAAGCCAATGCTTATTCCCTGTCATGTGTGTTGACGCTCCTGAATCTACATACCAGATGTCTGCATCAACATTTTCATCATGATCTACCATGAACAATCTGAAATTCTGCACCTGATCACCATTCACGAGATGACCTGCATGTCTTTTCTGCTTCTGCTGTTCTTCATGATATTTCTTTTTCCTGCACTCCCTAGCAATATGACCCAATTTTCGCAATAAAAACATTTAGTTTCAGAATAGTTTTTATTAGGATGCATACCTTGAGTCTGATTTGGCCGTTTCTGTGAACTTGCTCCGTTTTGCTATTATGGACCTCCTGTCCCTTTGTAGAAGTTTTTCTTTGCCATCAATGCAAGATCGGCACTCTGGGGCTTCAGGGCCAATCCCCTTTCCTCTTCCTGCATCAATATACATGTCAGCTCTTTAAAATGTGGGATCTTCTCTCTGGCATTTATCCCAATGATGAACATTTGATAATCATCAGTGACACCATTCATTGTAATGGTTACAAAATCTGTATTGTCAACTATAAGACCAATGTCTACTAGTTTGTTCTTCAGATCCTTGATCCTTGCTACAAATGAAGCAATTGTTTCATTCTCCTCCATCTTCAAGGATAAGATCTTACTCTTGAGGAACAGAAGACGATTTGAATTCCTGATCTCATACAACTCCTTCAGAATTCCCCAGATCTCGTTAGCTGACTTACCTTCTCTAATGTGCGGTATAATGTAGTCTTTCACTAACATATTTAACATTGTCCTTGCTCTACTTTCTCGTTTCTCCCAATCTGGGATTGATGCTGATCTAGTCGCGGGCTTCGGCTCATCCCCATTCACAATCGTCCAAGCACTCTGCGCTTCTAGCAGAGTCTGCATCTTAAACTTCCAATTTGCATAATTGGAACCATCGAGCTTGTTATGCTCGTTCATGCATGCTTCAAATATATTGTTATTCATCTTGGTGATTTAGAAAAAAAACAATTTCGACAGGTAAAAGATGTTAAATTTACCCCAGATTTGTGACAGAGACAGATCATTGTTCTTCAATGTTGTTTGATCTCACAGCACACCCGCTGATCACCGTGGCTTCCTTCTCAGCCTCCAGACAACCTTCTGTTGTCAGCTACAGCCTTGTTCTTGGCTTCCCCATATAGTCACAGCCTTGTTGTTGGCTTCCACTATCATTGCAGATATGCCTGTCTTTTCTGCGATGTTGTCGCAACTGTACACGTCTTTCTTGCGACGAAAAAAAAAAATATGTGCGAAGGAGCTACAGTGCACTTGTCGCAAAGGTACACTCATAACTAGCGACGATTTCGGATTCGTCGTAGTTATCCTCCTCACAACTACGATGATCTCGGTTCAAAGAACCACCCACCAGCCAGCGTACAGGTTCCTCAGCCCTGACGCTCTGATACCATGATAAAAATGGCAATGTTTGTATTAATAAAATAAAACCCACTGGTCAGCTCTACGAAAGAGAGTCTAAACCAGGAGAGTCTGGCTCTGCAGAACGCTCTACATTGTTGATGCACATTACACATTAAATAGAAAACATGGTTTTATGGAAGTTAAAACAACATCCTAAGAAATAGAAACTAATTCCTATCCTGAGGTTACGTGAACCAATTATATGAAACCAGAAAAAAGACACATAAATCCAATTTCATTGCCTATGGAAAATACAGATAAATAATTGAAGTAAATGCTTCAACAATCAATGATTTAGAGAACAATTGGATGCGTCAACAACTAATTTAATTTAAGTTAATGTGAAAGTGACGTTGGGCGAATCAATATATCGTAATTTGGACGGGACTACCTCGGGCATTTATGAGTTCGAGAAAGCTCTGTATAGTCATGTTTGAATTTCATTATTATTAAGCTGAGAATGTTGTTAGAGTGGTATTATGGAGAGAAATAGCCGAGAAAGCCGCCTGTGAATTTCGTAACCATTAGGTGGAGAGAGCTGTGTATAGTCAGAAGAACCGGAAGAGTTCTGAGATTCGCGCTGATGACTTATTGCGGAAGGCACGCCGAGATTGCTTGGCATATGTTAGCGTATCCACAGCAATCCATCATCTTCACAATTCAGAAGTCCCAGTCTGACATGTATTTGCTTTTCTTGAGCCTGAGGCCGTCGTATCCACATCAATCCATCATCTACACGATTTAGAAGTCTCAGTCTAACATGTATTTTCTTTTCTCGAGCCTGAACCCGTCGTGTCCACATCAATCCATCATCTTCACAATTCAAAAGTCTCAGTCTAACATGTATTTGCTTTTCTCGAGCCTGAACCCGTTGTGTCCACATCAATCTATCATCGATCACCCTCGCATCCGCATCAATCCATCATCGATCACATTCAATTTTCGTTCGTAGAAATAGTGTAGATCTAATATTTTGATTTTTTTTTGCTTTATTGAACAGAGAGGTTAATTATACAAGTCAGTATGATGTGTAATTATGTGGGTTGTTATTAAAGTTGAAACTTTTCTTACACTGACCAAAATAAAAAAATCTAAAAAATCTAAAAAATAAATTAAATAACTATGCAAAACTTTTAAATAGTGTAACATAAAGAAATCTCTCTCCGCTCATGTTAGATCCTTATTTAAGATGTATTTGATCCCTCTCAGCTCATGTTAGATCCGTATTTAAAATGGATTTGATCTCTCTAGGCTCATGTTGAATTCATATTTAAGATGGATGTTAGATCCGTATTTAAGATGGATTTGATCCCTCTAAGCTCATGTTAGATGCATATTTAAGATGGATGTTAATTCATGATGAATTGCAACGAATGCTGGTAGAAATCATGTGGATATGTCTGATACTCTCGTGGCCCGTGATTATTATTATTATTATTATCCAATTTTAAACATCAAATTGGTGTATATCCAATTTTAAATATCAAATTGGTGTGTGAGAACCCCTTGACTACTAAGTCTATGAAGGCATACATACTCTACCCCTCTGGTTTTGAGCCTATAATAAGAAATGCATGCTCTTAACTATTAGGCCCACTCAAGTTGACCTCATATGAGAAACACATGCTCTTAACCACTAGGCTCACTCAAATATATAACAACAACATTTTTTAAATTATTTTAATTTTGTAACGAGAAATGCATGCTCTTAACCATTAGGCCCACTCAAGTTGACCTCATATGAAAAACACATGCTCTTAACCACTAGGCTCACTCAAATATATAACAACAACATTTTTTAAATTATTTTAATTTTCTTATTTGTAATTAGTGTATGAAATCCTTTTGTTTATTGAGCCGAGAGGCTCATTCTACAACCCAGTATGATGTGTAAAGTTGTCAGCCTATCATCAAAATTGAATTGAAATTTTACTCATGTCCTCCCAAATAAAAAATATGAAGAATCTAAAAATTAAAAAAATTAAATAAGTATACAAGGCATTTAAATAATGTTGGCTTATACAAAACATTTAAATAATGTCAACTCATAAAAAAATTAACACGTGAAGAAATTGGATCCCTCTAGGCTCATGTTAGATCCGTATTTAAGATTTGTTTCTATTAGTGATTTGATTATTATTAGTATAGATAAATCTTAAGCACAAATGTAATATGAGCTAAGAGCAATCAAATTGCAATTTTTTTAGAGTGCAAAATACAATGCATAATTTTTCATTATTTAAATTGGTTTTTTGAATATGCTATATAGAGTACATAACTAAAACTTCTAAGTCTAGAAATTCTTTTTTGAGATGCTCACAAAAGAAACTTATACATAGAAAATAACCAAAATGTAAATATTGAGACCACTTCAAATGTTTTAAGCATAAAAACTTATTTATAGGATATATACATCGCTTTAAATCCATCTTAACTCCGGATCTACAAAGGGCCTAGAGATATCAAATCTCTTTTCACTCTAAATAGACTGCAAAATACAATGCATAATTTTTCATTATTTAAATTGATTTTTTGAATATGCTATATAGAGTACATAACTAAAACTTCTAAGTCTAGAAATTCTTTTTTGAGATGCCCACAAAAGAAACTTATACATAAAAAAGAACCAAAATGTAAATATTGAGACCACTTCAAATGTTTTAACCATAAAAACTTATTTATAGGATATATACATCGCCTTAGATCCATCTTAACTCTGGATCTACAAAGGGCCTAGAGAGATCAAATCTCTTTTCACTCTAAACGAAGTTTGCACCTCAATAGATTTTATCCCTCTTGGTGCTTGGTAGATCCATAATTATGATAGATCTGATTGAATATATATATATATATATATATATATATATATATATATACACACACCATGAGTTGTCCAAACCAAGAGCCAAGAAATCACCAAAAGTAAATTGATTATTTTACTTCAATTTTATTTTTATCATTAATTTTAATTTTAATTTAATTTAATTTTTTAAATTTTGTTTTATTATTATTATTATTATTATTATGTGATTTGACCCAATCATTTTTTTTAATAGGAAAAGACTTTACAACATCTCTACCATATTATGTTGTGCAAATAATTTTTTTAAAACAATATAAATATATACATAGTTGACATTAAAATATTTTATACTAGCATTTGCACCTTATGTTGCAAAGGAAACGCCATAAGGCATAGAATGGGGAAGAATAGCATAGAGTGGGGAAGAATAGGTAATTAATTTTTCATTTACATACACTGAAATCGTATGTAGCTTGGGATAAGAATCTCAAGAATCTCAAGTTATCATTGAGATAAATAAATCTCTATAGTACATACTCATTATATATATATATATATATATATATATATATATGAATGAAGATCTCTGCTATGATTTATATTATTGTGGCAATGCCATTTTTCTCTCTCAAAGTTGCATCCATTGGTTTTTTTTAAGACATTAAAAGAATCTAGCTGCTATTATGGATCAAAAAATAAATAACAGTCATTAAATTTTAACTTAACAGACTAGATAAATTTAAAATTTCAGGCCTAGATCAAAATAGAACTTTACACTATCAAATTGATTAACAACATCAGCAATTTACATATGGAAACCTTCGTCCTCTTGGATCTTGATGAAGTTGGGTTTCTTTGTGTGTACTGTGGGTCTTTCTTAGCTTTTAAGTTACTTGTTTTTGTTCTTTATCTTTGTTTTCAGAATTTGTGATCAAGTTAGTTCAACATTTCATTCTTGATATTTTATGGAAAAGAAGTCTAACAATCTTATTCTTTTGCTTTATTCTTTTGATAAAATTTTAGAATCGTCCTGATTATTGAATGCATATTTTCTCATATATACTGGTTCCTTAAACTGAGTTTAATGAACTGAATAGTTGATTACTTTGGACTTCATAAACCAACTTCTAACACCTATATTTACTCTGCAGTACAGACCAAGAAAAATATTCATTTCTTTACTTTTGCCTATGCACCATCACCTAAATGCAAAAAAAAAAAGACCCAGCATGTCGGTTTCTTGAACGAAAAAAATATTCCAAAATTTTCCTTTACCTATTCTAGTGCCTTCATGTTTACAAAAATATGGTTAAAGCTGGTCAGGGAAAACTTAAAAGTTGACATGAAAGAGATACACACATATTTCATGATTTCCTCCTGATGGATTATTTACCCGAAACAAAAAACAAGCGAAAGTTCAGAAATGTATCACAATATTATTTGTGGCCCGGATTCAAGAATGATTTTGATATATTTCTCGAAAACTTTACAGAAATCAGGATCCCACCCCAAGCCTCCTTGAGTGAGGAGCAGTACCTTTATAGAGAGTAAATTTATCGGCCTTATATAGCCATACCATACAGTGAGAAACATTCCGAGGTAACAACCAACTACATCCTCGTTGCCTTCATATATACACTGCATAGTTAAAATTATACAAACAAGCAAGAAAGCTTGCGTATATACCATATCAGACCTGTGTAGCGTAGGATGCTGATCGGTCCTATAGCGGGGCGGACTCGACCATATGACCTGCAAAATTCGTAGTGTAGAAATCTGCAAGAGCTTCCAAACCTTGAACTTGCATTTGAAGATTCAAAATATAGTTGGCGGTGCCCTGAAAAACTGTATGAACTTCCATTTTCTTGCCGCCGGGAACAATCTTCTACAGAGTCTGGAGTCTTCTGTCATTGGTGCAATGATCATGGCCGCCTGTTTCAAGATCAACATTATTACAACATTTTTTATGGAAAGATGTTGATTTCATTTTTCTTGCCAGCGTTATGAGGGAGGATTTCTTCTGCTTCATCATCGTGGTGGTCTTTTTTTGTGCATGAGGCAGAGGTTCAGAGCTCGAGTCCAGGCAGAGCCCTTGTTGGCAGTGCAAGCCAAGCACATGTCAGCTGCGAAACAAATGGCTCGCTGGCGATGCGTCCATGGACGGAACACGCTTCTTCATTAACCCTTTTTTCTGTTATTCATAACTTATTTCAGTTTTGGATCCACGATCAAAATTCATTCAATCATCTAACACCACAAATCCACGGTGAACAATAGGACACGGCGGCGGCTGGGGCAATTCATTTCAAAGGGAAACGCCTTACAGCGTAATAACATGTGCATGAAGACGTTTTATGAGTTTTTTTGTTCTTAATATATTTTAAAATATAGGTCAATATTAATTCATATAAAAATATTTTATTGATAACATAGATCTTTAAATTAGTCAACATAGATCTTTAAATAATTTATTTAAATCCCCTGTCAAAATATTTTTGAAAAGTACAAAGTTTAAACATCTTATTCACACATTTTTTTACTTCATAAAATTATATTTCTTCATATAGACAACTAACTAAACATGATAGAATATTCATTTTTTGAAAAGTACAAGGTTTAAACATCTTACTCACACATTTTTTTACTTCATAAAATTATATTTCTTCATATGGACAACTAATTAAACATGCATACAATATTAATTTTTGTTTTAGAGAATGTTTTATTATTATTTTTTTTTTAATTTTAAGAGAGACACATTTCAACTTCATGTTGAGCACAGATGAAATTACACATTTCCCTCATACTACCAGAATTACACATTGCCCTCATACTAGGCTGTAGAATGAGCCTCTAGGCTCAAAAATAGGTGGAGGTGTACATACTCTACCACTTCTGGATTTGAACTTGCTACCTCTTAAGAGGAAACACATGCAGTTAACCATTAAGCCCACTCAGTCCATTGGGCTAGGTCAAACAATGGACATATGGCACTGAAAAAAATTGTTGACTAATATTAAGTTGTGGCCAAGTTTGAAACTTGGTTAATTGACAACCAAGTATGGGTGTGGGGGATAACAACTATCACACGGAGTGTCTAGGATCGATTGAGCCTTGCACAATTCTAATAATAAAAGAGTCCCTATGAAAATAAATTATAATGAGTTGGTTTTAATGAAATTATGATGAAAATTGTATAGGTTTGGAGAAGTTTTTGTGTATAGATTAATCTAATTTAGAGAGGTTATGTGAGGTGGTTCTTTTTCATTATTATATCCCATCTCTATTGTGGATTTCTCCACTTCTATTGTGTGTTGGAGCTTCTTGACTCCTTTCCACTATGTGGAGCTTTGATCCCTTTCTTGAGTTTTTAAGAAGTATCTTCACTTACCTTATACCTTGAATAAGAGGCTAACAAATGACCATACTCCTATCATGATTGGCATTTGGAAGTCACTTAGCTTTTGCTTCAACATTTTGCATACTACCTTGAGCAACATATCTTATGGTAGGCCATTTATAAAGTCCACTCAACATAAATCTTTACATGTGTTGTGATAAGTTTCTTATTGGTTGATGAGGTGTGGAAATGAAATTTCCGTAGAGAATTTCTAGTAAAGGATTGTAAGCTTTTAGGCTAGTTTGAAAGTGTTTACACCATGCTAAGGGTGTGTTTCATATGATGTGGAATGTATGGTGAAACCCTTGCCCCTTTTTGCATATTACATTGTTTTAATTGATTAACATTTGGAGAGCTTACCATAGGTGTAATACTACTATACAAGGTTGTAGCATCATTTCCCAATGCATTTTTCTAGGGAAAAATGTCTAAGTTTGAGTGTTGCAAAACACAATACTAAAAGGAGCATCATGATTGTTGTCAATCTTATGTCAACTTTGCTTCATCTTTTTTGACACATCTTTTAAAAGTGATTATCTTAGCAATGAAGAATATGACACAAAAAGTTTTCCCACGTCACATCACTGTTATATTGCTTTGAATATTATTGCAGAAAAATTTCTTACCAGGTTACTTTTGCATCGAGTCTACACCATATACATGTACATTGCATCAAATTGCATCAATATAGGTGTAGATATTTCATATGAGGCATTATTTTTGCTTCCTGGCGAGGCACACTAGCATAATTATCTATCAAAATACATAACTTATCGTATTTTGTATCATATTTATGTCTTATTAGTATCATGGTACCATGTAAGAACTATGTGTGAATTGTTGTCATTCTTTTCTGCATCATATTAACATTGTATTACATCGTTTATGTGTCTTATTAATGTCAAGTCTATATCATTATTATTCCTTTTGTCAATTGTATTATATTAATATCTCTTTAGTATCATAATAGCCTACGTTTTGGATCAAATTATTATCAAAATTAGGTATTTTAACATGACCATTACAATGCAATTATTATTAATGTAATATTATTATTTATTTTTTTATCATTATTAATTTTAATATAATTAATACTACTATTACTACTACTAATAAATTTTATTAATTTAATAATAATTAAAATATTATTAATTAATAATAATTTTTTTACCATATTTAATGAAAATGATGATTAACATAAATCTATTTTACTAATACAAAAATCAGGTATATAATACCCCACTTATTGGCAATGAATTTCATACATTGAGATGAAAAATCCACGTATCCATAAAGATAAGTATAAAATTTTACTGAAATAATTTAATTAATTTTAGATCATGGAAATGAAAAGGCATGTATATATAAACAAATGATGAATTTTGAAATTAAATCATAAAATTAACTATGGTGCATTGTTAGCTTAGGGAAATGTCAACTTTGGGTCAAATATATATATATATATATATATATATATATATGTGGAAATGAAGTTGATTGAATTATATGTATATAAGTGGCACATTTTCATCTAAGGGAAATGTAACTCTTATATATAATAGTATGAACAAATTTTTACACATGTAAGTAAATCAAAGAAATGACATTAGAATGATTGAATTATTGTCAATGCCTTTTTCATGTTAAATTTTCTTGGATATTCGAGTGAAACAATTTGTCACAATAGATCTAATAAATTACTGAAATATTTTATGAAGAGATTAATTTTCTTTTTAGATTATGATTCTTCAATTACTATTTTCATAAAAAAACAATTGAAATGCAAGAAATGGAAAATAGAAATAAATACACACACCATCCACAAAAGATACAAGTTTTTCTTTGGGAAACCCTTTCAAGAGAAAACCTAGCTAAAAGATAAGGTTGCTATGCTCTCTTTTCGCTGTTATGGAAAACATGTAAGCACAAAGAAGAGGTGTTTTCTATGGAGTTACATGAGACCTATGGCTTTTAAAGTTGCTACAAAATCCTATTCTCACTACTTCCCAATCCCATTTTCTCTACTCAACTATCGAACAAAATACAATAGCATAGAATGGAACCCCTACTTTTCCTAGCATCTTTGTATTTAACAAAGCCTAATAGCCATCTAGGGGTAATGTTTGACTTCCTCAACCCTAAACTAGTGATAAGTTTATTGGACATTCTAAAGAATTATTTAAATACACACATGATTAGGCCCATGTGTGAGTAAGGGGTTTGATGTGGCATCCATTCATACCATGGTTGTCAACTAGGTAGGTCAATTTGTGAGAGACGTAACTTTTTCTCACAAGCTTTGATTGAGGTAATTCTTGCATTGTGAGAAAGGTATCTATGTGTAGAATATAGTCCATAGTAAGTTTGGTACCATAAAAGATTGTCATTTAAGGCCTCAAGATGACTCCATATTTTTTCTCCTGCAATTTTCCAAACTAGGAATATTGTTAAACATAACTCTACAAGATTATTCATCCAATATTTCCATCATGAAAACAATGAGATATATGACAAATATATAATCCTATAAACACATCCTCATTCTATAAAAACATAAATTAAATAAAAATAAAAAAAATTGCTAATTCATATGCAATAAAAACATATAAATTAAAAAATTGTTAGTTCATTTGATTCCTCTCAAATACTCTTATCATCATAATAATGGTCCATCATTATCTATGCATTGTGATTAAACATTAATATTCATGTCATATAACAAATAAACCTATGAAAAATATAATATATTGAAATCAATACATTCTAAATTTCAGTGAAATATGTAACATGCTTAGAGGTACCATGGTTAAGATATATACTTATTTACATTTAAGTAAAACCCATATTGAGTGTATTGTATTAGAAAGTGACGATCCAAGTTGGATTAATGAACCCTTATATTTTGGTTATTATGGTCATGTGGTGTTTTTATGGAAGGAAGAGTTTTTTTCAATTTTAAAAGGGAAAAATAGTGAAGGAATATGAGATGATGTCATTGACACCTAATTTTTTAGATTTAAAAAAATTAAATAAATATTGTAAATAGAAAATGAGTTTTTTTCAAATCGAAAAAGGAAAAATAGTGAATGAATATGAGATCATCCCATTGACACTTAATTTATAGAATTAAAAAAAATCAAGTAAATATTGTAAATAGAAAATGAAATGATGAAAACAGAAAATAATGATTTTGTTAACACTTAATTTTTGGAATTAAAAAAAAAATCAAATAAATATTATAAATAGAAAATAAAAAAAGTTAGAAGATGAAAAGACATTAGTAAATGAATTTTAATAGTCTCCCTCTCTTTATATATATATTTATATTTTCTCTTAATTAAAAAAGAGTAGAGTTACTCTCATGTTCAAACATGATATCAAAGCCCAAATCCCAAATTTAATTTCCTACATTATATTTCTGACTAGTTTCCTTCCATTAAACTAAACTCTGTCCCTTTGTTCTCTGTCCCGAGTTTCTGTGAGTTTCGATAATAAATTGAATCATCTCTGCAAGATTCTTTGGAAGTCGTTGAACGAGTGGTATATTCATTAAACTGAGATTGGACAATTATGGAGACCGTGCGGTTGAATGTGAGATTCTATTTTGAGCGTTGCGTTGGAAGCTACGAGTGTTCTACTGTGTGACGGTGAATGTTGCGTGACATTAAATACAATGTAGGATGGTGTATGTGCTCCTGCAAGTGGGTATATATATGATATAGGTTGATAAATTTCCTGTGAACTATGGTTGATCCTTGTGTTAATGGCCACTGTGAATGGTATGCATCTGCTGCATTGAGCTGCTCTGAATAGTTTTTTATTTTTGTGTGTTGTATAATGTTATATGCTTTGGAGATTGGCTAAGTATGTTGAAGGTCGTGATGCATGATATATAAGGGCCATGTATAAACAATGCTACATGAATTTGTTGAGTTTTTTTTATGTAATGATATATGGTATAAAATTATATGTACCAAAGTACAAATTGGAGGATATATTTGAGAGCTTGCCTTTTTATTTGAAGACATAACTATATGTCCATTAATTAATTCTAAACATACATCAATTTATCGTAAGTATTATTTTAGGCATAATTCAGAATTATATAATGTATTCACTCATTTCAATAGTAGGAGTAGTTTTTACTGGAAAAGAGAACTATCATGTGTGATTTAGGAAGATAAAGCACATCTTAATTTTTAATGAGTTGTGGAAAGGGTTTTGTGAAGGAGAAGGAGGAAATCCACCTCAGAAGCCCGCTTCTAAAAAAGAGATTGTAATATGGGAAAAAAAGAACAGCACGACCTATGCCTTGATTACAACATCAATCAATGAAGAGGTGAGTCGTCATATTACTCCTTTTAGAGATGCATTTGAAGCTTTAAAGAAGTTGAAGGAATTATATGACTCACACTCTGAGCTTGAAGTTTTTCAATTGATAATCAAGTTGTTCAATCTTGAGTTGAAAAATGATGACCCTCTTTCCTTAGCATCAGAAATAAGAGCCATTATGCATGAAATAAAAGCCAATGGGTTTGAAATAGATTTTTCTCTCACTGTTTTTATCAAGGTGTTGTATCCCACTTATTCCCATTATCTTGAGTCATTACAAGCAAGTGGAAAACTTTCAAAGATTTATTTTGACTCTCTAGTGAACAAGTTTGGTGAAAGAGAAAAGATTTTGGGAAGAAAAAGACAATTGCTTAGTCCCTTGAAGAAGTTGTATGCTTTGCAAAAAAAGAGAAGAATTAGGGACAATATTCTTCTAGAGGAAGAGGTGGCCAAAGAGGACGAGGAATGAAGAATTTTAAAGGTAGGGGGTCAGACATTTCCAAGGAGAAAGGTTTGATCTTCATTGCATATGGTGTAATAAAAATGGTCATGACGCTTCCACATGTAAACTATCATGGGATAGGACTAGACAAGAAAGAGATGAAGAGAAAGGAAAATCATCAGATAAAGGGAAAGGAAAAACACTTGAGTTTACTCATTATGTTGTGGCACATTGCAACATTGGAGTAATTGAAGACTTATTTAATGCTTCACTTGCTTATGGAAAGATGCTTGGTTGCTTGATTCAGGAGAAAGTTGCCACATGACTTTTATAAGAGATTTATTTGAAGAATTCACAATAATGTTGACAGAGCAGTCTACTTTGAAGATAAGTCAAAACTCAAGCCATCATAGATTGGCACCATAAAGCTCAAATTATCCAGTCTTCCAAACTTTCTTCTACATGATGTATTCTACCTCCCAGAGTTGAGGAGAAACTTGTTGTCTTTGGTCCTGTTGTAGCAGCTACAACCATCCTCCAAAATTTTGCCTATGCTTCGATATGGAGCCTTCTTTCCTATCCACATGAGCTTATCTTGAACTGATTTAGGTATTCATGATTTAATTGAGACTTATCTTTCTCATTTGTGCTCGTGTTTTCTTGTTTCCACACTTGTCTTTCTTGTCTTTCTAACTCACAAGCTAATCGCCTGACTTGGTCTTACAACAGTTCTGGGCTTGCCTCCAGAAAATACACAATCCTTGAGGGTAGGAATCCTTGATGATTGGAATTGTGCAGTCATGGAAGGCAACCTAGCACTAAGCCAAAAAACTACGCAATCCCTCACTGAGCTCAGAAACTATGCAGTGCAGTGAGCTAGAAAGTTGCCTAGTTCCCCAGAATTGTGTAGTCTTTCCTGGTAGTGTGCATGGAAAGTTTCCATGGAAAAGATAAAAATAAAAAATCTAAAAAGCAAAAAAGCATCCCTAAAAACTAGGTATCCATTATTAGTATCCTGAAGGAGGCACACTCGTTATTTTAGAAACTTCCACCAAGTGTCTCTTTTTCCTTGATTTTAGCCATGCACGTCATAAACCCTAATTTGCTCTAATCTATTTAATCGACCCCTCTAGAGATAATTTTCACATTCAATCTTCAAGCTCTAGAATTCCCGAGAAGATCAAGGAACCTTCGGTGTGGTCATCATCACTTTTCCGCATGAGTTTCACTTTTATTGTCTTTTGCCACTTTTTCTGTCGCTTTTTGTCCTTTCGCTTGCGGTAGTGTTGTTTTTCTTATTTCTCTTCATGGTTGCTTGTGTTTCAACTTGTTTTAGCTTGTATAAGTGTTTTTCTAAGTCATCGCTTGCCTTTCACAAGTTTCGCATCGATTTTCTTATCTTTGCACCGATGGTCATTGTTGAGGTGACTCTCCTCACATACTTGATTTTCCTTTTGCTTGTTTAGTTTCTGCACTTGATATATATTGATTCATTCATATTTAGTCAGATCTACACCCAAGCTCACATCATTGCTTAGTTCTACTAGTTTTTCACACTTACACTAGGCAGATCTGCACTTTCCTTGGCCATATTTTGCCTTGCCTAGCTGGGCACTGTGTAATCCTAAGGCTCAAGTCGAGAGCTTGGCCTCTGGAATTTTTGCATAGTACAGGTTGGCCCAACTGCGAATTGCGTAGTTCCAGGGCTCATCCTGTCACCTTGGCCACTGAGACTACTTGAATCTACAGTCACAATTCAGATGTTTCAGTCTTTTATATATATTTTCTTTTCTCGAGCCTGAGTGTTTGGTATTCACATCAATCCATCATGGGTCACATCTAATTTTGGTAGTAATAGTGTGGACCCAATAATTGACTTCTTCTGTCCCTCGTATTCACGTCAATTCATCATCGATTACATCGAAATTTGGTAGAAATCGTGTGGACGTGTGGGTCTGATTTTGGTTGTCCGGGGAATACTCCGGTGATATAACGATGAGATTTTTTGAATATTTTTGGGTAGAGTTTTTTTTAAGAATTTTTTAATTGATTTTATTTGAAATTCTATTAAAAATGGAATATAATTTAAAGAATCTTCTCATATATATAAAGTTTTCTTACCTTGTATGGTTGTGCTAGTTCTTAAGCCCTTGTATTAACATCAATCCATGATCACATCTAAAATTTGGTAGAAATTGTTTAGACCCAATATTTTCCTTCCTCCCCCTCTCTTATGCCATGGAAGCTTCACTCAATGAACCTTTGACATAGCACATCTGTTCATGGCATACTAAACAATACCCTTAATTCGACTACATATTGGAAAATACCTCTAAAAATCACATTATTTAACCCCCTACCAATACAAGCCCAATACACCTTCCCAATTTAAAAATCCCTTGCTTTCACTAGATATTGTAGGTATCCATTTTTTTATTAACATTTTCTATACCCCTTTATATTTTTTCATTAACTTTGAGCTCCATTTTTTATACCTATCAATATAAAAACCCTTTACCCCCTATTATATGCTAAATATATTATGTCATTTTTTCCTCAATATATATCCCCCAATATGAATGCATGTGTTATGGTATGGCTCCCCCAGCGAAGCCCCCGTGTCTTATGCACATCATTCCATCATGTATCACATCCATTCATTACCTAATAGTGTAGATATCTGCATCACATTGTTTGGAATAATAGATTTTGAGAATATAATAATTTAATTTTAAGGCTAAGATCAAGTTAAATATCAAATTGATGGATGGGATTATTTTGTTTATGGGACAAGAGACTTGCTTCTATGAGTGATTTGATTACTAAAATCGAAAAAGGTGTACATAATCTACTGCCTCTAGAGTTGAACTTGCTACCTCTTGAGAGGAAACACATGTTGTTAATCGTTAAGCCTGCTCAGTCCATTAGGGTAGGCCGAACAAAGGATGTTTGGCTATGAAAAATATTTGTTGATGACTATTGGGGCCTAGCCAAGTCCGAAACTTCGTTAACCTTTCTAGTGTGGCTTGTTGGCATTTGTGTTAGGCTCGAGACCATAGGGGTAGTCCCTTCAACTTGACCTCGAGCCTCCTCGGTGATAGGGGATAGGTCTACCAATTCTCTTGATATGAAAAAATAAAAATAAAAAATTAGGCCCACTCAAGTTGTACACTTATGAAATGCACACCAAATTATTGGTTTGTGTGGGGTTTACTTCTCATTGGATTACTTTTTCAACTCTCATGGCAACGTTTGAGTGTGATAGCCATGTATGGGGGCACTAGGGACGAAAACTATCCCGCAAAGTGTCTAGGCTCGATTGAACCTTACACAATTTTAATAATAACATCACACAAGTGTGTAAATTGTTTTTCCACTTAATATTAAAACGAGTTAGCCCCACACATATATATATATATATATTAAATAGTTAGCCTAGTTGAAATATATATACCATGCTTATTTAAATTCAAATTTTCTTAAATTATGTAGTGATTTTAATTTAGAAATATAATTTTCGCTAAATTATAAAGAAAAATTATGAAAGTCCTTTTATAGAGATAGATAACTGCAAGTAAATCTGGTTAAAACTTTTTAAAATAAAAATATGAAAAAATAAAAATAAACCCTTTTTCAACCATCTATGACCATCGAGTAGATTTTATTAAGATTCCCTGAGCATTATGACAACTCTAGTATTTAAGAATAGCGAAAAGAAGTTATAATTGTGATATCCAAGAGTCGACTCCACTCCCCTCTCGTTGATTGTCGCAAATGTCGCAAATAAAAGTCCTTATGAAAATATTAATGAGTTTGTTGAAAAAGTTTGTTTTAATGAAATAGGGGTTGGTTCAATTAACGTGACGATGAAAGAGGAGGTTTTGTGTACATATAAATGAAAGAGGGGTTGATTCACTTAATGTGATGATGAAATTAGAAGGTAGTGAAAACGGTTTGTAATGTTGTTATTATGATCCTATTATGATATTAGTATAATGTTGATATTATTATGACATTATTTAAATTTTTAATATAGTGTTTTTTAATAAAATAAATGAGATTTTAAAATGTAATAATAATATTAATTTAAAGATTATTTGATAAATTATATTTTTAATAAAAAAAATTATTTTTTATACACTAATGAAGAAAATTTTATTTAATTTAAAGTAAAGTATACTTATTGGGTTATTTAATTTAAAAAATAACTTTGATTCATAGTAATATAAGTTGTATCAAATAATATTAGAAGTTTTATCTAATCTTAATTCTTGTGTTTTTCTCTAGATTATCTAATGAGATGATGTGAAGATTTCTTTCTCAAATTCCAAAAATCATTTCTTCATTATGTAAAAGATCATTCCTATAATACTAAAGCTCATTGAACATAATGAGAATAATGACTCTCCTTTCCAACGGTATCTTTAGGGTGCCTATTTATTCTTTCTACTTTTCCACATCAATCCAACCCCCTTACTAGTCTTTCTTGGGAGGATAGAAAGTTGATTAACCTAATCTAGAGAGGTTATGTGAAGAGGTTCTTCTTCATTATTATCTCCCATCTCTATTGTGAATTTCTCCACTTCTGTTGAGAGTGGCACTCCACTCATTTCCACTAAGTGGGGCTTTGAGCTTTTTTTTATGAGGCTTTTAGAAGTATCCTCCCTTACGTTATACCTTGGATAAAAGACTATCAAATGACCATACTCATATCATGATTGACATTTGAAGGTCACTTGCATGTAATCTAGTTTTGCTTCGACATTTTTCATAGTACCTTGAGCAACATATCTTATGGTAGATCATTTATAAAGTCCACTTCAACATAAATCTTTAAATGTGTTGTGAAACTGGTTGATGAGGTGTGGAAATGAAATTTACTTAGGGAATATCCAATAAAGGATTTGTAAGCTTCTAGGTTGTTTTGATAATGTTTGCACCATGCTAGGGGTGTGCTTCATATGATGTGGAATGTAAGGTGAAACCCTTGCCTCTTGTTGCATATTACATTGTTTTAGTTGATTGACATTTGGAGAGTTTACTATAGGTGAAATACTACTATAAAAGGTTGTGATATCATTGCCCAATGCATTTTTCTAAGGAAAAAATCCAATACCAAAAGGAGCATCGTGATTTGTGTAAACCTTGTGTCGAATTTGCTTCATCTTTTTTGACACATCTTTTAGAAGTAATTGTCTTAGTGATGAAGAATATGACACAAGAAGATTGCATACGTCCCATCACTATCATGTTGCATTGAATATTATTGCAAAAAAATACTTAGCAAGTTACTTTTGCATTGAGTCTACACCATATGCATGTACATTGCATCATAAACTGGGAAAATACTAAGAGGGGGAAATCAATATATTAACACCTTTAATAATCATTAGTCAATTGAACATATTCAATAGGACAATAATATATCAATCACATAAAGCTTGAACACTATAAGTTTACTTGGAAACCCATAGTGAAGAAAATCACAAATTGTTTTTTATTATGACGTAAAAGTAAGCACTGACTCCAAATTACATCAAATTATGTAGCACTAACCTAAAGGAGGCTCCAACCCCCTTTTCTTTGCAAACATCCACTCGTTGGAAGCACCAACTCCTTGAATTTTACAAGTGCCAACCTGAAGGAGGTTTTAATTCCATAGATTTGCAAGCACCTACTTGCTCAACCATTTAGATCCCTCTTTCATCAATTTTTCAAACTCATATCTAAATATTTTTAATTAAAGTTATCACTGATACAATAGATAAATCTCAAATCAGCTTCTCCTCGCTCTACAACTGCCTATCTTTCTCTTATTCTCTTATTCAATTAAGATTCTTCTCCACTGATATTTTCCTTGATGTAGTTTATTTGCAATTCAGATGTTAACGTTGTAGATTTGAGTTCTTCCAACTCACATCAACTCCAAGTCTTGGTTAATCATGACATCCAACCCCGACACTGCACCTCTTTTCAACTCTATTTTAGTTTTGTATCAATCTTCAATCAACACCAATTAGTCTTCTATAGCACAACTCCCCTCTCATTTTTCTTTTCAAACACACACTCTTTTGCCTATTCACTGCACTTCTACACATTATTTTGCATAGGAAATACTACATCTTACATCGCTTTGTTTCCCTTTTATAGATGTTGCCAACATGTAATTTAATTTATTCCATCCACTTTTACTAAATTTGGCATCCACAACAAAATTTATTCCTTTAATACAATTTTGGCACCCGAATGCCAAATTTATGTCTTGTAGCCCCTAGTGGTTAGCTTTGTGGTGCATATGACCATGGGACTAAACCAAAGGTTTAAGCCTTAGGGTTGTGTATCCCTAGACCACTGCAGACTACTCAATGGTTAAACCATAAACACCTTTTGAGGCTTGTTAGTAAATCTGAGTGTGGGTTGGAACATCACTTTTCTCCCCTGCTTGTATAAGCTTTAACAAGAGGGGGGTTTTTGTAATTTTTCATAGATGCGACTTAATCAACCCTCACCCTTTTAGTGTGCATCAAGCAATCTCATACACTAATAAGATTTGATGGAATAAACCTCACTTCGAGGACACCTTGTCCTTCTTATTTTTAATTGGGGCAGGGGGTCGGGTTCGAAGTCCTTTATCATATTCACCCATGTAACATGGTTCCATTGAGATTAGTCAGGATCACTTTCTTGTTGCTATCGAGTGGCTTATAGATGATTTCCCATGCCATGTCCACATCATTATTGTGTCACTCTCTACCATGTGTCATATATCACATCACCACCATGTGTCACTCGAAAAAGGGCCACTTAGCCACCCAAAACATCAAAATCTACTTGCCACTTGACCTCACCTCAGTGTGCTACACCAAGGCCACCTGAATTCCACCTATGTTGGCCTACTTCTCATTGCACATTATTTTGTGTGCACATCGGTTAGAACATGTGGTCTAATAAGCACCTAAGTGCTAACTATTGAGTTTCTCGTGACTAGTGGTTGTGACCGACGACCTTGTCGCTCCACCACTCATTTCTCCACTGCTCATCACTCGTCCCACTACCCCCTATAGTATACCTAGGGGGGTAATATGGGGTACAAAGGGGGGTACCCAATGGAATAATATGATGTAATGATTAAGGAAGATAAATAATCGGGCCATATTTTATAAATAAAGTGATATAATCTATTTTCATATTTCTTTGGAATATTTGACATTTTAATATATTTGCAGGCTAGAGCTAATACAAGTGGTATCAGAGATCTTTCTTGGGCAAAGCGAGGAGTTTTTCTGTTTTTCATTTTTTGCAGGAATTGTTTGGGCGACGAGTTTGCAGATCATATCCGAAATTTCCTGTACAAAATTTGCAAAGAAAAATAGAATATATGAATTCCTTGTAAAAATATACCTAATTTAGAAAAAATATCAGTCGAATAGGAGTTTAGATGAGGCGGATATCGCTAATTTAAAATCAGTTGTTTTGCATAAATTTTTCTGACCACAATTTGTGGGCGACGACTCTCTAGTAATCTTTTGTAGTTTTTGTGGGGAATTTTGGAAAAATAATTGAATGTTTGAGATCTTTTTAACAAATCACCCAAATTTAAAAAAAATAAAAAATTAAATAAAAAATAAAAAATTAAATTAAAAAAATAATAATAATAATAAAAATAAGATAAAATAAAATAAAAATAAATCGCCCTAATCGAAGTGTGTATGAGGGAGATATTGTTGATTTAAAATCATTTGTGTTGTAGAAAATTTTTTGACAATAATTCATGGATGGTGACCATCCTGTCATTTTTTGTAATTTTTGTAATTTTTGTGCATAATTTCAGAAAAAATAAAAATAAAATAAAATTATCGTATATATAAGATCCTCTTGAAAAATCACCAAATTTCAAAAACAAAGTGATCGAATCGGATTCCAGAGGGAGATATCACAAATTAAAAAGTAGCTTTTTTTTCAAAAAAAAATTGTGATCACGGGACAGTTGCAACATGAATCTTGAGTTTCCAGAGTGCCCAGATCGAGATTTCAACCACAATGAAAAATGCAGAATGGTTGTTCCATTTTTGAAAATATGCTATGATAATGATTTTGATCCATATTGACCAAGTTGTGGCTATTCTAGATTTTCCACATAAAGTAGGTAAATTTTTTCAAAACTCTTATTCTTCTTCATGGCTTCTACTAAGATGTGTTTTACAGGAAAATATGATGGCCCTACTATTGAAGAATTCCTAAAAAGGGAAAAGTCAAAATGTCTGATATTTTGGAAAAATGTAGCATGGATTCTTTTTAAAGATGAGGTTTCCATATGGTGGGACTCACTTGACAAAAAGAAGTTGGTAAGCCTTTCCGATGAAGAATTTGAAAAAGACCTTTTGGACAAATGGTCTCATGCTAGAAAACAAGATAATGAGAAACATTAAGGATTATTTTCTGCTAGTATCTCCTTATTACATGTTCATGGATATATTCAGAAAGAGAAGATCATTGTGTCTATCAATCCTAGTTGCCAACATAATTTTTTCAATGTTAATTTGGAAAAAAAATTGCAAGTTCCAACAAAACACATTGAAAACACATAGGTTGATAACGAGGATGTTCAAATTTGTAAATATTTGAATATTTTTATGGATAAGTATGTGTTGCATTCTGATTTTTACACTTCAGATATGGATACTATGGATGTTGTTTTGGGATACCCTTGGATGCATTATGTTGGTACTGTCAATATTAATGTGCAGAAGAAATTCTTGAAGCTCTGGTATAAAAACAAGAAAATTACATCGCAAGATATTTGCATCAGTAAACAAGTAGGGTCCAAGGAGGCCCAAGAAGAAAATGATATAGGTACTAAGATATCAGATATGGAGTCTATAGAAATTTCTCTATAGATTAGCTAGCTCCAATACCACGTAGAAATTCTGCAAATTCTCTACAAATCTCGCACTAAGATCATGTAGAAAATATAACTGTAGATTAACCCGATAATGCAATATACCAAAGCAAATACTATAATCTACTTCTACTATCAATTTCTTTGTGGAAGCTTAAAGATTGAGTAAGATCGAGCGGAACAGATATAACCATAAGAAGAAGAATCAATACACATGAAACACAAAAAATACTCAGGGGAAAGCCTCAGCTAAAAACCCCACTATCTGTATTATCATACAAGGTGGAAATACATCATAATAATACAATGCCTTAGCTCTCACAGCTAGCCAACTCTCCTTACAATCCTCCTGGATGCTCACAGACAAACAAGGCTTCTCACAAACCTTCTCCTCTGCCCTCCAATCCTCCTATTTCCTTGTGCAATTTCTCTAGGTGATCCTCCTGTTACCAAGTGTAACAGTGATCTCACACCTTGTAAAACTGCGCAATCGTCAAGGAACCTTCCCTTGTCTGCATGGATGAGTTTCCTTTATAGGAAAACACATGCAACTGATAGTAACCTATCCTTGACATTTAGCTCAACTGGGTCTTTCTCAGAATAGACATGCATGAGTTAATGATGAGAGAATCTTTAGTTATCTGGAGTATACTAGTTGGATGCATGCATGCATTAACTGACTGAACTCACAATTAGTTCCTCAAATAGTTTGGAACTAATTTAACTGGACTTAACTCAGAAAACTAAGCTAACTAATTACAACTCAAATATAACTCAATCTTATCTCCTTAATTAAGGGATAATTTCCTTAATTTAAGGGATAACTGTTGCATGACTTCAGAAAGGCTTCTAACTTGAATTTCTCCAACTAATTAATCCATAATTAATTAATTAATTATTTCCAAGTAGCCGGCAATACTAAATTCGAATTTAATTCACAATTTTAATTTAAGGAAAAATTAAAATTGTAATATCTGGATTCTATTTTTATCATTTCTTGTTGTTATTTTCAACACTCCCTCTCAACAAGAAAGGAATTCAACTCGATCCCGATCCTGAACCTTTGGAATGTTATGCATGCAACACTTCTCTCTAGTGTTGCTGCTCCAGCAACTCCAGGAATAAAAAAAACATCCAACCTGAATCAGTATGATGCATCTGTCATCAAAGTCTCTGACTGCTATTACCTCTGTCAACTGAAAACTTTGCGCTTCTGCTGACTCTGCCTTTCTGCATTGTTGTCAATCCTTCTCTGCACTCTTCAGTATCTAACTACTCTAGCCTCTATCACTTTGATGTCTTACTGCGTCAGTCCCACTGATTCCTCCTGCTACTATGTACTTTGGGCTCCTGTAGCAAGGTACGATCCATGAGATAAAACCTCTCAATGGACCCTGCCCAATTTCGACCTTCTTGGGACTATCACTTCATATCGCCCCACCTCACAGCTAGAGCTATGGCTGCATGTGATCCCTCAACCCACTTCTCCAATTGTGGCTCCTCCACAATTGTCTAAGACTTGTTCTGGGACTGCATGTTGAGAGGTAATTTACTCTCCCTCTCAACCACCAAGTCTCTAACATTTGCCTTGCTCCTCAAGGCTGTGCATGCATCTTGAATCTTAAGAGCATACAAGTTCTTGACTCGTGAACCAATCTTCTTCACCTGTCTCATGATAATGTGTCTAAGGAAAACCTTTCCCTTACTAAAAACAACACCGTAGCCTTTGTCCTCCAACATCACGACCGATACCAAGTTCTTCTTCAGTCTAGGCACATACTTCACATCTGTGAAGGTGATAGGAGTTCCATGCTCCCTCTAAAAAACAATCGTGCCCACTCCTGAAACACTATACCTTTTGTCGTCACTCATCTCTATGCACATCTTGAGGTCTTTCTCCTCCAAGGCACTGAATAAACTTTTATTGCCGGTCATGTGGAATGAGGCTCCACTGTCAAAATGCCAAACAAAACCCATCATCAATGACACCATGCATGCGATGAGGGTAAAGTCCATTTCGAACTGAGAGGCTAATTCCTCACCTTCCAATCCTTCTGAGGATCCCTTCTTGGACTCCTTTGATGGGAAATTAGTCGGATAATGTCCCATCTCACTTGAAGTATGATATAAATTTGATTTGCACCTGCAACATCGAACTTCAGACTTCGAATTCTCTTTTTTTCTTTTTTTTTTGTACTTCGAATTCTCTCCTCCGTATACTGTTCATAGCTCCGATAAACTAGGCTCCAATAAACTTGGCTCCGATAGCATGTAGAAATTTCTCTATAGATCAATTAACTCAATAAATTGAGCTAACTAATTACAACTCAAATTTAAGTCAATATTATCTCCTTAATTAAGGGATAATTTCCTTAATTTAAGGGATAATTGTTGCATGACTTCAGAAAGACTTCTAACTTGAATTTCTCGAACTAATTAATCCATAATGAATTAATTAACTATTTCCAAGCAGCTAGTGAGACTAAATTCAAAGTTAATTGAAAATTTTAATTTGAGGACAAATTAAAATTGGAATATCTGGATTTTATTTTTATCATTTCTTGTTGCTATTTTCAATAGAGTCCTTGGTGGAAGTAATAATGGAAGACACACAATAACCGCAGGCACCACAACATGTACCAGATACCACTTAGGCTCCATCATGTGGAAAATTGAAGAAAGATACACAATCAGTTAAAATTTCAGCATATCAGCACTCAAACCACCCAACCAGACAACAACCAGCAAGGGGGAAAGGAAATAGCAACAAGGACAACAACCCTTGCACGACACATAGAGAGGTGCGACCAGCCACCCACAACACATCGGCATGGAGAAACCACCAGAAACAAATTCCATCTCAAGCGAGCGATGCACTAGCTATATTGAGTGTTTACCTTTCTCTGGGATGGCTAGATGCACATGCATGGTACTAGTGGACTACTCATTTTAGTAGATCTTATTATTTGTGTTATTCTCATGTTTTAAGGATGAAACATGTTTAAGGAGGATGGAATGTAGTATACCTAGGGGGGATACTATGGGATACAAAGGGAGGTACCCAAGGGAATAATATGATGTAATGATTAATGATGATAAATAAATGGGCCATAGTTTATAAATAAAGTGCTTAACCTGCATAATGCAAGGGACCACAAGTAGTTGTGAAATAATGTGATAAGCCCATGTTATTGGATGTATCGTATTTAGACACCCATGGTATTGTATGTATGAAGCCTATATAGATGCTAGAGACTCCCCATTGAGGATGTTGACTATTGTTTTATATTGACAAGCATTAGCTTATGGAGTGATCTTCTTCCTTAAGGAGTAGTTGTATGGTGTTGCCCTACCTCAAGGGTTTTGATATCAATAAAGATTTGAAGTTATATCCTCTATTGTGTTATTTCTTGGGCATATTTTGCATTTTAATATATTTGAAGGCCAGATCTACTACACGCCCTGAGATTTGCTTCTATGCTCTCGGTGGTCTGATAAACACCTGAGTGTTTATGCCAAGATCCCTATGACTAGAGGTTGTGATCAGTGGCCTTTCTACCTCACCTCACATTAGTTGTTGAACTCCCTCCTAAGCTTTACTTTACCATTTGGCATTGATCTGATGAGGGGCCTACATTAGAACCATGACCGACTAGAACCTTGGTTGAATTAGGATGCTTCAAACTGAGTTTTCTCCTTATTCCTTCGAAGTTGGGAAAAGTCCATATACGATTGGAAAGGTCTTCGAGAGGGCTATCCAATGAAGCACATTTTTTATGCTTTTGAATAGTTACATGTAGGAAAAAAATTCTTTAATTATATGCTACTAAGAAAATAACCAAGTCATCATAAGCTTAACATAAACAACCAAGACATTAATAAAAACATAAGCATCATGCAGGACAACTCAACAAGCTCCTCCTAAACTTGACATCAATAAAAACAACTTCCAACGCACTCAACAATATCCCCCTTTGGCATTGATAGCATCACCACTTGACATTGCTAGTCAATGATGGATTTTGGGCTTAAATCCCACTATTGAGCTGAAGAACTGCTACTGTCTACTTGAGCTCCCCCTTTCTTTTGAAGTGCTAATGTCTTCTTAATTCTCCTCTTGGATTTGAGATACCAACGTTTGATCATTCTCCCCCTTTGACATCAATGGAACGGGCATTTTAGCAACTCTCCCTTTGATAATTATTCCCCTAAAATCCTGAAGTGATAACCTTGGATATGACATGTTGTTGATTGTAGTTTCTATTGAAATTTAATGGTAGTTTTAGCTTAAATAAATGTATACCAATCTAAGGAAAACAAATAATACCAATTGATCATAACATTTCACCATTCTTGGATTTTCACTCTGCTCCTGATAATCTTGTACTCCTGTTGTTAATCTTAAATCTCCCCTTGAGCTTGCTCTCTTGTCTCCCCTCAAATCATACAACTATGTTGGAATTATTTTTATATTTATTCAATCATAACATCATTACACAAGAACATAAAATGGCATCAAAAAAGTCAATCATCACATAAATACACAAGAACACCAAATATAAATGGTTTCCCTTGTTGGAGAAAACAACAAATATTCTTAGCTTCTTCTTCAATCTTTGATTACAATAGTTTATTGGCACCAATGTTTGCCTATTCTCCCCCTTTGACATCAATGGAAAAGGTATTTTAACTACTCTCCCTTTGATCATTATTCACCTAAAAGGTTAGAGTGATAACCTTGGATATATTAGGTTGTTGATTGTAGTTGTTGTTGAAATTTAATAGTAGTTGTAGCTTAAATAAATTGATACCAATGTAAGGAAAAATAATAATACCAATTGATATAATTTCACCATGCTTTGATTATAAATTTTCTCCCCATAAAACTATACTACTGTTGTTGATCTTAAAGCTCCCCCTAAGCTTGGTCTCTTGTCTTCCCTGGAGTCATAGAATTGTGTTGTAATTATGATTATATTGAGTCCATCATAACATCGTTACATAAGAAATAATAATGCATCAACAAATTCAATCATCACATCTATACACAAGAACACCAGATATACATGGAAACCCTTGCGAGAGAAAAAAAAATCTTCTTGTCTTCTTCTTCAATTTTTGATTTGAATAATTTATTGGCACCAACCAGAAGGAGATACCGACCCCATGAAATATGTAACCACCAAATTTACTTAGGCTACAACTTGATTGAGGAACCAACCTTGGAGATATGAAAGAACCAACTTGTTGTAGGCTTCAACTTGATGGAGGAACCCACCTCCTTAATCAATTTGTAGGCACCAAACTAGTAGAGGCACCAAACCCTAAAATCAATTTGCAAGCACCAACACCAAAATCCAACTTGCAGGCACCAACATTCTAAAGGCACAAAGATGTTGGAGGCATCAACCTCCAAATATAAGTTGACCTCTCTTTCATAACATTTTCACACTAGATCCACAATATTTAAGTTAATCTACAAAAACATGTTTTCATCGTTTTTTATTTTCCTTCTAATCTTTGAAATTTCCTCTTATCTCATTAACACATTAATACTATTATCCAAATCAGAAATAGACTTTATTACCAAAATCGATATAAACAAAACAATTCATACTCAACACTTTATCTTCATTACTCAGACTTCAGAATTACTCAAACTTCGTCATCATCATGGAAAATATTATTCATTACTCAGAATCATGGACAACATACTTCATGCAATATTGAGGTCAACATTATATTGTGGACAAGTGGACTACCCATCTTCTTCTCCTTCCATTTCAATATGCCTAATCATAGAATAAACTACACCCATGTCACGAGGTCAGACTTTCAACCCTTATACAATAAATAGAAAATAAAGTTATGGCTTAGAAAGCTTAGTCGAGGTAGGCTCTTCACTTCAAACAAAACTCAACGCTTCAAATAAATTCGATCCTATGAGCATATATGAGTTTTTGAACCAAGAAAAAGAAAAAAAATATAAAAAAGTAATCTTTGTTCTCAATTCTTTGATTCCTTTCTTAGTTTACATTTCTATGATGTGCCACTCCATCCATGTCCTCACAACATCTCAATGTTTTGTGCCACGATTCTTGACTCTATAATTCATTTATGATTTATATAACTAGAGGGATCCAAAACTTTGTATACACCATCACCACACTACTTACACATCAGATCTCCCTTTGTTGTTGCACACCACATGCACAATCCACGACCATTTGAATGTGTATATGTGTGTGTGTGTGTACATACATACATACATACATACATACATACATGCATGCATGCATATATATATATATATATATATATATATATATATATATATATATATATATATATATATATATATATATATATATAGATATATAGATATAGATATATATATACATCGTTTAGATTGGATTGAGATTGACCTAAACTATCAGACATTTACCATAGTAAACATGTGTTTTACCATCTCTTTTGACTAACAAGATTAGTGTCGATGCCCCTGGGGGTTCAATGTTTAACCAATATGACCAACTAGAAAAACCACTTCCTTAACAAGATTTTCATTAGATTTATAAATTTGTCTCTCTTAACACAAGCCGATGTTGCTATATGGGCTAGCCCCTAAATCTTCGAATACCTTTTCACTGGGAACCCCAACTTCGAAACTTTGACCAAACATCCTTTACTACACTGTTGTGGATTTTACCATCAGCCGTGTCCAACATTCCCATACCTATCTATGAGTCCATGGGTGAGATCATTTAACCTACCTTGTAAACCATCAGGGGCTATGAAGCCAATGGGATTTAGCCCTTAAGCACTTAACACTAGTCTCTTGTGACCTTAAGCATGATGATGAGTAAAAACATCACTCACTGCTCTATTTCTTGTCGTGGTTCACAATGCTTGTTCCCACAAATGTTGGTCGATGGGAAGTGGTTGATAGGGCACTCCACTTTCTTATCTAACCTTCACAACTGAGGGTTTTTACCTTACCATACTAGTCAACACTCACTGATCGTTGTTGGTTGTTCATTAGTGTGTACGACACTTTACGCTCTGATAGACTGGACTGTCATTTAGTAGTGCTACACCTTAATGAGAAAATCCCTATCTAACACCTCACTACTTACTGTCCTCCCCTAATTTCATGTTGTATTCCCTAGTCGATGGGTGGTAGTTAATGGCCCCACCATTGTAAAACCATGAAAAACCATTAGTCATTAACACTGAAAACCTTTGCAAAAATTATCCGTGGCACAGATCTCTAGGTTCTTCCATGTCACAGTCTTCCATATGTTAATCCACATCAACCAATTAGAGCATACCATGTCATCATCACTACCACCTATCATGCCACATTACTACCATGTGTCACCTGGAAAAGATCCACATGGCCACCTAAAAAGGCCAAATATACTTTCCACGTGTCATATCCTTGTTGAGCCACATCATTCTAGTAAGTCAAGTGTACCTTCTATGTGGCATCCATGTTACAGTTACATGGCTAGCTACATCATCTCAACCTATCACTCCACTGCTTGCTATGGTATCCACTCAAATTATGGTGGTAAATCATGATAGGTTATAACCATAGGATTGTAGGCTCAATAGTGTGGTTGGAATATTTCAACCACATGCATATCTCTTCCTCCATGCGGTTGGGATCTAGGGCTAAAATTTGACATTTGACCTTAGTTGACTGCAGATAGGAAAAGTTGTCTCTAATGTATGTTGATGTTGTGAACATATTTTTGAATGGTGTTGGTTTAATTTTTCTAGGTTATTTTATATTGGGATCATTGTACTCCCTGCTGAACATTTAATGAAAATCTAATAGAAGAATAATTACAAAGGGTTTTCCTCATAGTGGGTTTTTCCCTGGTCATTGATTGAAAATCTAGTGTCTCTTGCTGAGGTGTTGATTGTCTTCTTTTTCATTGCATTTACTGTTTTATCTTCAATTACTATTGATGATTGGAAATATTAATTATTGATAAAATATTGCTAACTGAAGAATTGAATTGGGATAAAGTAATTGAAAATACATAGAGAAGTCTAAAATTTAAGAAGAGGCTGCAAACCTCTAGATTCCCTGTGCCAATCAATTGGTCATCATTGTGTGGACTAATTGGTCATCATTGGATAGTTGGAGGGTGGGGGAAGTTGGATTTTGGACTCCCTGTACATTATTTAACTGCTAAGTAGCTGGTGGTTGGAGGAAGGAGAACCTCTAAAGTCGTTGTTTCAACTCGCAGTTGGTATTTTATTCCTTTGAGAAATGCCCATCAGTCTCTAGAATCTTGCTCAGGGGTGATAGCTGCAAGTGAACTTTGGATAAAACTATTTATGGTTGGTTGGAGAGTCCTTGTCCTAGACTCGAATTCGTAGACACCAGTTTTCAATTTAAGATAAGTTTTTGTACATGTAACCTGTGTTATTGAATGCATGTGTATATGTTTGGAGTGTAAGCCAAATTTACATTGATTGTTAGAACAATGCATGGTTTACAATTATAAATTAAAATAACGAGGTTTTATTAGCTAGTCCTTGAGACTGTGATTTTGTTCTAATGCCTTGTATGTATGGAGACATGCAACTATATTAGTTCTGTGGGAACTGAGTGTATTCAACCATGCAGACAGTGAAGGAGAACGAGCGCATACACTATCGAAGTGTCTTTATGCAAAAATCAATCATTTTTAAACCACTTTCTCTGCTCATGAGTGTGTGTGTGTGTGTGTATTGTGGGAACATGGTGTCATGGAAACCTTAGCCTAACTCCCATAACCAGTGGAGGAGGAGTCATTCGTACCAACTGGCCATTGCAAAAATCCCGTGTGGAAATCCCTCCTTGGGACTAAGATCATGTGTCATGGAGGTGTAAAGAGGGGAAATTGAGCAGAGTGTCGGGATGATGGGACCAGGATGACGTGTCCTAGAGGTCCCATCCCAGATGCGCAAAGGGGAGAAGCCGGGGTGGTAGGACCCAGATAATGTGGTGGGCCAGTACCATGGAAGAAGTCATGAGATGGGGTCCATCTTGTCGTTATGTTTCTATCAACATCAGGTATGTGGTTCCGGAAACTTGATACTGCCTTCTCTAACACCCCTGTAGTGGTTTCAGAGAAGGTGATGGAGGGGTGTCAAAATGAATATGAGTCGTCGATATGACAATGAGCAGTTTCTTATTTCCACCCATTCCAAGGGGTGACCTCCTCATAGACATCGCGCACTTTACCCTATAGTAGTTGCTTATGATGACTACATTGTTCAAATGTGCGGGTATTTGCCCAGAAACTGCACAACTTTTATGTAGTGTGGGTTCCATTACTTGTGGTGGCATGGCATACAATAAGTCCATGACATATTGTGATAAAAAATAAGAAGTAAGGAAAATATGAATAATTTGGAAGACTGTGACCCCTAAGATATATATATATATATATATATATATATATATATATATATCTGTGTGTGTGTGTGTGTGTATATAGATTGAGGTAATGAATTCTCTAGTTATCTATGTATACATGTAGTCAAGTTATAATACTCAGGAGTAGAAGACGATTGGTAATCACAATTAAATAATCCAAACCCTTGAAGGGACAAAATATAAAAGACAAAAAAAGGATTTTTTATCTGATTCTTCTAACAATAGAAGAGGAATTGGACTAGCAGTAACCACCCCAATGGGGTAAGTGGGGTGTTTTTACATCTTCATATGTCTTTTGTTTTTTAATCTACTCTTCCAAAAGCTTTAATTCCACATCATAATCAATTGAAATTACATTTGAGTGTTGTCCTTCTGCTTCAACGTTTGCATTCTCTTTCTCTGTCACAAAGTTGCTACCTTTCATTACATTAGCTATTATTTGTTTGCCTCTAGCATTTTCACTTTTTCTTACTTGATACAATTCTACATTTTCCTCTTCCTTTATGATAGCCTTTAGCTGTTTTCCATCTTCATAACTTGCATTACTTTAATTCTCACACAAATCCTTAGTTTCACAATCATAATTCCTTGGTATCTTTTGATGCCTCTAACATCTCTTCCTTGTGTTGTTCTAAACCCTCCAAACACTCGATAAAACTTTGATCAAGTCTCTCATATTCTTTTCATCTTCTCTAAGCATTTCTCCTTTCTCTAGTTCTCAAATCAAAACTTCTTCCTTTTTCATGGATCTATGTCTATATGTAGCTCTACTAAGTTTTTCCTCTATATTAACCCACACTCTTACCTTGTGCAACACCTTCCTTTCATATAATTGTGAAATAGGCAATTTAACACTTTTTTTAAGCTTTCAACCATGTTCCATGATCCCTCTTATCAACTTCATCAAAATACTCAACATTTTAGACTTTATCTCAATTGTCTCTTTCTAATTATTCTTGAACAACTTCTTTCACTGATCTCTTAATTTTACTATCCAGATCTTTTACAATCTTGTGTACTTTACAATGTGCTTACCACATTTTCATTGTGCTACTCAAGTGTGAAATTTGTCAAGGTCCAATGTGCTTTGATGGTTCAGTCACTCACAGGTTCCTTATTTTCTTGGTGACAACTCTTTAAGTTTTTATGGAATAACATATGGCAATCCAAAGCTTTTTTACACAACATGTACAAAATCCAATTAAACAAGCCACACAATGATAAAATCTCTGCAAAACACCACCGACCTACTCTTTTTCCATAATTTTTGCAATAAAATCACATTTGTGCATCTGTTCAACATCCACAATGTAATCTACATAATGTTTAATACAACATCCAAGTATAATCAACTCCAAGTCACAACGTTATGCAGGTCAATATTGTCTTGTGATAATGATAGTTCCAACCTCTATAGGATTCCATAGGAGTGTTCAATTCATCCAAGAATACAAAATCATCCAATGCTTTCAACAATATATAGCTTGTCCAAATCTGCATGTACGACTCAATACAATGCACTGATGATTCACACTTTTGACAATATATAGCTTGTCCAATTTTGCATGTATGATTCAATACAATGCACTAGTGATTCACGCTTACACATTCATGCTCTAACAACGTTTCATAATCTTCTCCTCTATTACCAAAATGATGGAAGACTACCACACCAAAAGCTACACACACAAATTAAAATTAAACAATGTAGTAAAAAAAAAAAAACTTTGAAACAAATAATGTTATTATTCAAAACTCACAATTTTATTCATAAAGGAATTCGGGATGTTTGCCTCTTCTTGCTTGGCCCAACAAATGCATTACACTCCTACTCATACTTAGAGAAGGAGAGATCTAGAATTCTCAAGTGATAATTCCTCTCCTAGACTTTTGGAAGAAGTTAAGAAAAATCCTCTTTTTAGGAACCTATCATAACCTTTTCCTAAATAAAAAATATTTTTTTCTTTTTCTTTTCTTCCTTTTTTCTTTTTCTTTTTTTTAACATATTGTTATAGGCTTTTTGCATAGTCTAGTATTTTCTAAAAATCTAAAAAATATAGAATTCTCTATAACTTCTTAGATTTGTAAAATTAAATACACAATTTATTAGCATGCCCGTACATCATAAAGGCACATGATAAAAAAAAAAAATCAAGGAAGCTAAATGAACATGAACAATACTATGTAACCAATGATTTGGATCTTGAAGAAATAGTACACACACTAAGGATGTGGAGGCATTATCTGTTAGGGAGAGGATTTATTTTATTAATATATGATAGTGGACTAAGATATCTATTTGATTAGTGTCGCTTGAATTCTAGAAAATCTCATTGGATGACCCTCATCAACGAGTTTAAATTCAAAATTTGACACATAAAGGGAAAGAAAAATTGAGTGGCAGATGCCCTTAGTAATAACATGTAGAATATACATATGACAATTATAAGTATTTGTGAGGTTGGTATAAAATACAAAATTAAAAATTCCCAACATTGAGATTGGCACTACCATTATGTGAAACAATGTTTAGATAAATATCCCAATGGGGAAAAAATGTGTTGAATATCAATTACCAAAGGGAATCTTGCTAATATTAAAGGGCATATTGTACATAATTGACTTAATAGATCTAAAAATACTTGTAATGGATGGGCTAGATATGAAGCCTTATATAGGACATATCGACAATCAGAAGATGATCACAACTACAAATAACATGTATTATTCTCCTATAATGAAGAAAAATTTTGTAGATTGTTATAGACATTTTTGTGCCCTACAACCCCAAGCATGAAATGTCCATAAACCAAGGGCTCCTAAGTCCCTAAAAGTGTTGTTCTAACCCCTAAAGGAACAAGGTCAACAGATTACAACTTCTCCCAGAAGTTCTCCATGAGAAACTACTCAGAATTGGTCAAAACAGGATCATTGCAGCTGCTCCACTGGCTAGGTGCGTTGCATCTCACCCAAATACACTGTGAGGGTGCGTTGCATTTCAAAAGTCCCTTCTGTGGGGTGCGATGGGCGAGAAATGACAAATGGCAGTGTCATTCCGCGAGGTGGAGAGGTAATGAAAGCTTCCAGAATCTTCTCCTGTGACACGCCCCTCACTGAATTCGACCAAGGATGAGTAAGAGGCCCTCAGTCTCCAAGTGGAAGCAAGAACTGTCAGAGAGAAGACACTAATCAAATCACAAGCTGACTCATCCCCCTTACAGATATCTATATATGGATCCCTCATCCCAGAGATCCGGAGGCTGGAATTTTGCATATTGTAAGGAATTGCTGTTGGTTTCTAGAGACAAACATCAGATTGTTGGGTGATCTAAGCTTTGTTTGAGGTGAAGAGGGGCTTCTTTGCTGGGAGGTTGATGCTAGGTCGGAACAACTGGTTGTAACTCCTCCTGGATCTTTTCTTGTTTATCAATAAAAGCTATTTGAGTTTTCCTCCATGCTTTTGTATCATTGATGCTTGTTACATTTGTATGGTCAATTTACATCTGATCCTAGATTGTTTATGATTATAGATCCATGTCTTTGTATAGTGCTATGCTTCTGTAATCTTACAGGTACTTTGTGAAGCTAGGCGTGCAAGGGAGCAGGTAGCTGGGGACTATCAAAGAAGAGAGGGATCGAATCGAAGGATTAGCGCAAGACAGAGGTTGGTCTTTCTGTTCCTCTCTATCTATAATTCATAAAGGAAAAACATAAGTAGTTTTTCTCTGTTTGTTTCTAAGGCAGCTATCACACCTTAGTGGGATAGAGCAATTCTAAATAGACACTTTTCCCTGTAACAAAATGGCGACTCCACTGGGGAGCTAATTAGTTTGTTTGTTTATCATTCTTTGTTGTCTATTTCATAAACTTACAAGTAGCATTCGAACTGCATTTGCCATAACAAATGCAAAGTAAACAACTGCTACTCCAATCCATCTACTGGATCTGTTTATGATTTAAACAACTGATTCACAAACTATCTGATTGCCCTTGTGATAGCTCTTAGATCCTCCTTAGATCTACCCCTGATTGTTGCATTACTGATTGCTTTTTACTCGGCCAAAAACCAAGAACTGAACTGCAAACTGTGACCCGGAACCCGAACAGAGTCTCGTTTCTGGCCCAGCACAGGTACTGTTCAGAGATTCTGAATTTCAGCACACTTCCCGAGTGGACAACCTGCGCTGCATTTCAGATTCTCTGTGTTACAGGTGCACTGATCAGACTAGCTCTGTGCAGTTGTGGCTTCTGTGATTCATTCTTTCCAGTTCTATTCCTGAATTTTGCTGCCTGTGATCAGTATATGTCTGTTTGAAACCCCTTTTCTTTGCTGTTATTCCGCCTCCTTTGTACAAAAGAAATGTAGATGTTTTTGTGTGTTTGTTGAGTCGTTTACAGTTCTCCTTTGCAAAAGTAGCATAATCGTACTGTCGCTCTTTGATTTGAAACTGTCGCAAGTGTCAATTGCAATCGCAGGAAAGAGTTTGATTGTTGTTGATAGTCGATTATCCTGTTACTATTGTTTTTGGTCTGAATTTGTAATTTTCTAGTGTCAAAAACAAGTATTCATTTCAAAATCGTAAGGTGTCGTAATCGTCTCCATTTTTGATTTCGAAAAGAAGCTTGTTTATATTTGTCGCTTGAAAAGAAATTCAGATTTGTGCATCAACTTTCTTTTTAGCATCCATATACTAAGAAAGTCGAAAACAAACACATGCATGTGCATTTGCATATAGACAGTCTGATTGGCTTGATTTAGGAAAGTGCATTTAGAGTGTGCTCTTTGCTCTTTGTGAAAAGATTATGTCTTTCTTTTCCCTAGTAGCTAGGATTTTCATTGCATAAAGAAGATAAAAAGTTTGTTTATCATCTTAGATTGCATTTTAGGAATTACATCTACATCTCGTGGTGAATCCGAAAGGCAAACTTCATAAGCAAGATCAACTTAAAATAAATTCAATGAATCTAACAACGCTTTGGAACTTAACGCACAACATTTAGAGGTCTAGGCTAGAGACGTATTCCGGCATCGTAAAGCCTGGTAACTGTTGTTCTCACTGATGGTTGGGTGATTCCTCCACTCTGAGACGATAAGTGCCAATATGGACTTGTGCTCCCACGTACCGTCGAGTATATTTTGGGAGACCCCAATAGGCTTAATCCTTTATCCATAGGAAGCCGTGTCTGCCGCCCTATCGATCGCAATGCACTGAACACAACATTCGGGAAGATTGCCAGCCGTACCATAAAAAGTATTCTGCAGTTTTGTGATTGGTTTGGTACTCCCTCTACCTAGATTTCCAGAGCAATCCCTTTCGTTCCTTTTCAGACTCCTTAACGGAAAAGGTCCATCTGAGCACTTGTCACTTCAGGCTCATTAAAAATCGAAGGCGACTAGAGTCATCTTTTGTTTTTTCTCGACTCTTAAAAACTGAAAAAACAAGTTGTGTCAAAGCGTCTAAAATTCATTTGATTCGGAAACATACTTTCCCTTTATTTTAGTTGATCGAGTAATCCGCAATCGTGGAAGAAAGTCAATTGAAACCCCGTCGTTCGCGGAGGCTTACGAGTCAACCGTCTTTGTCTTTGGAATCGAAGCCAGTACGGACAAAGCGAACTCGTTTAACCAGTTCCAAATCTCCTATTAAAGTTAGAACAAGTGTTCCAACGACATCAGAGACTCCGGTTACTCCAAATATTTCTGGAATCCCTGCCTCTACAGAAGAAGTTCAACAGCTACAAAAGGACAGTGATACTGATCCTAGCCTGAGAGTAAACACTTGTGTTACTGAACCAGTTCCATCTACAACCGGTTCGGAGAGTCTTGCTCTTCAAACATCTGTCGCTGCCGATTTCATACCTTCTTCGGCACCAGAAATATTTTACGGACCTTACAGTCTTCCCCTTCCACCTGGTCTAATTGCCATAGAAGAAATTGTAGAAGATCCTCAAACAAGTACTCCATCGCAATTTGGAGTTGGGATCACTCTATATCCTTCTTTATCAGAAGTTAGTCTACCACCAGCGGAAGCTCCTGTAGAGTCGCTAGGTAATCTTTTGGATAGACTACAAATGTCTGAACAACCGTCAACATCTAGGACTGTGTCGTCTGACACAGTGATGGCAGAACTCCCTGCTATCACTCCGACAATGTTCACCGGTATACCATCTGTCCCAACTAGCTCTCAACCGCTAGAAGGAGCCCACTCAGGGGCTATTTCGACAGTATGGTCCATTCCTGTTTGTTCATCCGGAATAATATCCGGAAACTCTTATGTTGAGTCTCAACAAATTGATCCATTTGGAGGTCAATTTGGGTAGTCCGGGCCCCAAGGGCAAACAATTCCCTTGAGTTCTGGATTACCACCGTATGGGGGGCAGTATACCCTTTCATTATCCCCTCCGGGAGGATATCCATACGGGAGTTCACAACAACATTCAGGTTATACTGGAATTACCTCAAGCGGTTGGGTACCTATACTACCTCAACAACCAAGAGTTGTATACTCGATGCAACAATGCTTACCTACGTCAAATATTCCAACTACGCCAGCTATTGTGATGGTGTCGCAAGTTCAAGCGCTGCCTGTTGTATGCCAACCTCAGGTTTCTCAGGTTGTAATGCAACAGCCCTTTGACCCTGCGACTCAACCACAATCGCCGACCGGTGGAACGACACAGGTTCAAACGGGTACAATTACCCCTCATCTTGGTCAAACTGTTAGTATCGGGCAACAACACATGGTTTCACAACCATGGCTGGTGTAATACCAACAACCGCAATTCCAACAAGTATACCAAGGTTCTGAGCAACAAATCTTTGCTAACAGTGGACAGTCGTACATTCAAAACGGTCAAAATCAACCATTTTACAATGGTCATGTCCACCAACCTTACCAAACATACCAGCATCAAATGCATTATGCCGGTATGCAAAGACCAACTGCTCAGGCAATCCCATCTTATCCTGGGTATGCTTCGCCTAACCTGAATCAGTAGTTACCCTTTGTGGCAACTTTGGAGTTACCTGATTTAAACCGGTTAACAAACGATCCAATTGCTTACGTCCCTTGGTGGCCAGCGATTCCGCATAAACTTCCATCAAATATTCCTAAATTTAATGGAAATCCGGGTGAAGATCCATCGAATCACGTGATGACCTTTCATCTATGGTGTTCATCAAACACCCTAAATGATGATTCGATAAGACTTCGCCTCTTTCAGAGGACGTTAACGGGTCTGGCGGCAAAATGGTACATCGAATTGCCTAGAGCTTCGTTCGACAACTTCAGTACCTTAGCCACAACCTTTTTAACCCATTTTCAGTTACCAATAAGGTACGAAACGGGAACAGAACTTCTTACCAATTTCAAACAGACGACGGCCACTCACATATCTGATCATATACATGAATGGTGACGTCGTCGTAGAATGGTAAAAACGTATGTCCCCGATCAGCTCTTAGCTGAATGGTTTATCAAGTCATTACTACCTTCCATCACGGAAGATGTGGCAAAGGGGGGAGTCGTAACAGAAGAGCAAGTTATCGCTCGTGCGCAATATCTGGATTTGATTTACACTCAGTCCGGCACGCTCTATGATAAAATACCTGACACCCCTAGACTGGAATTCTCAATTCCTCCTCCTCCTAAATCGAACAATGACTCTCATGCCGGCGATGGTGTGATTGGCACAACAGACACGAAGTCGACAAAGGCTACATCCAAAAAGGCCCGTAAGATTTCAGGTAAAAATGCAAAAGATGAACTTCTTGCTTCGGAAGTAAATGCCGTATCGACAGATAAAGGCAAAGAAACCAAACAACCAGGGAGCAAGAAAAAAGGCAAAGGGAAGAAGAAGAAACAGGAGGAATCATCACCTGAAAAATCTTCTTCAAACCCTCCTGGAGATATGAAACCAAAAAATCCGTGCCTTATATGCGATGAGGATCATTGGACCGCAAATTGTCCGCTCAGATTTGAGGTTAAAAAATTCTTCAAGAATTCGAAAACCTCCGCAGTGTTAACTGATCCGTTTCCAAATCCAGGAACAAATCTGGTTGAAAGTGAAAATGCTTCCCCGTCTCAAGTGCTAATGTTGTCGGTTTCAAAACAACAAAATGGTGCTTTGATATCAACAAGGAATAAAGATTATGGGAATCCACAGCTGTCGAATAACAAGGATAAAGATCAACCTAGTAGTTCGACAACAACTTCGACAGAAGTTGCACCACCCATCATCCCTAAATTAACGATAAAACCGCCAAAGGGAGTAGTACACAAGTCGACATTTAATCCCCGTGCTAGAGCGGCACAACATTATAATATAGTGGAAGATTTGGCCCAATCGCCATCCACTATGTCGACTCTTGAAGTACTACAGAATTGCCCATCCCAAAAGTAGGCTTTATTATTAGCCATTGGTGGGATAGACCCAAAGGATTCCAATCTTGTATCCTTCGATCATAAAGGATACAATCCTCAATTACCAGCTCAACTAGCTTTCCTTGTTCAAGTGAAAGCCCTCAACAAAACTGTTCATCGAACAATTATTGATGAGGGGGCATCTACATGCATTATGTCGATGAGTTGCTGGAAAACTTCAGGATCTCCAACCTTGTCGCGATCTTCGACGACATTAAAAGCATTTGACGGAAGGACATATACCCCATATGGTATTCTAAGTAACTTGAAAGTTGAACTAGGAGGGAAAACAGTGGAAATAGATGTTGAAGTCATCGATGGGAATCTTGATTACAACATCCTACTAGGAAGACCATGGATATATGCTATGGCGGCTGTTGTGTCGACCTATTTTAGGAAGATTGCATTTCCCTTTCAAGGAGGGATTACAATCATCGATCAACAAAAATTCCTCCCCAATGGTTCTAAAGTTACAGGAAGCATTCCCATGATCCATGGAAGCCCCCATTCGCTTCAAATATTGGAGTAGGCCTACTAAAAGATCCTATACTAATGGGAACTTTCACCCTTCCACCTCCAATCAATCTGGCGGAAGTAGCGTCGATAGGAACCTGCAACATGATATCTTCTAAAAAGATCTCAGAAAACGATATCGACATGGATCATGCAATGGTTTTGCCCCCAAGCCCAACAGAAATATTGTAGCAATCAATGTTCCTAGCATGGGAGGCAAACCCAAATCAACGCTCATCAAGCGTTTGGATAGATAGGTCTAGAGAATATGGTACCCCTTCAGATCCTTGGTCGCAAGTGCATGTCACCGACGAAGGAATTGTCCAATCAATGGTAATTGAAGGAGCACCATGGAATGATTCCCACCATCGTTCCCTTCTTCCAGATTGTGGAGAAGATACTCAAGATGACCTTTATCATCCTTCAGTTTTTGAATTCCTATCAAATACTGTAAACACGGTGGATTCCGAGCGAAACTTGTCCAACATTGAAGAGACAATCACCATAAATATCTCGACCAAAACAGATGTTGTAGAGAATATTTATGTTGGCAAATGTTGTTCTCCTTCAGAACTGGAAATATATAACGCTCTTTTTCGCGAATTCAGAGATGTCTTTGCTTGGTCATACAGTGAAATGCCAGGCATTGACTCGAGTATCGTTGAACACGAAATTAAGATGTATCCAGATGTCAAACCAGTACGACAACGGCTAAGGCAGGTGCACCCCAAGAAAGCCGCTGCCATTAAGGCAGAAGTTGAAAAACTTCTCCATGCTGGTTTCATCTACCCAGTTCCTCTAACCGATTGGGTATCGAATATTGTCCCTGTTATGAAAAAACAAGGAACAATTAGAGTGTGCGTCGATTATAGGGATGTAAATCAAGCTTGTCCAAAAGACAACTACCCTACACCCTTCATTGACCAAATAATTGATGAATGCGCCGGATGCGAAATCTTTTCATTCATGGATGGATTCTCCGGGTATAATCAAATAAATATCTGCCCACAGGACCAGTCAAAGACTGCATTTATTTGTCCGTGGGGCACATTCGCATATCGAAAATTACCCTTTGGTTTGAAGAACGCAGGGGCGACGTTTCAGAGGGCAATGAATTATGCCTTCCACGACATCAAAAACATCGTTCAACCATACCTCGACGACCTTCCGGCTCATTCGCGAAAACAGACTGATCACCCGCAGCATTTAAGAGCGATATTTCTACGTTGTCGACACTACAAGATACGACTCAATCCACACAAATGTGTATTTTGCGTCAGTTCTGGTCGTTTGCTTGGCTTTGTAGTCTCGAAGGACAGAATTCGTCTCGACCCATGTAAGGTCCAGGCAATCATAAATTTGCCTCCACCTTCGAATTTGCTTCAGATTCAGAAACTCTAAGGGAAAGCAAACTTTCTGAGGAGGTTCATTCCAAATTACGCCGAACTTGCTAAAGGTTATACACGTCTTTTGAAAAAGGAAGTGCCCTTTGTCTGGGATCAGGTCGCGCAAGCTTCCTTTGATGCTTTAAAAGAATCCCTAATGAAAGCATCATTAATGTACGCTCTTGATTATCAAAAAGATTTTAACTTGTATCTGGCTGCAGCGGATACAACCATCGCAATGGTTTTAGTTCAAGAAGTCGATGGAATTGAACATCCTATATATTATTTAAGTAAAAACTTAAATGATATAGAAAGCAAATATACTTACGTTGAAAAGCTAGCACTTGCAGCTGTTCAAGCAATACAGAGATTTCGACACTATGTCCTTTTTCAGAAAACTACCATTCTGTCAGATTGCAACCCCATGACTTATATATTGTCGCGACAGTTGTTGGGGGGGAAATATTCAAAATGGATAGCAATCCTACAAGAGTTTGATCTGGAATTTTTAAAATCCAAGTCGAAGAAAGCTCTAGTTTTCGCAGAATTATTGTGCGATCTCCCATCGTCGTCCAACGATGACACATCCGAAGAAACAATCGTGGACGAAAATTTGTTTCTGATATCTGCAAGCAATGAGTGGTATGGAGATATAATCATTTATCTCCAAACCCAAAAATACAGGCCAAACACCTCACACTCCGAACAAAAACGTATTCGATACCAAGCAAAAGACTACATGATTGTCGGTGACACGCTTTACCATCGTGGTATCGATACAGTTCTAAGAAGGTGCCTCACCCATGAGGAGGCCGAAAAAGTCCTGAATGATTGTCATTCAGGCGCGTGTGGGGGACATCAGTCTGGATATGCTACAGTGCAAAAAATCTTACGAGCAGGATACTTCTGGCCAACAATGTTCAAAGATTGCATAACCGCAGTCAGAATTTGCCATGCTTGTCAAATTTTCGATAGCAAAACCAGAAGACCACCCACACCTCTGCAGCCAATAGTTGTTGTTGGGCCATTCGCCAAATGGGGCATCGATTTCATGACATGTAACCCCACCTCGACCGGGGGCATGGGTATATCATAGTCGCAGTTGACTATTTTACCAAATGGGCCGAGGCGATGCCTACATTAGATAATACTGGTGAAACAGCTGCCCTCTTTTTTTTCAATCATGTAGTCGCCAGATTCGGCGTACCACAGGCTATAGTCACAGATCATGGATCGCATTTTCGCAATCACATGATGGTCGAATTAGCTGCCAAACTAGGGTTGTCTCACGACAGCTCCACTCCATATTATCCGCAAGCCAACGGACAAGTTGAAGCAATCAACAAGGTCCTAAAGCGCATGCTGCAAAGGATGATTGGAGTTCACAAGAGAAAATGGCACCTAATCCTGTACTCAGCTTTGTGGGCTTACCGAACATCGGTAAGGAATGCAACCGGGTTTACACCTTTCCAACTGGTATATGGCCTGGAAGCAGTCTTACCAATCCAGTGTGAAATCTCGTCTCTCAAACTCGCAATTGATCTCCTCCCCGGAACTTCAGAAGAAGAAGCTCGTTTCTTGGAATTAATCCAATTGGATGAAACCCGTCGTGATGCCGCTTTGGCTAATGAAGCCCATAAGAAACGAGTCAAGGCACAGTTCGACAAAAATGTCAAACCCCTTGTCTTCTCAGAAGGTGACTTGGTCTTGCTTTACGACCAAGAATCCGATAAATTGGGAGCAGGTAAATTTAAGTCTTTATGGATGGGCCCCTATATTGTTAAACGAGTGTTAGCAAAAGGAGCCTACGAGTTAATGGATTATGACGGAATCCCACTGGCACAACCTCGTAATGGGTTGTACCTCAAGCGTTACTATGCGTAATGGTAACCTGTATGCTTTTGTTATGTTTTTGTTTTCGCTAAAGTGTTTATTTTGGTCAAGTAATCCACTTTTTACATTTATTGCAGATGTCAAACCTATTGGAGTCATGTGTTGGATATGCCGACGGAGCGAGTCGTAGTTCGCGGAACCTATCCTCCGCAGCCTGGGCTATTTTTGATCCAAGCGGCGAGTTAGTAAGTTTCAGAGGGGTATGTATTGGTCGATCAACAAATAACATCGCTGAATATAGCGCGTTGATAGAACTTCTCTCTGATGCCATCACACATGGTATACGCCGACTAATTGTCAGGCTAGACTCACAGCTCGTAATACTACAACTCAATGGTATATATTCCGTCTGAAACCCAGCTATTTATCGCATGTTCCTAAGGGTTAAGATTTTGGAAAGACAATTTGATTTTATTCAATATCAACATATTTCCAGAAACTTAAACACATTAACTGACTCATTAGCAAATTATGTGTTAGATAGACATTTGCAACATTTATAAAAAGAAACACACCATCAATGTTTGCATTTGGATCATGTAACTTAACCAAAGTAAAACTCCGAAAATCAAAAATATATATAACTGTTTATGGTTTACACATAATGTTCTGTAACCAAGACAAAATCGGTCAAATGACCCAAAAACTCAAAATGCTAGGGGGCACCCTAGTCTAATGATGCTCGTGATAGCAAGTCACAGCCTGTGCGATCATGCGTAAGAGACGAGTCCATCATCTTGGCACACCAGTAGTATGCCGCTGTAACCGTAAAGGTAGCTCGTCAGTCCTCACATCTGGAATACCAAGAGTGAGGCCCTCAACCTGCTCCTGTAATGCTGTGAGAGTCTCGGCCACATCGAGGTCACGAAGAATAGCCCTTCCGACGGCCTCTCCTGCTGGAGCAACAGCTGGTACTCTCAGGCGAACTACTGGACGAACAGGACCAACATCTGCATGTACACATGAGTTTGATTAAAGTCTTGATAGAATAAAGCACAAGGACATTATAAACAAAAAAACGATAAACAGGGATATGGTCAAAGATTTTACCAATGGTGCCCCACTGTTCGCCATCCGGCAGTACTAAATCTGGATCACCCCGGAAGTCCATGCCAGCGTATGGATACTCGGAATAAACCATCTCCTGACGATCAAACCACCTGAAGAAGGTATCAGAAAATGAAATCTGAGACTAGCCAGCATGCCTAGACATATGGTCAACCCATCTCTGCATACGTGGTTCAGTAGGAGAAGGTAAATCGAGTGCAATATACTGCGGCTGCATCAGTGGTATCTTCTCCAAGGCAAAGGTGGTCAAAATAGAACCGTACCCAAAGTTCTTCAACCTCCCGCTCTTTATCTTGGTCAACTATTCTTTCATCACAAGAAGTACTGCGTCGCACCAGTTGAACACCTTCGGTTGGAGGCATTCCAAGGCATGTTGCATGTAAGATCGGTTGGCTACATGAAGAGCCGCACCACCGGCCATCCTACCAAAAGTAAACAGAATAGTCCTGAGGGACCTGTCAGTGACATCACGAATGATGATCTTGCCGTCTTTACTCGGCTGAGATCCTTCTCTGCAGTACTGGCGAACATAATCTCTCACAGAGTCGCCTCCTTGGGCCGAACCTGACAAAGAGATGGGGGCACCACGCCTCGACAAGCCAGTCAAGAAATAGATGTCTACTACAGTCAAGGGGATAGATTTTCCCCTGATCTGGAAAACCTGATTGGTAGGATCCCAAGCATCGAGCAAATACTGCAGTAAGTTGATTTGCTGTCTCATGCTAGAAATGTGGAAGAACTTCAGCAAGCCACAGTTCCGCAGTGCGTTCACTGTAACCGGATCATGTAGGGCAAGCATGTCCTCTTCTTCATGCTCACGTTCTCGCCATGTAATGGTCATCTTACTCCAAAGATCTCTGAAAAACAAACAAGAGAAGAGTTAGATCCTGATTTTGGTAAGAAACAGGGAAAATTTCCATCAAAAATTGTGCATTAAATTCCCTTTTTGCGCCCAACGCACTTGCAGCAGTGTTCTAGGTGCGTTGAATGTCAGATAACCTTTAGACAGGCCAACATTCAACGCAACTTTCGATACACAGAGGGTGCGCTGAAGGCAGAACGAGTTCTTCAAACCCCAGGGGCTCAGAAAAGCTAGGAATCAAGCTCAAAATGCAAAATGAAAACCATGAAATGAAAGAGCTCAGGTTTAGCTCCTACCTGGTCCAGACGGCGCCGAGAATCGTCCACAGAATCTCCCGAAATCAGCTAATGAAAATCAAGGGGGAAAAGCACCTCCAAAGCTCCAACAAACCAAAGTTCAAATGAAATGGTAAAATGAGAGGTAAAAACACTTTTTCATTACTTTTACGTAGTTCAAAGTAAAATATTAGTGTTCTAACTCGTTTTCAAGCATATATTGTTCATTTCTGACTAGTTTGATGAAGCAGTTGAAAATACAGTACGATCTTTGAAAGAACAAAGCTATTTATGGTAAAATCAAAATAGGACCATCTAATCGAGCAGTTTTAGCACATAGTTCAAGCTCGTTAAAAAATAAACATAAGACATGAGCAAATGTTTCCCCCCGCGTTTAAGCTCGTTAAAAAATGAACTATTCCCCGGTAAATAACCATTGTGAATGTAGTACTTCAGCCGTTAAAGCCTTGGTCGTGTTTGCACCATCACCTCCACTTTTTCATTGGCCGATCATTCACCTCCATTTGATTGTTTACCCATTTTGAAGAACAGCTGCGAAGAGTGATTTCACTAGCCATCCTTGTGACACTGCCGTGATTGGGAAATTCCAAACCTTACCTGGAATCAGCTGCTACCCGTTTTATCACTCGTACCTCAAAAGACGAGTCTCCTTTAAGCTCTTTTCAACTGACTCGTAAAATATGAAAATATTGCCGAGCCATTGGCCTCTCCAGCTCGTTAAAGGGACAGGAAGTGCTATCCCTCCTCTAGATTTTAATCTTTTTGGACCTGATGGATTATTAGACAAAAAGATCAAGCGCTTGTTTTGTTCGGCTCGTTAAAAGTATCGAAAATCCATCCCTTCTGTATTGTTTTATACTTTTTCGGACTTAAGGGATTAGATGACGAAAAAGGAATTTTGGAGTTACCTTTACGCTCCTTTTCAGACTCTCTAAAATTGAAAAGGACTGAGTTATCTTTGTCGTTAAACTCGTTAAAAAGATTAATAGCGACAAACTTGTCTATAGACGAGAACGAGTTTCACTATCGCTAGGCTCGTTAAAACATAGCGATGGGTTTGCCCGAAGGGAAAATTATAGAACAAGCATATCTTATCCTCCTCAAGCTTGACAAAAATAAAGAGGTACTGGTCAGCAATGACTGGGGAAAAATTAGGAAGAAAACTCAAAGAAACTTTGTTGGTAGCAAGTCGCTCTTGAACATGACACTTCCGCTCCGTGTCCGAGTCGGGTTGGGTTGTTTCATTCACCGGTCACATCACCATGGTCACGCCATACCATCCACATTTGGGGTTAATGCTACCGATACATCACATCAGTGTCACCGATATGTTCAAGAGAAGTCATTCAGAGAGTCCACCTATGTCTCACCCACTACCATACATTATACTCCATTCTTTCATGACCGCCACCCTGAACCTTATATCACCAGATCGTTTTCACCTCCATTAAAATCATTTACTCAGTTCCGTGTCATTGATGTGGGATTCATTAAGGCCCTCCTGTGACGGATCACTTCTTGTCGACATCAGCTCATTATCCAAGAAGTTGATCTAGGAACACCCCATTCAGTACTTTGAAGCTTGCATGCCTCAATGGCAAGTTTCTCACTTCCGGCGACAGGTTTACATCAATGGCCTTCGACCGAAAGATTTTGCGTGGTGTTCGACGCCAAGTCCTTTATTCACACCACGTGAATTGTACTGTAGTACCTTGAGGGTCATTACCATTATCGGTGATTCCTCTTGTGCTTGTTAACAGTTTACATCATCGACTGGTAATCAAGTGATGTCTTTCCATGTTCGACTTCAGAACATTTCTCACATGGATCGACTTGTACTTCGAGTAAAGATCAGACGAGATTGAAGACCCTGGATCTAGTTTCATCCATCTGGGTTGCGATATATATTCAGGGAAATAAAGACATTAAATGTACATCATTGCAGCACAGATAATCATCCTACCAAAAGGATGATGGCTCTATCAGAATCATCAGTCTACACTCAGACGATTGTCTGTCCTATGTACATGAAAATGAATTTATAAAGCTGAGCATGGGAATGCCCGCCTCAGCTAGATCATGAAAATATTATGAAGATAATGTATTGTATTGTATCTTATTATAGGTCTCCTCCCAGCATTGAAAGAACTTCAGATCCTCATAATAAAGCATTTCACCCGACACCAAAAGGTTAACGGCCTCATACTTTAGGGGGAAATTGTTATAGACATTTTTGTGCCCTACAACCCCAAGCATGAAATGTCCATAAACCAAGGGCTCCTAAGTCCCTAAAAGTGTTGTTCTAACCCCTAAAGGAACAAGGTCAACAGATTACAGCTTCTCCCAGAAGTTCTCCATGAGAAACTACTCAGAATTGGTCAAAATAGGATCATTGCAGCTGCTCCACTGGCTAGGTGCGTTTCATCTCACCCAAATACACTATGAGGGTGTGTTGCATTTCAAAAGTCCCTTCTGTGGGGTGCGATGGGCGAGAAATGACAAATGGCAGTGTCATTCCGCGAGGTGGAGAGGCAATGGAAGCTTCCAGAATCTTCTCCTGTGACACTTGCCTCACTGAATTCGACCAAGGATGAGTAAGAGGCCCTCAGTCTCCAAGTGGAAGCAAGAACTGTCAGAGAGAAGACACTAATCAAATCACAAGCTGACTCATCCCCCTTATAGATATCTATATATGGATCCCTCATCCCAGAGATCCGGAGGCTGGAATTTTGCATATTGTAAGGAATTGTTGTTGGTTTCTAGAGACAAACATTAGATTGTTGGGTGATCTAAGCTTTGTTTGAGGTGAAGAGGGGCTTCTTTGCTAGGAGGTTGACGCTGGGTCAGAACAACTGGTTGTAACTCCTCCTGGATCTTTTCTTGTTTATCAATAAAAGCTATTTGAGTTTTCCTCCATGCTTCTGTATCATTGATGCTTGTTACATTTGTATGGTCAATTTACATCTGATCCTAGATTGTTTATGATTATAGATCCATGTCTTTGTATAGTGCTATGATTCTGTAATCTTACAGGTACTTTGTGAAGCTGGGCGTGCAAGGGAGCAGGTAGCTGGGGACTATCAAAGAAGAGAGGGATCGAATCGAAGGATTAGCGCAAGACAGAGGTTGGTCTTTCTGTTCCTCTCTATCTATAATTCATAAAGGAAAAACATAAGTAGTTTTTCTCTGTTTGTTTCTAAGGCAGCTGTCACACCTTAGTGGGATAGAGCAGTTCTAAATAGACACTTTTCCCTGTAACATAGATTATATATCATTAGATGTTTGGAGTGTCAACAGGTCAAAGTGGAGCATAAGCATCTCATTGGATTATTGCATCCCCTACAAATTGGAAAATAGAAGTGGGAAGTCATATCAATGGACTTCATCACTAGTTTTCCTAAATCAACCAAACAACACGATGCAATTAAGGTGGTGGTGGACAAGTTGAGAAAGGCCACTCACTTCACTGTTATGAAGTCCACCTACAAGGAAATATAAATTTCCAATATGTTCATGAAATAATTTTTTAGACTACATGGCATGCCCAAGACCATCATATTAGACAAATATGCTAAATTTACTTCAAATCTATGGAAATATTTATTTGCAGGCCTTGGAACAGAATTGGCTTTTAACAGTTCCCATCATCTTCAAACAAATGGGAAAATAAAAACAATAAAAATGGTGTTGGAGGATACACTAAGAATGTATAAAATGCATCAACCCAAGAAATGGGAAGAGTACCAACTTCTGGTAAGCTTTTCTTATAATAATGGCTATGAGGAGTCCTTTAAGGTGAGGCATTTTAAGGCATTGTATGGCATACAATGTAACATACCAATCAACTAGAGTAATCTAGTAGGCATGATTATACTTGGATAAGATATATGCTAAAGAATTGGTATGGGAGGTGGTAGAAATTAGAAGAATATGAAGGCAATGCAAGATCATTTAAAAAACTATGATGATCAGAACATAGCTCATAAAGAGTTCAAGGTGGAAGAGCATGCGTATCTTAGAATCCTACCAAAGAGGAGTTCGGTGAGAATGGGAGCGTGTGCCAAGCTAGCACAATGATATTATGAATCATTTGAAATCCTAAAATGAGTGGGAGCAGTGCCCTACATACTTTCTTTACCTCCTATGATGAAAGTACACAATATCTTCCATGTGTCCTTTCTTAAGAAATATGTAAATAATGCTAACCATGTAATTAGTTGGCTTTTGATTCAGGTGGAACCAAAAGGAGAATTATAGCTATGACCTTAACTAAAAAGAAGACTCAGCTCTAAAACCAAACCATCATGCACATCAAGGTGTAATAGAAGAACTTTGGAGCGAATGAGGCAATTTGGGAACTAGAGGATCCATGAAAAGGCATTACCCATTTTTTTATTATTGTAAATAGTCCTTGCCAGGAATAGTAAAACACCAATGATGATGTTCCTTCAAAGTGGAGGGGGTTGTAATGCCCCTTTCTTAACCCCCAAGTTTTGCAATCCGTAATTAAGACTGGTAATGTTGGAATGACCATCATGGATAGTAGATAGACTACATTTTATGCAAATATGAATTTTTATTTAATATATTACTAAAACTGAAGAAGAGAGAAGCCAACATGGATCCTAATACCTAGGCGGAAGATGTAAGGGGGATGTGGGATGTTTTCTATCTTATGTAAATTAAATGTCTTGATCCCTGATTTGGTAGTTGAACTACCCAATTGACAATAGTTGTACGAAGGAATGGAGAGCGACACTAAACAACTCTAGAGGTATGGACTACACACCCATTTTGGATCCGTTTGAGTTGATCAGATAGCTCGAGGAGGGACCCCGGATTCTCATATTAGGAGTCTACATGTGCATGAGGAGTAGAGAGAGGTAGTTGGGATGTGTGTGAATGAGTAGTAATGGTATGTAAAGAGTAGGAATTTGGTCATGTGTGTGAGAAAGACAAAGAAGTGTGTACAAATAAACCAAATAAACTCATGAGAATATAACAAAACCCCATGTGGGTGTTGGGACTATATATCTAAATAAAAGGAGATGTAAATCCTTTTGAGTCATAACAAACATATTTGAAGTTTTCATTTCAACTAAATTTGGTTAAGAAAGTCACAGTGGAAACCTTTAGCTTGAGATAGAGGGCTAAAAGAATTGCTTGAGTAATTGATCTTAACTAAGCATTTAAGGTAGTGAGAAAACGAGAAGAACTAGGGAATTACTAGATCAGTGAAGGAATTCCTTTGCGTTATGCAAGACCATGGTGGCCTTACGATGAGTGTTAATAAGCCCTAGACAACTGGTTGTAAGGTAGCCTACTGATTCTCGTGTGTGAAGGAGAGTGGCCTTCATGTTCTCTGCATTGATTTGAATATTGTTGAACCCTAAGTGAGTCTTTCTCTTGAGGAATCATATCTAGCTTGAGGGTGGACAACTACAAGAAATATAGAGTGTAGCTAAGCATATGGTTGGGTGGAGAGTGACTCTCCATTCCTTAGTTTCCAACAAATTTAAGTGAATCAAATAAACATATCTATTTCTATATTAATGAAATGAAATAATTGTTCAAGTGTTTCATAAATGTTGTCATGTTGGATTACTAAATATGTGTGTAATGATGAGTTGAAGTCGTGGTTAATTATGTATGATTACTGGCTATTATCTACTATTATTTCCTTCAGAAGAGGACTCTAGAAATAAAATAAAATTCTTGAAGTGTGTTATTTATGTTAAATATGAGATGTATGGTTTTGTGAGGCAATATGCATAGTTGATTTGAACCTAAGTATTTTTTTGTATTTATTCTATTAGTGTGTCTAGCCATTGCTATGCTAGCAATGGGATTGAATAGACGCATTGTATCCCTAAACTGAAGTAAGAATAATGGGGCTTTCCCATGAGTTAGAGAGCTTGGAAAAGGGTGGTTAAGACACTATTTATGATAATTAAGAAAGTTTAAGGATGAAAATTTATCTTAAAGTTTAGAAACCTTGGTGAATCTTAATAATTCCTACTATGCAACTTGTAAAATGTTTGGTGATAGTTTTGTAAATATGTTAAAATTTCTAATGATTTTATATAACCTCTATAAAATTTTAGTGATTAAGGTACACTAATTTTATCCTATAAATTATGGGTGAATCATTTTTAGAAAAAATGGAAATTAGTGAATCTTTTTCTTTTTTTTTTTAATATGGAAAATTAGCCCATTTTGCAAGCACTAGCCCCTAAAATTTCTCAGGGTGATAATTTAGAGCGATAGTTTATAGATCTCTAGATAAGCATTCTTGGGGATGCTATTCCTCTAGTGATAAACCAGAAGTGTGGCCTCTCTATTTGTGAGTTTTGAAGCTTGAAGTTTAGAGGTGTAAGCCCAAAGGAATGAAAAGAACTTCACTTAGTTGGAACAGGTGGTGGATTTCAATATTAGCCATCTCTATGATTCTTGTTCTAAGAATATGCCTAATTTTGGTAGTGTTGTTTGACCATCTTTATAGGTTGTTGAAAATTTTAAGCCTTTAAAAGTATGTAGGAAATTTTTCTATCTTTTCAAAGTCAATTTCATACCTCTGGAATAGGACAAACATACTAACAAAAGTTTTGAATTTTGGGGATTTCCCCTTCTAATTTCAGAATAAGTTTGCAATCTGGGAATTGGATGTTTTAGCCTCAGGTCATATGATCCAACATAGCTTATGTTTAGTGAGAGATCTGGCACAATGTGTTAAGCAATGGAGGTGTAATATAAAATCTGTTAAGTGCACTGAACATGAATACAAGATCTGTTAAGATTTGAAAGTTTGAGCATTTCAAAAAAATTAGAAAAGAGAAATTTAATGAAAAATTTAGATTTAGATGCTAGCATAAGGCACTATGTGAAAGTCATTAGAGTCCACATGAGCACTACCATATCTCAAGAGGCAACTCCCCTTGTATTGATTCACATGCGTAAAAGCCATGTGGCTTTGATTGATCACTGACTTTTTGAAAGGGAAAAAAAAGACATTTAAATAAAAATATTTCTCGATACATTGTATTGAAAAGTGAATGGATTAAGTTATCTTTCTTTGCATCCTTTGCTTTGACCATTGCAAATGTGTTAGATTTCCAATTCAAATGCAAAGTCTACCCCAACTTTGGAAGTATTGTAAAGATAAATTATATGAATTCCATGCATGGAAGTCCATATGTGATCAAAATGGCAATGTTTGTATTAATAAAATAAAACCCATTGGTCAGCGCTACGAAAGAGAGTCTGGATCTACAGAACACTCTACATTTTTCATGCACATTACACATTAAATAGAAAACATGGTTTTAGGGAAGTTAGAACAACATCCTAAGAAATAAAAACTAATTCCTATCCTGAGGTTACGTGAACCAATTCTACCTATTCTAGGATATTCTCCATTATCTTCAACACTCCCCCTTAATGGAGAATGGGTTCACAAATATGCTTAACATCTCCCTAAACATTTGAAACTTAACTTTTCCAAGAGGCTTAGTGAAAATGTTCGCAACATTATCACATGTATTACAATATTCCAAATGGATTTCTTTAGATTGCACTTTCTTCTTAACAAAGTGGAATTGTGTATCAATATGTTTAGTCTTTTTGTGAAACACCAAATTATTGGCAAGCTTGATTGGACTCTGATTGTCGCATCCGAATGTTGTTGTGTCTGTCTGTTCTTCCCCAACATCCTGGAGAAGTCTCTGCAACCAAATTGCCTCACACGTTGCTGCACACATGGCCTGATACTCTGCTTCTGTTAAGGACAAGGAGACTGTGTTCTGCTTCTTGCTGGTCCATGTGATCACCCCAGATCCAAGGCTGAATGCATAACCTATTATAGAATTGCGATCATCTACATTTCCAGCCAAATCTGAATCTGCAAATCTTGCCAAGCTAACATCAGAAGAGTTAGTGTAAATAATATCGTAATCTACAGTACCTCGTAGATACCTCAAAACACTCTTCATTGCATTCCAGTGGCTTTCAAGTGGCTTAGTCATAAATTGGCTTAGCACACTGAATGCATAAGCCAAATCAGGTCTAGTGGTGGTTAGGTAGATTAGACTCCCAACCCACTGTCTATAAAGTGTTGCATCCCCCGCTTTTGAGCCATCCTCACACTGCAATTTGATGTTCTGCTGCAGTGATACCGGTGCAGGCTTACACTAATCCATCCTAAATTTTTCTAACAAGCCTTTGACATACTTTGCTTGGGACAGAAATGATTTTCCTAAATCTCTCCAGATCTCAAGACCTAAACAGTATCTGAGTTCACCGAGGTGCTTCATTTCAAACACCTACGACATCTGTTGCTTGATTTCATCGATTAGATATGTAACATCTCCTGTAATTATCAAATCATCTACATATAATGAAATCAACGCTATGCAACCTTGTTCATATTTCATGGTGTAAAGATTAGGGTCATTCTTACTTCTATTATGGCTAGCTTGCAGAAAAAATGAATCAATTTTTTCAGACCACAACCTGGGAGCTTGTTTCAATCCATAAAGTGCTTTCTTCAATCTACAAACTAAATTTTCTTTTTCTTTCTGGACAAACCCTTCCAGTTGCTCTAGATAAACCTCTTCTTTTAGTTCTCCATTCAAAAATGCAGACTTTACATCTAGTTGGTGCATCATCCAATGTTTCTTAGTAGCTAAAGCGATTAACATTCTGATAGTGTTCAATTTAGTTACAGGGGCGAAGGTTTCTTCATAGTTTATCCCTTCTTTTTGTGAGTACCCCTTTGCTACCAACCTACATTTTAGTTTTTCTATAGTTCCATCTACATTAATATTCAGAGTATATAACCATTTACAACCTATGGTCTGTTTTCCTCTAAGAAGTTCAACCAATTCCCAAGTGTTATTTCTGATTATTGAATCATATTCCTATTCCATGGTTGTTTTCCATTCACAACATTCATTTGCTTTTTTATAACTAGACGGTTCAACCACATTCATCATACTAGTTATAAAAGCATTTTCCCTATATCTTTTAGGCATTTGAGCTTTCCTACCTTATCTCCTATGTGGTGGGGTGGTGGTTTCAAACCTTATTCAATCATCATTTATTTCTTCATGCTGTTGCTGTTGTTTTTGCTGTTGCTGTTGTTGTTGTTGATGTTCATCCTCTGCCTTTGTCTGTTGCTGACCCTGATTGTTCTCTGCTTCTTTTTCCACAAAGTACAGAATGTCCCATTCCTCATAGTGCTCATCAGGTTCTTCATTATCCTGCTCATGGAATTTAACATCTCTACTAACAAAAATATTGTGAGTAGAGGGATTAAATAATCTGTATGCTTTATATGATGAACAATACCCTATAAAAGTACATCTGATGGCTTTTGAATCTAATTTTCTTCTATCTTCCTTTGGAATGTGGAAAAATGCTTTAGATCCAAATATTCTTAAGTGTTTTACTGCAGGCTTATATCCATATAATGCTTCAAAAGGAGTTTTAGACTCAAGACTTTTTGTAGGACTCCTATTTTTCAAATAAACTGCAGTATTCACTGCTTTAGCCCAAAAACCATTCAAAAGATTCTTACCTTTCAACATACATCTAGCACATTCCACCAGTGTTCTGTTCTTTCTTTCTGTTACTCCATTCTGCTATGCAGTATGGGGTACTATAAACTACTACAAAATTCCATGATCTTCACAATATCTGATCAGCTCATCCTTCCTCTATTCTCCCCCTTGATCAGAGCACGCAATTTTTATTTGTTTCCCTGTTTGTCTTTCATTTATATTTTTAAACTTCTTAAAGTATTCGAAAGCATGGCTCTTCTTACTTAAGAAATACACCCAAGAAAACTTTGTACAGTCATCAATAAACAGTAGGAAATACAGTGCACCTCCTAATGATTTTGTCTGCATGGGTCCACATAGATCTGTGTGCACTAATTCAAGTATATCCCTCTGTTTCTTTTCTACACGAACAAGGAATTCTTCTCTATGCATTTTTCCTAATGTGCAAGCATCACAATCATTATGTACTTGCTTTAGCATAGGAAGATCTCTCACCATTTCCTTCTTTTGTAGTAACAGCAAGTCATTGTAGTTGATGTGGCCAAATCTTTGAGGCAAAAGCTCTTCTGTAGTCGGGCTCGCTGCTATCAATGCTTGAACTAGTGCAGGTCTTACATCCAACTTGTACAGACCTCCTGTTTAGATTCCTGTAGCAATTGTCTTCATGCCATCTAGCAGATCTTTAATGTAACAGTTAGATTTTAAAAATTCAACTTTCAAATCTCGATCTGTAATCATGGATACAGAAATCAAGTTCTTTGTTATACCAGGCACATACATCACATTATAAATTTGTTTGATATTACCCTTAAGTAGAATGACAAAAACTTTCCCACACCCTTTGATTTGATGACTTTTGTCATCACCTAGGTAAATCTGTGTGCCTTGATTTCTTTAAAATCCTCAAGCCAGTGCTTATTCCCTGTCATGTGTGTTGACGCTCCTAAATCTACATACCAGATGTCTGCATCAACATTTTCATCATGATCTACCATGAAAAATCTGAATTTCTGCACCTGATCACCATTCACGAGATGACTTGCATGTCTTTTTTGCTTTTGTTGTTCTTCATGATATTTCTTTTTCCTGCACTCCCTAGCAATATGACCCAATTTTCCGCAATAAAAACATTTAGTTTCAGAATAGTTTTTATTAGGATGCATACCTTGAGGTTGATTAGGCCGTTTCTGTGAACTTGCTCCGTTTTGCTATTATGGACCTCCTGTCCCTTTGTAGAAGTTTTTCTTTGCCATCAATGCAAGATCGGCACTCTGGGGCTTCAGGGCCAATCTCCTTTCCTCTTCCTGCATCAATATACATGTCAGCACTTTAAAATGTGGGATCTTCTTTCTGGCATTTATCCCAATGATGAACATTTGATAATCATTAGTGACACCATTCATTGTAATGGTTACAAGATCTGTATTGTCAACTATAAGAGCAATGTGTAATAGTTTGTTCTTCAGATCCTTGATCCTTACTACAAATGAAGCAATTGTTTCATTCTCTTCCATCTTCAGGGATAAGATCTTACACTTGAGGAACAGAAGATGATTTGAATTCTTGATCTCATACAACTCCTTCAGAATTCCCCAGATCTCGTTAGCTGACTTACCTTCTCTAATGTGCGGTATAATGTAGTCTTTCACTAACATATTTAACATTGTCTTTGCTCTACTTTCTTGTTTCTCCCAATCTGGGATTGATGCTAATCTAGTCACGGCCTTCGGCTCATCCCCATTCACAATCGTCCAAGCACTCTGCGCTTCTAGCAGAGTCTGCATCTTAAAATTCCAATTTGCATAATTGGAACCATCGTGCTTGTTATGCTCGTTCATGCATGCTTCAAATATATTGTTATTCATCTTGGTGATTTAGAAAAAAAAACAATTTCGACAGGTAAAAGATGTTAAATTTACCCCAGATCCGTGACAAAGACAAATCATTGTTCTTCAATGTTGTTTGATCTCACAGCACACCCGCTGATCACCGTGGCTTCCTTCTCAGCCTCCAGACAACCTTCTGTTGTCAGCTGCAGCCTTGTTCTTGGCTTCCCCACACAGCTTCTGTGACAGTGACAGCCTTGTTCTTGGCTTCCCCACACAGCCACAGCGTTGTTGTTGGCTTCCACTATCATCGCAGATATGCCTGTCTTTTCTGCGATGTCGTCGCAACTGTACACGTCTTTCTTTCGACGAAAAAAAATAAAATATGTGCGAAGGAGCCACAGTGCACTTGTCGCAAAGGTACACTCATAACTGGCAACAATTTCGGATTCATCGTAGTTATCCTCTTCACAACTACGATGATCTCGGTTCAAAGAACCACCCACCAGCTAGCGTACAGGTTTCTAAGCCCTGACGCTCTGATACCATGATAAAAATGGCAATGTTTGTATTAATAAAATAAAACCTATTGGTCAGCTCTACGAAAGAGAGTCTGAACCAGGAGAGTCTGGCTCTACAGAACGCTCGACATTGTTGATGCACATTACACATTAAATAGAAAACATGGTTTTATGGAAGTTAGAACAACATCCTAAGAAATAGAAACTAATTCCTATCCTGAGGTTACGTAAACCAATTATATAAAACTAGAAAAAAGACACATAAATCCAATTTCATTGCCTATGGAAAATACAGATAAATAATTGACGTAAATGCTTCAACAATCAATGATTTAGAGAACAATTGGATGCGTCAACAACTAATTTAATTTAAGTTAATGTGAAAGTGACGTTGGGCGAATCAATATATCGTAATTTGGACGGGACTACCTCAGGCGTTTATGAGTTCGAGAAAGCTCTGTATAGTCATGTTTGAATTTCATTATCATTAAGCTGAGAATGTTGTTAGAGTGGTATTATGGAGAGAAATAGCCGAGAAAGCCGCCTGTGAATTTCGTAACCATTAGGTGGAGAAAGCTGTGTATAGTCAGAAGAACCGGAAGAGTTCTGAGATTCACGCTGATGACTTATTGCGGAAGGCACGCCGAGATTGCTTGGCATATATTAGCGTATCCACAGCAATCCATCATCTTCACAATTCAGAAGTCCCAGTCTGACATGTATTTGCTTTTCTTGAGCCTGAGGCCGTCGTATCCACATCAATCCATCATCTACAAGATTTAGAAGTCTCAGTATAACGTGTATTTTCTTTTATCGAGCCTGAACCCGTCGTATCCACATCAATCCATCATCTTCACAATTCAAAAGTCTCAGTCTAACATGTATTTGCTTTTCTCGAGCCTGAACCCGTTGTGTCCACATCGATCTATCATCGATCACCCTCGCATCCGCATCAATCCATCATCGATCACATTCAATTTTCGTTCGTATAAATAGTGTAGATCTAATATTTTGATTTTTTTTTGCTTTATTGAACAAAGAGGTTCATTATACAAGTAAGTATGATGTGTAATTATGTGGGTTGTTAAAGTTGAAACTTTTCTTACACTGACCAAAATAAAAAAATCTAAAAAATAAATTAAATAATTATGCAAAACTTTTAAATAGTGTACAAAGAAGAAATTTCTCTCTGCTCATGTTAGATCCTTATTTAAGATGTATTTGATCCCTCTCAGTGCATGTTAGATCCGTATTTAAGATGGATTTGATCTCTCTAGGCTCATGTTGAATTCATATTTAAGATGGATGTTAGATCCGTATTTAAGATGGATTTGATCCCTCTAAGCTCATGTTAGATGTATATTTAAGATGGATGTTAATTCATGATGAATTGCAACGAATGCTGGTAGAAATCATGTGGATATGTCTGATACTCTCGTGGCCCAAGATTATTATTATTATTATCCAATTTTAAACATCAAATTGGTGTATATCCAAATTTAAATATCAAATTGGTGTGTGAGAACCCCTTGACTACTAAGTCTATGAAGGCATACATACTCTACCCCTCTGGTTTTGAACCTATAATAAGAAATGCATGCTCTTAACTATTAGGCCCACTCAAGTTGACCTCATATGAGAAACACATGCTCTTAACCACTAGGCTCACTCAAATATATAACAACAACATTTTAAAAATTATTTTAATTTTGTAACGAGAAATGCATGCTCTTAACCATTAGGCCCACTCAAGTTGACCTCATATGAGAAACACATGCTCTTAACCACTAGGCTCACTCAAATATATAACAACAACATTTTTTAAATTATTTTAATTTTCTTATTTGTAATTAGTGTATGAATTTTTTTTGTTTATTGAGCCGAGAGGCTCATTCTACAACCCAATATGATGTGTAAAGTTGTTAGCCTATCATCAAAATTGAATTGAAATTTTACTCATGTCCTCCCAAATAAAAAATACGAAGAATCTAAAAATTAAAAAAATTAAATAAGTATACAAGGCATTTAAATAATGTTGGCTTATACAAAACATTTAAATAATGTCAACTCATAAAAAAATTAACACGTGAAGAAATTGGATCCCTCTAGGCTCATGTTAGATCCGTATTTAAGATTTGTTTCTATTAGTGATTTGATTATTATTAGTATAGATAAATCTTAAGCACAAATGTAATATGAGCTAAGAGCAATCAAATTGCAATTTTTTTAGAGTGCAAAATACAATGCATAATTTTTCATTATTTAAATTGGTTTTTTGAATATGCTATATAGAGTACATAACTAAAACTTCTAAGTCTAAAAATTCTTTTTTGAGATGCTCACAAAAGAAACTTATACATAGAAAATAACCAAAATGTAAATATTGAGACCACTTCAAATGTTTTAAGCATAAAAACTTATTTATAGGATATATACATCGCCTTAAATCCATCTTAACTCCGGATCTACAAAGGGCCTAGAGATATCGAATCTCTTTTCACTCTAAATAGACTGCAAAATACAATGCATAATTTTTCATTATTTAAATTGATTTTTTGAATATGCTATATAGAGTACATAACTAAAACTTCTAAGTCTAGAATTTCTTTTTTGAGATGCCCACAAAAGAAACTTATACATAAAAAAGAACCAAAATGTAAATATTGAGACCACTTCAAATGTTTTAACCATAAAAACTTATTTATAGGATATATACATCGCCTTAGATCTATCTTAACTCTGGATCTACAAAGGGCCTAGAGAGATCAAATCTCTTTTCACTCTAAACGAAGTTTGCACCTCAATAGATTTTATCCCTCTTGGTGCTTGGTAGATCCATAATTATGATAGATCTGATTGTATATATATATATATATATACACACCATGAGTTGTCCAAACCAAGAGCCAAGAAATCACTAAAAGTAAATTGATTATTTTACTTCAATTTTATTTTTATCATTAATTTTAATTTTAATTTAATTTAATTTTTTTAATTTTGTTTATTATTATTATTATGTGATTTGACCCAATCATTTTTTTTAATAGGACAAGACTTTACAACATCTCTACCATATTATGTTGTGCAAATAATTTTTTAAAACAATATAAATATATACATAGTTGACATTAAAATATTTTATACTAGCATTTGCACCTTATGTTGCAAAGGAAACGCCATAAGGCATAGAATGGGGAAGAATAGCATAGAGTGGGGAAAAATAGGTAATTAATTTTTCATTTACATACACTGAAATCGTATGTAGCGTGGGATAAGAATCTCAAGAATCTCAAGTTATCATTGAGATAAATAAATCTCTATAGTACATACTCATTATATATATATATATATATATATATATATATATATATATATATGAATGAAGATCTCTGCTATGATTTATATTATTGTGGCAATGCCATTTTTCTCTTGTAAAGTTGCATCCATTGGTTTTTTTTAAGACATTAAAAGAATCTAGCTGCTATTATGGATCAAAAAATAAATAACAGTCATTAAATTTTAACTTAACAGACTAGATAAATTTAAAATTTCAGGCCTAGATCAAAATAGAACTTTACACTATCAAATTGATTAACAACAACAACAATTTACATATGGAAACCTTCGTCCTCTTGGATCTTGATGAAGTTGGGTTTCTTTGTGTGTACTGTGGGTCTTTCTTAGCTTTTAATTTACTTTTTTTTGTTCTTTATCTTTGTTTTCAGAATTTGTGATCAAGTTAGTTCAACATTTCATTCTTGATATTTTATGGAAAATAAGTCTAACAATCTTATTCTTTTGCTTTATTCTTTTGACAAAATTTTAGAGTCGTCCTATTTATTGAATGCATATTTTCTCATATATACTGGTTCCTTAAACTGAGTTTAATGAACTGAATAGTTGATTACTTTGAACTTATAAAACTAACTTCTAACACCTATATTTACTCTGCAGTACAGACCAAGAAAAATATTCATTTCTTTACTTTTGCCTATGCACCATCACCTAAATACGAAAAAAAAGACCCAACATGTCGGTTTCTTGAACGAAAAAAATATTCCAAAATTTTCCTTTACCTATTCTAGTGCCTTCATGTTTACAAAAATATGGTTAAAGCTGGTCAGGGAAAACTTAAAAGTTGACATGAAAGAGATACACACATATTTCATGATTTCCTCCTGATGGATTATTTACCTGAAACAGAAAACAAGCGAAAGTTCAGAAATGTATCACAATATTATTTGTGGCCCAGATTCAGGAATGATTTTGATATATTTCTCGAAAGCTTTACAGAAATCAGGATCCCACCCCAAGCCTCCTAGAGTGAGGAGCAATACCTTTATAGAGATTAAATTTATCGGCCTTATATAGCCATACCATACAGTGAGAAACATTCCGAGGTAACAACCAGCTACATCCTCGTTGCCTTCATCTATACACTGCATAGTTAAAATTATACAAACAAGCAAGAAAGCTCACATATATACCATATTAGACCTATGTAGCGTAGGATGCTGATCGGTCCTATAGCGGGGCAGACTCGACCATATGACCTGCAAAATTCGTAGTGTAGAAATCTGCAAGAGCTTCCAAACCTTGAACTTGCATTTGAAGATTCAAAATATAGTTGGTGGTGCCTTGAAAAACTGTATGAACTTCCATTTTCTTGCTGCCGAGAACAATCTTCTACAGAGTCTGGAGTCTTCTGTCATTGGTGCAATGATCATGGCCGCTTGTTTCAAGATCAACATTATTACAACATTTTTGATGGAAAGATGTTGATTTCATTTTTCTTGCCAGCGTTATGAGGGAGGATTTCATCTGCTTCATCATCATGGTGGTCTTTTTTTGTGCATGAGGCGGAGGTTCAGAGCTCGAGTCCAGGCAGAGCCCTTGTTGGCAGTGCAAGCCAAGCACATGTCAGCTGCGAAACACATGGCTCGCTGGCGATGAGTCCATGGACGGAACACGCTTCTTCATTAACCCTTTTTTATGTTATTCATAACTTATTTCAGTTTTGGATCCACGATCAAAATTCATTCAATCATCTAACACCACAAATCCACGGTGAACAATAGGACACGGCGGTGGCTGGGGCAATTCATTTCAAAGGGAAACGCCTTACAGCGTAATAACATGTGCATTAAGACATTTTATGAGTTTTTTTGTTCTTAATATATTTTAAAATATAGGTCAATATTAATTCATATAAAAATATTTTATTGATAACATAGATCTTTAAATTAGTTAACATAGATCTTTAAATAATTTATTTAAATCCCCTATCAAAATATTTTTGAAAAGTACAAAGTTTAAACATCTTATTCACACATTTTTTTACTTCATAAAATTATATTTCTTCATATAGACAACTAACTAAACATGATAGAATATTAATTTTTGAAAAGTACAAGGTTTAAACATCTTACTCACACATTTTTTTACTTCATAAAATTATATTTCTTCATATGGACAACTAATTAAACATGCATACAATATTCATTTTTGTTTTAGAGAATGTTTTATTATTATTTTTATTATTTTTAATTTTAAGAGAGACACATTTCAAATTCATGTTGAGCACAGATGAAATTACACATTTCCCTCATACTACCAGAATTACACATTGCCCTCATACTAGGCTGTAGAATGAGCCTCTAGGCTCAAAAATAGGTGGAGGTGTACATACTCTACCACTTCTGGATTTGAACTTGCTACCTCTTAAGAGGAAACACATGCAGTTAACCATTAAGCCCACTCAGTCCATTGGGCTAGGTCAAACAATGGACATATGGCACTGAAAAAATTGTTGACTAATATTAAGTTGTGGCCAAGTTTGAAACTTGGTTAATTGACAACCAAGTATGGGTGTGGGGGATAAAAACTATCACACGGAGTGTCTAGGATCAATTGAGCCTTGCACAATTCTAATAATAAAAGAGTCCCTATGAAAATAAATTATAATGAGTTGGTTTTAATGAAATTATGATGAAAATTGTATAGGTTTGGAGAAGTTATTGTGTATAGATTAATCTAATTTAGAGAGGTTATGTGAGGTGGTTCTTTTTCATTATTATATCCCATCTCTATTGTGGATTTCTCCAGTTCTATTGTGTGTTGGGAGCTTCTTGACTCCTTTCCACTATGTGGAGCTTTGATCCCTTTCTTGAGTTTTTAAGAAGTATCGTCACTTACCTTATACCTTGAATAAGAGGCTAACAAATGACCATACTCCTATCATGATTGGCATTTGGAAGTCACTTAGCTTTTGCTTCAACATTTTGCATACTACCTTGAGCAACATATCTTATGGTAGGCCATTTATAAAGTCCACTCAACATAAATCTTTACATGTGTTGTGATAAGTTTCTTATTGGTTGATGAGGTGTGGAAATGAAATTTCCGTAGAGAATTTCTAGTAAAGGATTGTAAGCTTTTAGGCTAGTTTGAAAGTGTTTACACCATGCTAAGGGTGTGTTTCATATGATGTGGAATGTATGGTGAAACCCTTGCCCCTTGTTGCATATTACATTGTTTTAATTGATTAAAATTTGGAGAGCTTACCATAGGTGTAATACTACTATACAAGGTTGTAGCATCATTTCCCAATGCATTTTTCTAGGGAAACATGTCTAAGTTTGAGTGTTGCAAAACACAATACTAAAAGGAGCATCATGATTGTTGTCAATCTTATGTCAACTTTGCTTCATCTTTTTTGACACATCTTTTAAAAGTGATTATCTTAGCAATGAAGAATATGACACAAAAAGTTTTCCCACATCACATCACTGTTATATTGCTTTGAATATTATTGCAGAAAAATTTCTTACCAAGTTACTTTTGCATCGAGTCTACACCATATACATGTACATTGCATCAAATTGCATCAATATAGGTGTAGATATTTCATATGAGGCATTATTTTTGCTTCCTGACGAGGCACACTAGCATAATTATCTATCAAAATACATAACTTATCGTTATTTTGTATCATATTTATGTCTTATTAGTATCATGGTACGATGTAAGCACTATGTGTGAATTGTTATCATTCTTTTCTGCATCATATTAACATTGTATTACATCGTTTATGTGTCTTATTAATGTCAAGTCTATATCATTATTATTCCTTTTGTCAATTGTATTATATTAATATCTCTTTAGTATCATAATAGCCTACGTTTTGGATCAAATTATTATCAAAATTAAGTATTTTAACATGACCATTACAATGAAATTATTATTAATGTAATATTATTATTTATTTTTTATCATTATTAATTTTAATATAATTAATACTACTATTACTTCTACTAATAAATTTTATTAATTTAATAATAATTAAAATATTATTAATTAATAATAATATTTTTTTACCATATTTAATGAAAATGATGATTAACATAAATCTATTTTACTAATACAAAAATAAGGTATATAATACCCCACTTATTGGCAATGAAATTCATACATTGAGATGAAAAATCCACGTATCCATAAAGATAAGTATAAAATTTTACTAAAATAATTTAATTAATTTTAGATCATGGAAATGAAAAGGCATGTTTATATAAACAAATGAAGAATTTTGAAATTAAATCATAAAAGTAACTATGGTGCATTGTTAGATTAGGGAAATGTCAACTTTGGGTAAAAACTAAATATATATATATATATATATATATGGAAATGAAGTTGATTGAATTATATGTATATAAGTTGCACATTTTCATCTAAGGGAAATGTAACTCTTATATATAATAGTATGAACAAATTTTTACACATGTAAGTAAATCAAAGAAATAACATTAGAATGATTGAATTATTGTCAATGCCTTTTTCATGTTAAATTTTCTTGGATATTCGAGTGAAACAATTTGTCACAATAGATCTAATAAATTACTGAAATATTTTATGAAGAGGTTAATTTTCCTTTTAGATTTATGATTCTTCAATTACTATTTTCATAAAAAAACAATTGAAATGCAAGAAATGGAAAATAGAAATAAATACACACACTATCCACAAAAGATACAAGTTTTTCTTTGGGAAACCCTTTCAAGAGAAAACCTAGCTAAAAGATAAGGTTGCTATGCTCTCTTTTCGCTGTTATGGAAAACATGTAAGCACAAAGAGGTGTTTTCCATGGAGTTACATGAGACCTATGGCTTTTAAAGCTGCTACAAAATCCTATTCTCACTACTTCCCAATCCCATTTTCTCTACTCAACTATCGAACAAAATACAATAGCATAGAATGGAACCCCTACTTTTCCTAGCATCTTTGTATTTAACAAAGCCTAATAGCCATCTAGGGGTAATGTTTGACTTCCTCAACCCTAAACTAGTGATAAGTTTATTGGACATTCTAAAGAATTATTTAAATACACACATGATTAGGCCCATGTGTGAGTAAGGGGTTTGATGTGGCATCCATTCATACCATGGTTGTCAACTAGGTAGGTCAATTTGTGAGAGGCGTAACTTTTTCTCACAAGCTTTGATTGAGGCAATTCTTGCATTGTGGGAAAGGTATCTATGTGTAGAATATAGTCCATAGTAAGTTTGGTACCATAAAAGATTGTCATTTAAGGCCTCAAGATGATTCCATATTTTTTCTCCTGCAATTTTCCAAACTAGAAATATTGTTAAACATGACTCTACAAGATTATTCATCCAATATTTCCATCATGAAAACAATGAAATATATGACAAATATATGATCCTATAAACACATCCTCATTCTATAAAAACATAATGAAAAAACATAAATTCAATAAAATAAAAATAAAAAATTTGCTAGTTCATATGCAATAAAAACATATAAATTAAAAAGTTGTTAGTTCATTTGATTCCTCTCAAATACTCTTATCATCATAATAATGGTCCATCATTATCTATGCATTGTGATTAAACATTAATATTCATGTCATATAACAAATAAGCCTATGAAAAATATAATATATTGAAATCAATACATTCTAAATTTCATTGAAATATGTAACATGCTTAGATGTACCATGGTTAAGATATGTACTTATTTACATTTAAGTAAAACCCATATTGAGTGTATTCTATTAGAAAGTGACGATCCAAGTTGGATTAATGAACCCTTATATTTTGGTTAGTATGGTCATGTGGTGTTTTTATGGAAGGAAGAGTTTTTTTCAATTTTAAAAGGGAAAAATTGTGAAGGAATAAGATGATGTTAATGACACCTAATTTTTTAGATTTAAAAAAATTAAATAAATATTGTAAATAGAAAATGAGTTTTTTTCAAATCGAAAAAGGAAAAATAGTGAATGAATATGAGATCATCCAATTTACACTTAATTTATAGAATTAAAAAAAATAAGTAAATATTGTAAATAGAAAATGAAATGATGAAAACAGAAAATAATGATTTAGTTAACACTTAATTTTTGGAATTAAAAAAAAATCAAATAAATATTATAAATAGAAAATAAAAAAATTTAGAAGATGAAAAGATATTAGTAAATGAATTTTAATAGTCTCCCTCTCTTTATATATATATTTATATTTTCTCTTAATAAAAAAACAGTAGAGTTACTCTCATGTTCAAACATGATATCAAAGTCCAAATTCCAAATTTAATTTCCTACATTATAATTCTGACTAGTTTCCTTCCATTAAACTAAACTCCGTCCCTTTGTTCTCTCTCCCGAGTTTCTGTGAGTTTCGATAATAAATTGAATAATCTCTGCAAGATTCTTTGGAAGTCGTTGAACGGGTGGTATATTCATTAAACTGAGATTGGACGAGTATGGAGACCGTGCGGTTGAATGTGAGACTCTATTTTGAGCGTTAGGTTGAAGACCGAACGACTTGGCTACAATGAGCTACGAGTGTTCTACTGTGTGACGGTGAATGTTGCGTGACATTAAATACAATGTAGGATGGTGTATGTGCTCCTACAAGTGGGTATATATATGATATAGGTTGATAAATTTCCTGTGTGGAGCATGATTGTTTAAAGGTCTTTGTTTCAGCTGGATGTATACCCTAGGAAGTCTTGTACACCCCTCCACGCGGGGGGTGTGGGGGGGACTTGTCCCCCCCGCGGGGGTCCGGGGGGGCCGATCCCCCCCGCTAGGGGGTTCAGGGGCCAGCGGTCCCCCGGCGAGGGCTCGGGGGCAGCGCCCCCGAAGCTAAAAACAAATGTAAAATTGCCTTGTAAAAGTATAGTAATTTCTAGTCAATCTGGGCCGTTCATTAGGCGGATGATCTGACGGTAGAACTTATCTTTAGTTTAGGGTTTTTTGCCCTAGAAGGCAACCCCTCTCTTTGTATGAGGGTATTGTATTTGAGGTTGTGAAATAGATGTGTATTCTGTGAGCGAGAAACAGAGAGGTGAGACTATGAGAGAAAACAGAGGATATTACAACGGATTTGCTGTAGGTTGTGTCTCTTCATTTTGCTGGATAATAGAAAGGAAGGATTGGCTGTTCGGGGTGGACGTAGCCCAAACTGGGTGAACCACGTATATCTGTGTCTCTTTTGTTTTGTGCGTTTTCTGTGTTTATATTTCTGCAATATTTTATGTGTTCCATTGCTCCGTAATATATAATTTTATAACACTGTGAACTATGGTTGATCCTTGTGTTAATGGCCACCGTGAATGGTATGCATCTGCTACATTGAGCTGCTCTGAATAGTTTTTTATTTTTGTGTTGTTGTATAATGTTATATGCTTTGGAGATTGGCTAAGTATGTTGAAGGTCGTGATGCATGATATATAAGGGCCATGTATAAACAGTGCTACATGAATTTGTTGAGTTTTTTTTATGTAATGATATATGGTATAAAATTATATGTACCAAAGTACAAATTGGAGGATATATTTGAGAGCTTGCCTTTTTATTTGAAGACATAACTATATGTCAATTAATTAATTTTAAACATACATCAATTTATCGCAAGTATTATTTTAGGCATAATTCAGAATTATATAATGTATTCACTCATTTTAATAGTAGGAGTAGTTTTTACTGGAAAAGAGAACTATCATGTGTGATTTAGGAAGATAAAGCGCATCTTAATTTTTAGTGAGTTGTGGAAAGGGTTTTGTGAAGGAGAAGGAGGAAATCCACCTCAGAAGCCCGCTTCTAAAAAAGAGATTGTAATATGGGAAAAAAAAGAGCAGCACGACCTATGCCTTGATTACAACATCAATCAATGAAGAGGTGAGTCTTCATATTACTCCTTTTAGAGATGCATTTGAAGCTTTAAAGAAGTTGAAGGAATTATATGACTCGCACTCTAAGCTTGAAGTTGTTCAATTGATTATCAAGTTGTTCAATCTTGAGTTGAAAAATGATGACCCTCTTTCCTTAGCATCAGAAATAAGAGCCATTATGCATGAAATAAAATCCAATAGGTTTGAAATAGATTTTTCTCTCACTATTTTTATCAAGGTGTTGTATCCCACTTATTCCCATTATCTTGAGTCATTACAAGCAAGTGGAAAACATTCAAAGATTTATTTTGACTCTCTAGTGAACAAGTTTGGTGAAAGAGAAAAGATTTTGGGAAGAAAAAGACAATTGCTCAGTCCCTTGAAGAAGTTGTATGCTTTGCAAAAAAAGAGAAGAATTAGGGATAATATTCTTCTAGAGGAAGAGGTGGCCAGAGAGGACGAGGAATGAAGAATTTTAAAGGTAGGGGGTCAGACATTTCCAAGGAGAAAGGTTTGATCTTCATTGCATATGGTGTAATAAAAATGGTCATGACGCTTCCACATGTAAACTATCATGGGATAGGACTAGACAAGAAAGAGATGAAGAGAAAGGAAAATCATCAGATAAAGGGAAAGGAAAAACACTTGAGTTTACTCATTATGTTGTGGCACATTGCAACATTGGAGTAATTGAAGACTTATTTAATTCTTCACTTGCTTATGGAAAGATGCTTGGTTGCTTGATTCAGGAGAAAGGTGCCACATGACTTTTATAAGAGATTTATTTGAAGAATTCACAATAATGTTGACAGAGCAGTCTACTTTGAAGATAAGTCAAAACTCAAACCATCATAGATTGGCACCATAAAGCTCAAATTATCCAGTCTTCCAAACTTTCTTCTACATGATGTATTCTACCTCCCAGAGTTGAGGAGAAACTTGTTGTCTTTGGTCCTGTTGTAGCAGTTACAACCATCCTCCAAAATTTTGCCTATGCTTCGATTATGGAGCCTTCTTTCCTATCCACATGAGCTTATCTTGAACTAATTTAGGTATTCATGATTTAATTGAGACTTATCTTTCTCATTTGTGCTCGTGTTTTCTTGTTTCCACACTTGTCTTTCTTGTCTTTCTAACTCACAAGCTAATCGCCTGACTTGGTCTTACAACAGTTCTGGGCTTGCCTCCAAAAAATATGCAATCCTTGAGGGCAGGAATCCTTGATGATTGGAATTGTGCAATCATTGAAGGCAACCTAGCACTAAGCCAAAAAACTACGCAATCCCTCACTGAGCTCAGAAACTATGCAGTGCAGTGAGCTAGAAAGTTGCCTAGTTCCCCAGAATTTTGTAGTCTTTCCCGGTAGTGTGCATGGAAAGTTTCCATGGAAAAGATAAAAATAAAAAATCTAAAAAGCAAAAAAAATCCCTAAAAACTAGGTATCCATTATTAGTATCCTGAAGGAGGCACACTCGTTATTTTAGAAACTTCCGCCAAGTGTCTCTTTTTCCTTGATTTTAGCCATGCACGTCATAAACCCTAATTTGCTCTAATCTATTTAATCGACCCCTCTAGAGATCATTTTCACATTCAATCTTCAAGCTCTAGAATTCCCGAGAAGATCAAGGAACCTTCGGTGCGGTCATCATCACTTTTCCGCATGAGTTTCACTTTTATCGTCTTTTGCCACTTTTTCTGCCACTTTTTGTCCTTTCGCTTGTGGTAGTGTTGTTTTGCTTATTTCTCTTCATGGTTGCTTGTGTTTCAACTTGTTTTAGGTTGTATAAGTGTTTTTCTAAGTCATCGCTTGCCTTTCACAAGTTTCGCATCGATTTTCTTATCTTTGCACCGATGGTCATTGTTGAGGTGACTCTCCTCACATACTTGATTTTCCTTTTGCTTGTTTAGTTCGTGCACTTGATATATATTGATTCATTCATATTTAGTTAGATCTACACCCAAGCTCACATCATCGCTTAGTTCTACTAGTTTTTCACACTTACACTAGGCAGATCTGCACTTTCCTTGGCCATATTTTGCCTTGCCTAGCTGGGCACTGTGTAAGCCTAAGGCTCAAGTCGAGAGCTTGGCCTCTGGAATTGGTGCATAGTACAGGCTAGCCCAACTACGAATTACGTAGTTCCAGGGCTCATCCTGTCACCTTGGCCACTGAGACTACTTGAATCTACAGTCACAATTCAGATGTCTCAGTCTTTTATATATATTTTCTTTTCTTGAGCCCAAGTGTTTGGTATTCACATCAATCCATCATGGGTCACATCTAATTTTGGTAGTAATAGTGTGGACCTAATAATTGACTTCTTCTGTCCCTCGTATTCACGTCAATTCATCATCAATTACATCGAAATTTGGTAGAAATCGTGTGGACGTGTGGGTCTGATTTTGGTTGTCCGGGGAATACTCTCGTGATATAACGATGAGATTTTTGAATATTTTTGGGTAGAGTTTTTTTTTAAGAAAATTTTAATTGATTTTATTTGAAATTCTATTAAAAATGGAATATAATTTAAAGAATCTTCTCATATATATAAAGTTTGCTTACCTTGTATGGTTGTGCTAGTTCTTAAGCACTTGTATTAACATCAATCCATGATCACATCTAAAATTTGGTATAAATTGTTTAGACCCAATATTTTCCTTCCTCCCCCTCTCTTATGCCATGGAAGCTTCACTCAATGAACCTTTGACATAGCACATCTATTCATGGCATACTAAACAATACCCTTAATTCGACTACATATTGGAAAATACCTCTAAAAATCACATTATTTAACCCCCTACCAATACAAGCCCAATACACCTTCCCAATTTAAAAATCCCTTGCTTTCACTAGATATTGTAGGTATCCATTTTTTTATTAACATTTTCTATACCCCTTTACATTTTTTCATTAACTTTGAGCTCCATTTTTTATACCTATCAATATAAAAACCCTTTACCCCCTATTATATGCTAAATATATTATGTCATTTTTTCCTCAATATATATCCCCCAATATGAATGCATGTGTTATGGTATGGCTCCCCCAGCGAAGCCCCCGTGTCTTATGCACATCATTCCATCATGTATTACATCCATTCATTACCTAATAGTGTAGATATTTGCATCACATTGTTTGGAATAATAGATTTTGAGAATATAATAATTTAATTTTAAGGCTAAGATCAAGTTAAATATCAAATTGATGGATGGGATTATTTTGTTTATGGGACAAGAGACTTGCTTCTATGAGTGATTTGATTACTAAAATCGAAAAAGGTGTACATAATCTACCGCCTCTAGAGTTGAACTTGCTACCTCTTGAGAGGAAACACATGTTGTTAATCGTTAAGCCTACTCAGTCCATTAGGGTAGGCCGAACAAAGGATGTTTGGCTATGAAAAATATGTGTTGATGACTATTGGGGCCTAGCCAAGTCCGAAACTTCGTTAACCTTTCTAGTGTGGCTTGTTGGCATTTGTGTTAGGCTCGAGACCATAGGGGTAGTCCCTTCAACTTGACCTCGAGCCTCCTCGGTGATAGGGGACAGGTCTACCAATTTTCTTGATATGAAAAAATAAAAATAAAAAATTAGGCCCACTCAAGTTGTACACTTATGAAATGTACACCAAATTATTGGTTTGTGTGGGGTTTACTTCTCATTGGGTTACTTTTTCAACTCTCATGGCAACGATTGAGTGTGATAGCCATGTGTGGGGGCATTGGGGATGAAAACTATCCTGCAAAGTGTCTAGACTCGATTGAACCTTACACAATTTTAATAATAACATCACACAAGTGTGTAAATTGTTTTTCCACTTAATATTAAGACGAGTTAGCCACACATATATATTAAATAGTTAGCCATGCTTATTTAAATTCAAATTTTCTTAAATTATGTACTGATTTTAATTTAGAAATATAATTTTCGCTAAATTATAAAGAAAAATTATGAAAGTCCTTTTATAGAGATAGATAACTGCCAGTAAATCTGGTTAAAACTTTTTAAAATAAAAATATGAAAAAATAAAAATAAACCCTTTTTCAACCATCTATGACCATCGAGTAGATTTTATTAAGATTCCCTGAGCATCCTGACAACTCTAGTATTTAAGAATAGCGAAAAGAAGTTATAATTGTGATATCCCCACTGGTTGATTGTCCCACATGTCGACTCCACCCCCGCTGGTTGATTGACCCAGATGTCGCAAATATTAGAATGAGTTTTGTTTTAATGAAATTATGACGCAGATACAGATGCAGATGTACCGTATATCATGATGCAGATGTAGATGTACCGTATCAATGAAATTATGATGCAGATGTAGATGTACCGTATCAATGAAATTATGATGCAGAGGGGTTGGTTCAATTAACGTGACGACGAAAGGAGGAGGTTTTGTGTACATATAAATGAAAGAGGGGTTGATTCACTTAATGTGATGATGAAATTAGAAGGTACTGAAAACGGTTTGTAATGTTGTTATTATGATCCTATTATTATGATATTAGTATAATGTTGATATTATTATGATATTATTTAAATTTTTAATATAGTGTTTTTTAATAAAATAAATGAGCTTTTAAAATGTAATAATAATAATAATTTAAAGATTATTTGATAAATTATATTTTTAATAAAAAGAAAAATATTTTTTTATACAATAATGAAGAAAAATTTATTTAATTTAAGGTAAAGTATACTTATTGGGTTATTTAACTTAAAAAATAACTTTGATTCATAATAATACAAGTTGTATCAAATAATATTTAGAAGTTTTATCTAATCTTAATTCTTGTGTTTTTCTCTAGATTATCTAATGAGATGATGTGAAGATTTCTTTCTCAAATTCCAAAAATCATTTCTTCATTCTGTAAAAGATCATTCCTATAATACTAAAGCTCATTGAACATAATGAGAATAATGACTCTCCTTTCCAACGGTATCTTTAGGGTGCCTATTTATTCTTTCTACCTTTCCACATCGATCCAACCCCCTTACTAGTCTTTCTTGGGAGGATAGAAAGTTGATTAACTTAATCTAGAGAGGTTATGTGAAGAGGTTCTTCTTCATTATTATCTCCCATCTCTATTGTGAATTTCTCCACTTCTATTGAGAGTGGCACTCCACTTATTTCCACTAAGTGGGGCTTTGAGCTTTTTTTTTATGAGTTTTTTAGAAGTATCCTCCCTTACTTTATACCTTGGATAAAAGACTATCAAATGACCATACTCGTATCATGATTGACATTTGAAGGTCACTTGCTTGTAATCTAGTTTTGCTTCAACATTTTTCATACTACCTTGAGCAACATATCTTATGGTAGATCATTTATAAAGTCCACTTCAACATAAATCTTTAAATGTGTTGTGATAAGTTTAATATTGGTTGATGAGGTGTGGAAATGAAATTTACTTAGGGAATTTCCAATAGAGGATTTGTAAGCTTCTAGGTTGTTTTGATAAAGTTTGCACCATGCTAGGGGTGTGCTTCATATGATGCGGGATGTAAGGTGAAAACCTTGCCCCTTGTTGCATATTACATTGTTTTAGTTGATTGACATTTGAAGAGTTTACTATAGGTGAAATACTACTATAAAAGGTTGTGATATCATTGCCCAATGCATTTTTCTAAGGAAAAATCCAATACCAAAAGGAGCATCGTGATTTGTGTAAACCTTGTGTCAAATTTGCTTCATCTTTTTTGGCACATCTTTTAGAAGTAATTGTCTTAGTGATGAAGAATATGACATAAGAAGATTGCATACGTCCCATCACTGTCATGTTGCATTGAATATTATTGCAAAAAAATACTTAGCAAGTTACTTCTGCATTGAGTCTACACCATATGCATGTACATTGCGTCATAAACTGGTAAAATTCTAAGAGGGGGAAATCAATATATTAACACTTTTAATAATCATTAGTCAATTGAACATATTCAACAGGACAATAATATACCAATCACATAAAGCTTGAACACTATAAATTTACTACGTAAAAGTAAGCACTGACTCCAAATTACATCAAATTATGTAGCACTAACCTAAAGGAGGCTCCAACCCCCTTTTCTTTGCAAACATCCACTCATTGGAAGCATCAACTCCTTGAATTTTACAAGCACCAACCTGAAGGAGGTTTTAATTCCATCGATTTGCAAGCACCTACTTGCTCAACCTTTTAGATCCCTCTTTCATCAATTTTTCAAACTCATATCTAAATATTTCTAATTAAAGTTATCACTGATACAATAGATAAATCTCAAATCAGCTTCTCCTTGCTCTACAACTGCCTATCTTTCTCTTATTCTCTTATTCAATTAAGATTCTTCTCCATTGATATTTTCCTTGATGTAGTTTATCTGCAATTCAGATCTTAACACTATAGATTTGAGTTCTTCCAACTCACATCAACTCCAAGTCTTGGTTAATCATGACATCCAACCCCAGCACTGCACCTCTTTTCAACTCTATTTTAGTTTTGTATCAATCTTCAATCAACACCAATTAGTCTTCTATAGCACAACTCCCCTCTCATTTTTCTTTTCAAACACACACTCTTTTGCCTATTCACTGCACTTCTACACATCATTTTGCATAGGAAATACTACATCTTACATCGCTTTGTTTTCCTTTTTTAGATGCTGCCAACATGTAATTTAATTTATTCCATCCACTTTTACTAAATTTGGCATCCACAACAAACTTTATTCCTTTAATAGAATTTTGGCACCCGAATGCCAGATTTATGTCTTGTAGCCCCTAGTGGTTAGCTTCTTTGTGCATATGACCATGGGACTAAACCAAAGGTTTAAGCCCTAGGGTTGTGTATCCCTAGACCACTGCAGACTGCTCAATGGTTAAACCACAAACACCTTTTGAGGCTTGTTAGTAAATCTGAGTGTCGGTTGGAACATCACTTTTCTCCCCTGCTTACATAAGCTTTAACAAGAGGGGGTTTTTGTAATTTTTCATAGATGCGACTTAATCAACCCTCACCCTTTTAGTGTGCATCAAGCAATCTCATACACTAATAAGATTTGATGGAAGAAGCCTCACTTCGGGGACACCTTGTCCTTCTTATTTTTAATTGGGGTAGGGGGTGGGGTTCGATGTCCTTTATCATATTCACCCATTTAACATGGTTCCACTGAGATTAGTCAGGATCACTTTCTTGTTGCTACCGAGTGGCTTATAGATGATTTCCCATGCCATGTCCACATCATTGTCATGTCACTCTCCACCATGTGTCATATACCACATCACCACCATGTGTCACTCAGAAAAGGGCCACTTAGCCACCCAAAACGTCAAAATCTACCTGCCACTTGACCTCACGTCAGTGTGCTACATCAAGGCCACCTAAATTCCACTTATGTTGGCCTACTTCTCACTGCACATTATTTTGTGTGCATATTGGTTAGAACATGTGGTCTAATGAGCACCTAAGTGCTAACTATTGAGCTTTTCGTGACTAGTGGTTGTGACCGATGACCTTGTTGCTCCACCACTCATTTCTCCACTGCTCATCACTCGTCCCACTACCCCCTATAGTATACCTAGGGGGGTAATATGGGGTACAAAGGGAGGTACCCAATGGAATAATATGATGTAATGATTAAGGAAGATAAATAAACGGTCCATAGTTTATAAATAAAGTGATATAATCTATTTTCATATTTCTTTGCAATATTTGGCATTTTAATATATTTGTAGACTAGATCTAATACAAGTGGTATCAGAGATCTTTCTTGGGCAAAGCGGGGAGTTTTTCTGTTTTTCATTTTTTGCAGGAATTGTTTGGGCGACGAGTTTGTAGATCATATCCGAAATTTCATGTACAAAATCTGCAAAGAAAAATAGAATATATGAATTCCTTGTAAAAATATACCTAATTTAGAAAAAATATGAGTCGAATAGGAGTCCGGATGAGGTGGATATCGATGATTTAAAATCAGTTGTTTTGCATAAATTTTTCTGAAGACAATTCATGGGCGGTGACTCTCTAGTAATCTTTTACAGTTTTTGTGGGGAATTTTGGAAAAATAATTGAATATTTGAGATCTTTTTAACAAATCACCCAAATAAAAAAAAAAGAATCGGCCTAATTGAAGTGTGTATGAGGGAGATATTGTTGATTTAAAATTAGTTGTGTTGTAGAAAAATTTTTGACGATAATTTGTGGATGGTGACTATCCTGTCATTTTTTGTAATTTCTGTGCATAATTTCAGAAAAAAAAATAAAAAATAAAAAAAATAAATAAAAATAAAATAAAATTATTGTATATATAAGATTCTCTTGAAAAATCACCAAATTTCAAAAACAAATTGGTCGAATCGGATTCCAGATGAGGGAGATATCACTGATTTAAAAGTAGTTTTTTTTTTCAAAATTTTTTTGTGATCGCGGGACAGTTGCAACATGAATTTTGAGTTTCCAGAGTGCCCAGATCAAGATTTCAACCACAATGAAAAATGCATAATGGTTGTTCCATTTTTGAAAATATGCTATAATAATGATTTTGATCCATATTGACCAAGTTGTGGCCATTCTAGATTTTCCACATAAAATAGGTAAATTTTTTCAAAACTCTCATTCTTCTTCATGGCTTCTACTAAGATGTGTTTTAGAGGAAAATATGATGGCCCTACTATTGAATAATTCCTAAAAAGGGAAAGGTCAAAATGTCCGATATTTTGGAAAAATTTAGCATGGATTCTTTTTAAAGATGAGGTTTCCATGTGATGGGACTCACTTGACAAAAAGAAGTTGGTAAGCCTTTGCGATGAAGAATTTGAAAAAAACCTTTTGGACGAATGGTCTCATGCTAGAAAACAAGATAATGAGAAACATAAAGGGTTATTTTTTGCTAGTATCTCCTTATTACATGTTCATGGATATATTTAGAAAGAGAAGATCATTGTGTCTATCAATCCTAGTTTCCAACATAATTTTTTCAATGTTAATTTGGCAAAAAAACTGCAAGTTCCAACAAAAAACATTGAAAACACACATGTTGATAACGAGGATGTACTTCAAATTTGTAAATATTTGAAGATTTTTATGGATAAGTATGTGTTGCATTCTGATTTTTACACTTCAAATATGGATACTGTGGAGGCTGTTTTGGGATACCCTTGGATGCATTCTGTTGGTATTGTCAATATTAATGTGTAGAAGAAATTCTTGAAGCTCTGGTATAAAAAGAAGAAAATTACATCGCAAGATATTTGCATCAGTAAACAAGTAGAGTCCAAGGAGACCCAAGAAGAAAATGATATAGGTACTAAGATATTAGATATGGAGTCTGTAGAAATTTCTCTATAGATTAGCTAGCTCCGATACCATGTAGAAATTCTGCAAATTCTCTACAAATCTCGCACTAAGATCATGTAGAAAATATGATTGTAGATTAACCCGATAATGCAATATACCAAAGAAAAATACTATAATCTACTTCTACTATCAATTTTCTTTGTGGAAGCTTAAAGATTGAGCAAGATTGAGCTAAACAGATATAACCATAAGAAGAAGAATCAATACACATGAAACAAAAAAAATACTCAGGGGAAAGCCTCAGCTAAAAACCCCATTATCTGTATTATCATACAAGGTGGAAATACATCATAATAATACAAATCCTTAGCTCTCACAGCTAGTCATCTCTCCTTACAATCCTCCTGGATGCTCACAGACAAACAAGGCTTCTCACAAACCTTCTCCTCTGCCCTCCAAGCCTCTTATTTCCTTGTGCAATTTCTCTAGGTGATCCTCCTGTTACCAAGTGTAACACTGATCTCACACCTTGTAAAACTGCGCAATCCTCAAGGAACCTTCCCTTGACTGCATGGTTGAGTTTCCTTTATAGGAAAACACATGCAACTGATAGTACCCTGTCCTTGACATTTAGCTCAACTGGGTCTTTCTCAGAATAGACATGCATGAGTTAATGATGAGAGAATCTTCAGTTATCTAGAGTATACTAGTTAGATGCGTGCATGCATTAACTGACTGAACTCACAATTAGCTCCTCAAACAGTTTGGAACTAATTTAACTGGACTTAACTCATTAAACTGAGCTAACTAATTACAACTCAAATATAACTCAATCTTATCTCCTTAATTAAGGGATAATTTCCTTAATTTAAGAGATAACTATTGCATGACTTCAGAAAGACTTCTAACTTGAATTTCTCCAACTAATTAATCCATAATTAATTAATTAATTATTTCCAAGCAGCTATCGATACTAAATTCGAATTTAATTCACAATTTCAATTCAAGGACAAACTAAAATTGTAATATCTGGATTCTATTTTTATCATTTCTTGTTGCTATTTTCAACACTCACTCTCAACAAGAAAGGAATTCAACTCGATCCCGATCCTGAACCTTTGGAATGTTATGCATGCAACACTTGTCTCTAGTGTTGTTGCTCCAGGAACTCCAGGAATTAAAAAACATTCAACCTGAATCAATATGATGCATCTGTCATCAAAGTCTCTGACTGCTATTACCTCTGTCAACTGAAAACTTTGCGCTTCTACTGACTCTGCCTTTCTGCACTATTGTCAATCCTTCTCTGCACTCTTCAGTATCTAACTACTCTATCCTCTATCACTTTGATGTCTGACTGCGTCAATCCCACTGATTCCTCCCGCTATTATGTACTTTGGGCTCCTGTAGCAAGGTACGATCCATGAGATAAAACCTCTCAATGGACCTTGCCCAGTTTTAGCCTTCTTAGGACTATCACTTCATATCGCCCAACCTCACACCTAGAGGTATGGCTGCATGTGATCCCTCAACCCACTTCTCTAATTGTAGCACCTCCACAATTGTCTAAGACTTCTTCTGGGACTGCATGTTGAGAGGTAATTTACTCTCCCTCTCAACCACCAAGTCTCTAACATTTGCCTTGCTCCTCAAGGTTGTGCATGCATCTTGAACCTCAAGAGCATACAGGTTCTTGACTCGTGAACTGATCTGCTTCACCTGTCTCGCGGTGATGTGTCTAAGGAAAACCTTTCCCTTACTAAAAACAACATCATAGCCTTTGTCCTCCAACATCGTGACCGATACCAAGTTCTTATTCAGTCTAGGCACATACTTCACATCTGTGAAGGAGATAGGAGGTCCATGCTCCCTCTAAAAAACAACCATGCCCACTCCTGAAACACTATACCTTTTGTCGTCACCCATATCTATGCACATCTTGAGGTCTTTCTCCTCCAAGGCACTAAATAAACTTTTATTTCCGGTCATGTGGAATGAGGCTCCACTGTCAAAATACCAAACACAACCCATCATCAATGACACCATGCATGCGATGAGGGTAAAGTCCATTTCGAACTGAGAGGCTAATGCCTCAACTTCCAATCCTTCCGAGGATCCCTTCTTGGACACCTTTGATGGGAAATTAGTTGGATAATGTCCCATCTCAATTGAAATATGATATAAATTTGATTTCCACTTGCAACCCTGAACTTCAAACTTCGAATTCTCTTTTTTTTTTTGTACTTCGAATTCTCTCCTTCGTATACTATTCATAGCTTCGATAAACTAGGCTCCAATAAACTTGGCTTCGATAGCATGTAGAAATTTCTCTATAGATCAGCTAGCTCCGATACCATGTAGAAATTCTGCAAATTCTCTATAAATCTTGCACTGATATCATGTAGAAAATCTAATTGTAGATAAACCCAATAATGCAATATACCGAAGAAAAATACTATAATCTACTTCTACTATCAATTTGATTTTTGGAAGCTTAAAGATTGAGCAAGATTAAGCTTAACACATATAACCATAAGAAGAAGAATCAATACACACGAAACATGGAAAATGCTCACGAGAAAGCCTCAGCTAAAAACCCCACTATCTGTATTATCATACAAGGTGGAAATACATCAGAATAATACAAAGCCTTAGCTTTCACAGCTATCCAGCTCTCAATACAATCCTCCTGGATGCTCACAGGCAAACAAGGCTTCTCACAAACCTTCTCCTCTACCTTCCAAGCCTCCTATTTCCTTGCGCAATTTCTTTAGGTGATCCTCCTGTTACCAAGTGTAACACTGATCTCTCACACTGATCTCACATTCTGTAAAACTGCGCAATCCTCAAGGAACCTTCCCTTGACTACATGGATGAATTTCCTTTATAGGAAAACACATGCAACTGATAGTACCCTGTCCTTGACATTTAGCTCAACTGGGTCTTTCTCAAAATAGACATGCATGAGTTAATGATGAGAGAATCTTCAGTTATCTGGAGTACACTAGTTGGATGAATGCATGCATTAATTGACTGAACTCACAATTAGTTCCTCAAATAGTTTGGAACTAATTTAACTGGACTTAACTCAGTAAACTGAGCTAACTAATTACAACTCAAATTTAACTCAATATTATCTCCTTAATTAGGGGATAATTTCCTTAATTTAAGGGATAATTGTTGCATGACTTCAGAAAGACTTCTAACTTGAATTTCTCCAACTAATTAATCCATAATGAATTAATTAATTATTTCCAAGCAGCTAGTGAGACTAAATTCGAATTTAATTCACAATTTTAATTTAAGGACAAATTAAAATTGGAATATCTGGATTCTATTTTTATCATTTCTTGTTGCTATTTTCAACAGAGTCCGTGGTGGAAGTAATAATGGGAGACAAGAAATAACCGTAGGCACCACAACATGTACCAGATACCACTTAGGCTCCATCAGGTGGAAAATTGAAGAAAGATACACAATCAGTTAAAATTTCAGCATATCAGCACTCGAACCACCCAACCAGACAACAACCAGCAAGGGGGAAAGGAATTAGCAACAAGGACAACAACCCCTGGACGACACATAGAGAGGTGCGACTAGCCACCCGCAACACATTGACGCAGAGAAACCACCAGAAACAAATTCCATCTCAAGCGAGCGATGCACTAGCTATATTGAGTGTTCACCTTTCTCTGGGATGGCTAGATGCACATGCATGGTACCAGTGGACTACTCATTTTAGTAGATCTTATTATTTGTGTTATTCTCATGTTTTAGGGACGAAACATGTTTAAGGCGGATGGTATGTAGTATACCTAGGGGGGATAATATGGGATACAAAGGGAGGTACACAAGGGAATAATGTGATGTAATGATTAACGATGATAAATAAACGAGGCATAGTTTATAAATAAAGTGGTTAACCTACATAATGCAAGGGACCACAAGTAGTTATGAAATAATGTGATAAGCCCATGGTATTGGATGTATCGTATTTAGACACCCATGGTATTGTATGTATGAAGCCTATATAGATGCTAGAGACTCCCCATTGAGGATGTTGAGTATTGTTTTATATTGACAAACATTAGCTTATGGAGTGATCTCCTTCCTTAAGGAGTAGCTGTATGGTGTTGCCCTACCTCAAGGGTTTTGATATTAATAAAGATTTGAAGTTATATCATCTATTGTGTTATTTCTTGGGCATGTTTTGCATTTTAATATATTTGAAGGCCAGATCTACTACATGCCCTGAGATTTGCTTCTATGCTCTCGGTGGTCCGATAGACACCTGAGTGTTTATGCCAAGATCCCTATGACTAGAGGTTGTGATGAGTGGCATTTCTGCCTCACCTCACATTAGTTGTTGAACTCCCTCCTAAGCTTTATTTTACCATTTGGCATTGATCTGATGAGGGGCCTACATTAGAACCATGACTGACTAGAACCTTGCTTGAATTAGGATGCTTCAAACTGAGTTTTCTCCTTATTCCTTGGGAGTTAGGAAAAGTCCATATATGATTAGAAAGGTCTTCGAGAGGGCTATCCAATGAAGCACATTTTTTATGCTTTTGAATAGTTACATGTAGGAAAAAAATTCTTTAAATATATGCTACTAAGAAAATAACCAAGTCATCATAAGCTTAACATAAACAACCAAGACATCAATAAAAACATAAGCATCATGCATGACAACTCAACAAGCTCCTCCTAAACTTGACATCAATAAAAACAACTACCAACACACTCAACAATACCCCCTTTGGCATTGATAGCATCACCACTTGCCATTGCTAGTCAATGATGGATTTTGGGCTTAAATCCCACTATTGAGCTGAAGAACTGCCACTGTCTACTTGACCTCCCCCTTTTCTTTTGAAGTGCTAATGTCTTCTTAATGCTCCTCTTGGATTTGAGATACCAACGTTTGATCATTCTCCCCCTTTGACATCAATGGAATGGGTATTTTAGCAACTCTCCCTTTGATAATTATTCCCCTAAAATCCTAAAGTGATAACCTTGGATATAACATGCTGTTGATTGTAGTTTCTATTGAAATTTAATGGTAGTTTTAGCTTAAATAAATGGATACAAATCTAAGGAAAGCAAATAATACCAATTGATCATAACATTTCACCATTCTTGGATTTTCACTCTGCTCCCAATAATCTTGTACTCCTGTTGTTGATCTTAAATCTCCCCTTGAGCTTGGTCTCTTGTCTTCCCTCAAATCATACAAATATGTTGGAATTATTATTATATTTATTCAATCATAACATCATTACACAAGAACATAAAACTGCATCAAAAAAGTCAATCATCACATAAATACACAAGAACACCAGATATAAATGGTTTCCCTTACTGGAGGAAACAACAAATATTCTTAGCTTCTTCTTCAATCTTTGATTACAATAGTTTATTGGCACCAATGTTTGCCTATTCTCCCCCTTTGACATCAATGGAAAAGGTCTTTTAACTACTCTTCCTTTGATCATTATTCCCCTAAAAGGTTAGAGTGATAACCTTGGATATATCAGGTTGTTGATTGTAGTTGTTGTTGAAATTTAATAGTAGTTGTAGCTTAAATAAATTGATACCAATGCAAGGAAAAATAATAATACCAATTGATATAATTTCACCATGCTTTGATTTTCAATTTGCTCCCCATAAAATTATACTACTGTTGTTGATCTTAAAGCTCCCCCTAAGCTTGGTCTCTTGTCTTCCATAGAGTCATAGAATTGTGTTGTAATTATGATTATATTGAGTCCATCATAACATGTTACATAAGAAATAATAATGCATCAACAAATTCAATCATCACATCAATACACAAGAACACCAGATATACATGGAAACCCTTGCGAGAGAAAAAAAAATCTTCTTGTCTTCTTCTTCAATTTTTGATTTGAATAATTTATTGGCACCAACCAGAAGGAGATACCGACCCCATGAAATATGCAACCACCAAATTTACTTAGGCTACAACTTGATTGAGGAACCAACATTAGAGACATGAAAGAACCAGCTTGTTGTAGGCTTCAACTTGATGGAGGAACCCACCTCCTTAATCAATTTGTAGGCACCAACCTAGTAGAGGCACCAAACCCTAAAATCAATTTGCAATCACCAACACCAAAAACCAATTTGCAGGCACCAACCTTCTAAAGGCACAAATATGTTGGAGGCATCAACCTCTAAATATAAATTTACCTCTCTTTCATAACATTTTCACACTAGATCCACAATATTTAAGTTAATCTACAAAAACATGTTTTCATCATTTTTTACTTTCCTTCTAATCTTTGAAATTTCCTCTTATCTCATTAACACATTAATACTATTATCCAAATCAGCAATAGACTTTATTACCAAACTCGATATAAACAAAACAATTCATACTCAACACTTTATCTTCATTACTCAGACTTCAGAATTACTCGAACTTCGTCATCATCATGGAAAATATTATTCATTACTTAGAATCATGGACAACATACTTCATGCAATCTTGAGGTCAACATTATATTGTGGACAAGTGGACTACTCATCTTCTTCTCCTTCCATTTCAATATGCCTAATCATAGAATAAACTACACCCATGTCACGAGGTCAGACTTTCAACCCTTATACGATAAATAGAAAATAAAGTTATGGCTTAGAAAGCTCAGTCGAGGTAGGCTCTTCACTTCAAACAAAACTAAACCACTACAACAAAACCAGCGATTAGCGTCCCTTTTTACTTCTTTTTTTGCATCTAGAGCCCATTTTTGGTGCTATTTGCATCCATTTATCAAATATGGTGCAAAACTTGACACAAAATTTGCATCAAGTTTTGCACCAAATCTTACACCAAGTTTAGCACCAGGTATTGCAATAGGTTTTGCACCACGTTTTGCACCAAATTTTATGCCAAGTTTTGTGTCATCCTTTACACCAGGTTTTGTTCCAGGTTTTGCATCAAGTTTGGCACCTAATTTTGTTTGACATACTTTTGCATCCTCATTTGCATCCACTTTTTGCACCTACACTTGCATCAACTTTTGCGTCGACTTTCGCATCCTTTTTTAAATCATTTTTTGCATCCATTTTTTCATCCATTTGTGCATCCCTTTTGCGCCAAGTTTTACATCGTGTTTTGTGTCTAGTTTTGCATAAAATTTTGCATCTACTTTTGTTGCATCCACTTTGCCCTCTTGTTTGGCATCCATATTTACATCCTCTTTTGCATCTATTATTGTACCCACTATTGCATCTAATATTTTTGTGCCACAATTAGCGCCTAGTTTGGCACCTCCTTTTGCACCCACTTTTGATTATAATTTTGCATCCACGTTTGCATCCTCATTTGCGTCTAGGTTTTCATCAACTACTACATCTATTTTTGCATCCCTTTTTGTATCCAATTTTGGACCGGGATTTGCATCGGGTTTTGTGTCTCGTTTTGCATCTACTTTTGCATCGACTTCTATTGCATCCACTTTTGCACACAATTTTGCATCCACTGTTGCACCCATTTTAAATTTCACTTTTTGCATCCCTTTTTACATCTTCATTTGCATCATACTTTGATTCTTTTTTTGCATCTATCATTACATCCACTTTTGTTATGCCACAATTTGCACCATGTTTTTCACTCACTGTTGTATCCACGTTTGCTTCCAATTTTGCATCCATGTTCACATCCTCTTTTGCATCAAATATTGCATCTATTTTTGCATCCACTTTTATGTCAGGTTTATGCATTGGGTTTTGCATCTCGTTTTGTATCTACTTTTGCATCTACTTACATTATATCCATTTTTTGCATCCAATTTTGTTTTGCGTGTTGCATCAATGTTTGCTTCCACTTTTACATCCATTTTTGCATCTTATTTTGCATATTTTTTGTCTATTGTTACATCCACTTTTGTTGCACCATATCTTGCGCCTACCATTGCAACCACATTTGCTTCCACGTTTGCATCCCCTATTGCATCCACTTTTGTTTCATCCATTTTTGCATATACTTTTGTTTCCATTGTTGCATCCACATTTGTTTCACCACAATTTGTGCCAAGTTTTACACCTACCATTGGACCCATGTTTTCTTCCACTTTTGCCTTCATGTTTGCATCCAAGTTTGCATTGACAACTGCATCTACTTTTGCATCCACTTTTGTGTCAGGTTTTTCATGTTGTTGTGCATCTACTTATGTTGTATCCACTTTTCATCCAATTTTACTTCTATTGTTGCCCCCATTTCTATGTTCGCTTTTGCATCCCTTTTCCAACACTCATCATATTTTCTGCATTGATGATATTCCTTATGGCATTGACAATTATGAACAATTGATGACAATGTCAATAATATTGACAATGATGAAAATGAAGATGATGGCAATGACATGAATTGTGATTATGATGATAAAGACGATAGTGGTTACAATGACAATGATGATGATGGCAATGATTATGATGATGACGATGCTAATGACGTTGGCGAATCTTCCCAATTTTAGATGTTGTCATTGTCATAATCATAAGCATTATCTTTGGTGTCATGATCACCATTTTCATCTAGGTCATCATCAAAAACAATAATGGCATGAATGATGATGATGCATGATTACAACAATGTCGATAGAAATTACATTAATGATGATGATGGGGATGATAAAAATGACAATGACGATGATAATGGTGGTGATGATGATCATCATCGATCATCTGTCAAAAATAGAGTTGTTATTTCTCTTACGTATATCAATGTGTCCTAAACAACCCTTTTCTAGCACTGATCACATTTTTTGGGTTGATGATATTTCTTACAACATCTACAATTATGAACAATTGCAAACAATGTCCATAATGATGATGATGATGGCATGAATGGTGATTATGATGATAATGTAATGATGGCAATAACAATGACAAGGATGATGGTGATGATGATGACAATGATTATGATAATGAGAATGACCTTACAATCTTATGGATTCGTGAACAATTACTAGTTTCAATACCATCTTCTGGATACGTATTACTATCATACTTTTTAAATTTTCTGTCTCTCTTGAGGTATCTTACTATAATGGTGTTGTCAACACTAGAAAGATATCTTGTTGTAATGGTGGTTCTAATGTTAGCACTAGCAAAGTTTAGTAGGGAGGATGCTACTACAAGAGGAATTCCTTCTAAGTGACTATGGCATTCAAAATGAGGCTTTATGGGCTGCTTGTTAACACATGTTCTCATGCTCATATAAAATTAATGTGAAAAGTTGCTTTAATTGGTTCCCATGCATAATTGATATTGATAATGGGGTGGTATAAAATTGTAATGGGCATATCCGTTAGTTAGTTATGATGGGTCAACAACATTGAAACCATCCAAGTGACATTTCACCTTGGAACAATCGTCGCTCGTGCGAAAACACGAAGTTTATGTAAATGAAAGTTGTGATTGTAGTGGAATTAAAACCATCGAGAAATATCAAAGAAGACGCTGCCTACCAGTTTTGAAAGAAAACCAAGGCATTGAACAACTATTTGCGTTAGGATGTAGTGAGGGAATCGAAGGAAATTTGGTAGCCCTAAGTTGCCATTACTATTGCCAATCACACATTCAATAGTAACCATAAAAGGTAGCCACATATAAACAGAACCTCGAGGTGTTGACAGTCAGAATCTATTGTAATAGCTTTGACGTATATATAGTTTTGTGTTTAGATGAGAATGAAGTGGGCTTCATCCAGGGTTCGGCTCAATCCTCGTCCATTCCATGCAGTGGTGTTTAATTCGCCAAGCAAGAGAATATTACGTGAGTGTTCAGAGTTAAATCAACAGAAATCAAGGACGTGTGATTGTCAAATTATTGCTCCTCCCTTATGATTGAGCGCTTGATGCGATGGTCATTATCCTTGGGTGATACTTTTATTCCCCATTTTCTATTGAAAAAGTAGCGTTTTTTTGTTCGATTATGATAGGATTGGATGAATGCCGGTTTGGGTGGATGTAGACCCATGTTTTTTTGTGGTGATCTTCAAATGTCTTGAGGATAAGAAAAAAATCCTTGACCAAGGTCCATGGTTTTGGGGATGAGTTGGTCTTCTAGTGAAGCCATGGTTTCCCAACTTCAATCCTCTCACTATGTTGCCGATGACTACTCTAGTATGGGTAAGATTCCCAGTTTTCCCATTCACTTTACCCATCTAGATCTCTTAGAAAAAGTGGGCAATTTTATTGGAAGATTCGTCAAAGTAGACAGGGAAAGACTTTTGAAAGGCATTTTCACCTATGTTTGCATTTGTGTTTAGGTAGATCCCAATGAAGTTTTGCGAGATAAAATTGAGCTCAAGTGGATGGGAATTGTGTATTCCCAACCCCTGGACTATGAAAATACAACTTTTCGATATAGGAATTACCAACAAGATAGACACCTTCAAACTGTCTGTCCCTTTCCAATAGGGGCTTCCTCCTTACAGTCATCTAAGAACTCTAGCTGCAGTTGGAGGGATCTTAAGGAAAGAGAGGGATCCAAAATGTAACACCCCTCCCTTGTGTGTCAAACTTTGCAAACCTAAGCTGAGAAAAGCTAGGTATGATGTGTAATATAAAAAGTAAATACATTATTAATAAATTAATCACTTGGAAAAGCGAGACACCAAGAGATGAGATTCTTGCCAAATCACATTGGTGAATGGGAAAGGATAATTCTTTCATGGTAAAGCTTCTCAATTTAATTCTAGATAAGTTGGATGGATTGGAGATAAATATCCATTGAGAAAAACATAAAAGTTGTGCGGGAGACAAAGGCAATCTTCTATGAGGAAAATCCTCATGGGAGAGAAAGGTGAGCTTTTATGAGATAAGCCTACGCAAATGGATAAAAAGATCCATAAAAGCGAGACACCGCTAATGGAAACCATATCATGAAAGAAGGTATTAAATACCCATTGCATAGATCAATTGGAGGCGGTTGATCCATGGCAAGAACCTCGACTCGGTGGTGAACTGAAGAGTCATTTCTAGGTTGGGTAGCGGTGCTCTGTTTTCCAAGTGTCGTTCTCTCTTTTGATCTAGTTTGACTCACTTGCGTGGATTGTTCTGTATGTTGGTTTCTTACCCTCTATGTTATAAATTCCTTAGAATATGAGAGAATTTGCTTGAGTTTTAAATGCACTGCATGTGGTGTTAATGAGATGATTTTATGGATGCACATAAATGAAATTCTAATTACAGTCACAGTATGTGGATCTTATGTAGAATTGGTGTTAACCTGTCTTTTGTTAAGATAGTGAATAGTCGTGCTTGAGCCGCTATGCAAATTTGTTAACTGTGGTTAAGGCTCGACTGTATAAACTATGGTACAAGTTATTTGTGCTATGCATCCAATGCTGCGCTTCTGATTAATTGTGCATAATCCCTAAGATACACATGTTAACGTGTCATGCAACTGTGGCAGACGGATTATTGATTATGTATGATAAATGATTTTGTTTTGAAACGGTAGAGCCTATGGTTCGGGTTATCTAATATATGCATTATGCATTATAGGATGAATTGCATCCATTGAGGCGTTCTAATTATTTATTCGTATTGCATAAGATATATGTCGGTGGTACTTTCGGCCATGACAATAGGAATATGAACATGCTATATGGCAAAGCTAGTTATTGTAAATGGATGACCTGATCTCCATAAATGTTGGATTGAATCCTCAAAGGAGGGATACTCGAATGCGGGATATTGAATAATATAGATTGATTCCTCCTCTGTGATGTGATGTAGGCATGGGTAGAAGTGCTTGTGTTAGCTTTGTTATGAGGTAGTTGTATATGAACGCGTGTGACAACCATTACATCTAAATTTATTACAAGCTAAAATTAGTAAAGGAAACCAATATGTTGCCTTTAATACTGTGGCTAGGAGGTGTCTACTGAAAGAGGACCCAAAGTTGATCATAATTCATGGAACAAGGTACCAATCAACCTTAAGCACAATGCAAGAATAGGATGAAAACCTTAAGCATGACCACCAACTCATCGAATGGCCTTGAGGCTGCAATATGCAAGAAGAGGATGAAAAACATTGACTTTGAAAGCTTTTACAACCAGAGAACCTTAAAACCCCAACTCCCTCCTTAGGACAAGTGTATTTGAGTTTACCAAGAGTTGGCTTCCAACACACCCAACGCTCAATGCCAAACATGACATGGTACACTAAAACACAAAGACCGTAAAACCTTTCAACATATCGACAAAGTACACATTCTTCCTTGAAATACACATTCTAAGGAAACCCACAAATGACTTCTCCTCATTTTGAGGATGGTACCTAAGTTAAATTGGATTGCATAGGGATTTCTTAACACAGGGTTCAAAATTATTACAACAATATACTCATTAATCACTAAATATGTCATTTGTAGGAACTACAGTTAGGTGGGGAGGATAACACTCCTATCCATTTTTAAAGCTACACCCAATTAATAAGTTCTCCATGTGCCACAATAAATGCAATTTTTATGACTATAGTGACACATCCCTCGAGATTTCCTTCCACACCAACACTTTTATCCATGAACTAAAGAGTGACTATTTCATTATTATATTATACATACATGTTAATATAAGCATTAAAATTTGTATTCCTTTGTAAAAACTGCTAGTCCAAGAGATACATTTGATCACCTTGTCTTGTATCCAATATCCAATGTTGACCCCTATATCCTTAGATCTAGAGTGAAGGTTTCATTTCTAATGTTGTGTTTGAGCTTAAATTCTAATTAAATATTTGGGTTAGCCAAGGTCATTACTTAACTTAATGGCTTTGCAATATACAATGTATCATATTTTTTTTAAGTTCAATTGGTGAGATATGTCTGGGGGATTGAACTTTCGATCACTTGGATACACAAGGGCTTGCCAACATGCTTTTTTCCAATTGTGCTACTACCCTCAAAAAATATACAATGTATCATATTAACATCCACTTAAACCAAATTGACTTTTGGGACACATGTCTCTTTGATGATGAAGGGAATCCAATTATGTGATGTCAAACACATTCCCTCACAAACACTCACAAAGACCCTACACTTTTTAGGGTTCGAACCTAGGTTGTCTGTTATGAAACCAACTCACAAAAAGATAGAAAAGATAGATCAACAACTTAGAAATCAGCCTCTTCGAGGGGGCAACCTCCTTTACATTACACAAAAGAACAATTATTGGATGATACAAATGACAAAGCCTCATTTCTATATATAGGAGTCTAAGGGGTCACAATATAATCAAAGTCAACATAACAATAATAATATAAGGGCACAAAAATAACAATAGTGGGCTTCTATGGGGCACAATAATAACAATATGGGGACAATAAGGGCACACCAATAACAGTAAGGGTCACAATGACACTAGTAATGGGGGAATCACTAGTGTTATAGGGACCTAACATTGTCTATATGGAAACACTGTATAATTTTGAATTTATTTATTGTAGATTTGTACATAGATGGATATTCCTTTCTTTGCATTTATCTTTTAGACTTCTTGCTTTCACCAATTGATTTAGAGCTTATGGAGTCTCAAGTAGCACCAATCCCCTTGCTTCTATTGGATTGAATAACATGATTTCTCTTTTGAAATCCATAATATCTCATTCACATGCTTCCTATTTCTCCCATAAGACTTTAGCACAGACTCCATGATCATGTTTGTGTCCCTCTTAATAACGCACTCCTTGGAAGGGGCCATAAAATCTTTTATTAGGACTAAACTTGGATGTCTCTTCTTTCTTGCCCTTTGATTCTTCATTCAATCATACCACCCATCAACTTGTTATTTTTCCATTTTTCTTATAATGACCTTTGTTGTTGGGAAGGTGCCTTTCAAGTATTTTGTCTTTGCATATAGATACACATAAAGTATCATTATTTTAATCTAATGGACGTGGTTGTTAAAATCACCAATATTTAATTAAATATGCATTGTTATACCTTTGCTCAAGTCAACTTCAATTCAAATTCTAACACATGTGTGTATACCCTTCCTTGCTTAGTTTGTATATTGTTGTAAGTCCCCAATATATTTATGTTGGCTTTTGAAAGATCATCTCATCCCAAAATAAGTAGGGGGGATTCAATATTCAAATCCGGCAGAGTGGGGTTGAAGAAATGGATATTGAAGATGGATTCAATTATAGAAACTATCTTTTGAAAAAAGGTTAGTTTTGCCCCAAAAAGAAAGTCCCTCCTTTGAGACCTTGCCACAACTTCCATAGTTGTGAAATTTTACAATAATAGAACCTCTAGAGTAGAGGTTTACCATATACTTAGAACTTGGGTTGGAATTGATTTGATTCTTGAACTCTTTAGATGATGACTAGAGATCATTAAATACATAGTTTGAAGCGTTTGCTTGTAGTTATTAATGAACTTGTTAACCATCCATAGATGAATACTTCCCTTGCACATGTGCTTGATTTTGTCAATAATGAAAGAATCCTACTATGTTTTTGGTATATTCGACAAGACTACATCTTTAAAATAAAGAAGATTCAATTCTTAATGCTTTGCAATCCTGTAAGAGGGAGGGACAATCGAAGTCACGCAGGAGGAGGTATTCCCTTTGTTTAGCGAAACTCTACAGAGATAAAGCACTAAATGCAAGATTAACCCCTTGTTTATGTGATAATTAGGGAATATATATCTATTCTCTCAAAGATTAGTCTTATATATTCAAAAATAATTTCTCATTTATTCTAAATAACACTTAACACTGTTTATAGAATAATTTCTCACCATTACAATCACAATAATCATTTTTCAAGGCAAAAACTACATCAAAACTTTTTGAATATGCAAGTAGATAATCTCCACAAATGAAGATGAAAACATATTTTGAGCATGTTTAAAGTGGATTAAAATATAATATTAAAAGACACAACAAAAATCTTGATACAATAATAGCTCAAATAATTATCTTTAACAAAAATCTATTAAAATTTACTATAAAATTATAAAATGAAATTAACATTAATAAATAATCAATTAATTTATATAAAATCCCAATTTAATAATGAATAATTACTTAATTCTTTAAGTTCGACTTCAAAGAAAGCATTGACACATCAGCTAGAGAAGGGTGCATTATTGTTTCAGAGTCCTATGTCCGTCGCATCAATATTTTATTTGATGTGCCCAATTATTTTTCCAAAGTAAAACTATTATTCAGCTTAAATAATAGAATGTATAATATTTCAAATTCTATAAAATGTATAATATTTCAAATTCTTTGAAAATCCGTTTTACTGAAACACAAATATATGGCCGTCGATGACATGATCGGATAGTAGATATTCTATCCTGCCTTTAAATTCAAATCCTCTTGGTAGTTTGGCGCCATTGCGCGTATCCCTCTCAACGAGCTCAGTAGCTCGCATATGAACAATCATGGTTTGCAATCGCATAAACATTGCCCCAGAATCGATCCACGAGCCACCAGATCTCTCTCTGCACGACTTCCAATAGTTCATCTGCGTTTCTTCGTGGTCAAAACGATTTCAGAAAAGGTATTTTTCTGCAAGAGAGTGCTATTCTGGTAATTAGGGTTTTGCTTTTCTGTGTATTTTGTGAGTTTCTTGTTGTTTTGATGTCCCATTGATATTTTGATCAGCATTTTTTGATCTCATTATGGTCTGTAATAATTGTTTTCCTATGTTGATAGGCTGCCGATGAAGATTTTTTCGGGGATGCATTTGATGGTTTATTTGTTATCATTGGGGGTTTTGTATTTTGACGAGTCTTTTTATATTTTGTTGAACTATAGGCCATCCTTTTTTCAATGTCTTTGAAGAATCTATGATGGTTTCTCTGTTATTCTGGTTTAGTGGGGGGTGTGATGGTCATTTGTTATTGTTAAGCATACGGGGTTTCGTATTTTTTGGTTTTTGGATTAGCCATTGAATACTGAATTGGGCCTATTTGATAATCTGTCTTTTGGTTATTGGCATTAGGGTGATTTGTCTTTTTATGTTGTGAGGTGGTATGATTCAGGCATATGTCTGTTTTGGTCTTCTGTCAACTGTTTTTGTTGACTTTCTATGATGTTTTGAACAGGCTGTTGATCATTTCTGTACTTTATGGGGATGTATGGGATGAGCATTCTTTTGTTATTAAATAGTTGATGATTTGTATTCTTACATGTTTGATGTTATTATTGAGCTTTTTTGTGGGATCCTTTTCGGTAATGTTAAGGAATATCTCCTGTGTTTTTAATAGGTCGTTGGTAATTTATCTTTGAATGCATTTGATATGGTGGGATATTACGGACATTACTTCTAATGGATGCCATGGGCTCTTAAAATGATCCTAATGCAGTTTCATTGTTTATTAATATTCCCATTCTTTTTTATATGTTTGACCCTGCAGGAAGGCGAAGCTGTACAGGTTTGACAAGGATGGGAATCAATGGAAGGAGCGTGGTGTAGGAACAGTAAAGTTTCTTAAGCACAAGGATACTACAAAGGTTCGGCTGGTCATGAGGCAATCCAAGACATTGAAAATATGTGCAAACCATTTAAGTATGTAAATTTGTTTGTTTGTTTTTTTTTGTGTAATTTCCCCCCTGAGATTGTAATAGCTTATCTTACGTCCAAGTTTTAAAAGGCTTTCTGTGCCGAGAATTTGTGTTGATCCTTATTATCTGGATTATATTTTTTTTTTTTTTTTTTGCCTTGCAGTTCATTCCCCAATGTCACTTCAGGAGCACACAGGTAGTGATAAAACTTGGGTCTGGCATGCAACTGATTTCTCAGATGGGGAACTGAAGGAAGAACTCTTCTGCATTCGTCTTGGCTCTGTAGACACTGAGCACTGTTCTTAGACTCTTCTAATCCTTGTTATGATCTTTTCTTTCTGTCTTGTCTTTTTCTTTGATAAAATCAATGTTTGAGTACCTATATTCTTGGATCATTTCATTGAAGGGTTGATTTTACATATGTTCTTAGGATGCTTTTGTGCAGATTATAGTGGGTTGGTAAGGGATCCCCCTCCCCAAACACCCTATCAGCATAGTTAAGACTTGAGTTTAGGGTGGCTTTAATTATCTCTGGTAATAGCAAATGATACGGAGGATTGTGCATAACCCACCCCCTTTTTGATTCCAATAAGTAGAGGTGGTCACTATGGTAATCCGATTTCAATTTGTAGTTAGAAAATGGGGTCACAACTTTCCATATTTTTTGTTTTGTTTTGTCTTTTTACATCAAACAATAGTATATTTATTAGAACCATAGTCAACTAAACAAACAGGAAACAATTTATTTGACAGGTGGAAGAAGTGATAGGCTTAGAGCAATTGAATTGTAGGCCATGCTTCTTGACAAATTGATGAACAGATGTCTCCTTACTTGAGATTTAGGTTGGCACCATGGCACCATCCTGTCCATCATTATACACTAATCTTGTCATTATCTTCTTCACTGTGAATGACTGGCCTGTTCCCTGCAAATAGATTTGGGCATAGAGGAGCCAATCCAAGAACAGTAATCTCTAGCACAAGACAATATTAATGATCTAAATACCTAATCCTGAAGCTTGAGTTTGATTTTTCTCTACTGGTTCTGAATCTCTGATTGAGAATCTCCCACTCGTCATTATCAAACCTTCTCCTTCATCATTGGCATCAGCTGCACTGCTGAGGTACTTTGGTTGGTTGTCATTGGACTTGAGAGCTTGAAGTTTCAAATGATTATAGTAACAGACAGCCAGAAAAGCCAGTCCACACCCACTCAAGTTTATGACTGTAACCTTTTCATTTATTACAGACAAAGATTATGTTATGAGCAGCCAGTCCTTGACAAGACCAGCAACATTCATAGTCAAGGCTGAAGTCTTTCCTATCAGAAGAAACACTGCAAGATTAAGAGCCAAGGCACAAGCAGAAATGTCATGTAATCCAAATCAAAGGAAGAGACCCTGATTATCAGAAATGGGTATTCTACTAAGGCCCAGGGGGTGCTGAGAAAAACAAGGCAACAAGGAGCAACAAAGATGTGATGGGATTCAACTTAATCCCTTTTGATGTTCGTGGAATTTGTATGAGAACCAATTGGGTAGTCTCACATGCAACTACACTTAACTGGAGAATCACCTCCCATGCATTCATCTTGGCCTCCCCATAAGCTGAAATAGTAACTCCAATGGATATGGCCAACATATTAGCCTCGGGCTCACCTTTATAAGCTTCTTTCTTCAGGGAAACCACAATCAAATACACAGCAATGGGAATTAGAGCTTTCAGCATTTGAAATAATGATACTGAGAGGAAAACATAGGCAGAATTTGAAAACCAGAGACCCAAAGAATACACTTATCAATACTATGGGTTCAACGAGCTTGAAGACTCTTACAATAGCAACAACCAGTGTTGAGTAGAAGCCCATGTGAATCATGGTGGGACTGATCACACTAAAGTTGTCAAGCAATGGCAACTCCAATGGATATGGCTAACATATTGGCCATGGCCTCACCTTTATAAGATTCTTTCTTCAGGGGAACTGCAATCGAATGCATATCAAATGGGCACAAGAGCTTTCAACATTTGAAATATCGATACTTTGAGAGACATGCACCAAGGGCTGCATCATTTAGGATTTGTACTCAGTTTAGGTGTCATATTCAAGGGGAAGTTGTTATGCTTTCCACCACTTCATAGATTGTTAGAGTGATGAAACAAAAGAGGCTCCCTCTTGAGGCTAGATTATGTCATTCATATCAGCTGTGTTGTTGATGTCCTAGCTCAGCCAGGTCTTGCCAAAACTCTGTTGAGGTTCAAAATTTATTATAAACTGAAATGTCTTCACAAGAATTGACCTCATAAAATGCCATAATCACAAGATATGCCATACATGGCTGTGATTATGGCTCGCAAGACCCTTAGACTTTGAGCAATGAGGCTCGCAACATCACTTATGATTATGCACTCTACAATTCTGTGACCAGCTGAATGTCAAGCAATTGAACCGCGATTTAAATCCTATTTTGTCAGCAATAAGTACTATACTTTGTCTTTATTTAGTGTAGAGAACCAAGCACTTATTCTGCTCATCTATAGAAGGGACAATGGTTGTTTGCCTATGAGGTATAAGGAAATCCTATCAGATGTTTTGTATTTTCGTATGGAATTGAATCATACTCCTGCACACTGTAACATTCATATATATCAACCTGTAGAGGCTTTAATAACACCTGGTATTCTGGTTAGTGATTTTATTGGACCTCATGTGCATATCCTACATGCACAGGATGGACTATTCATATGTTACAGGGTATTATTCTTATTATTTAGGGTGCACATCTTCAGGTGCTCAAGAACGATTACTAGAACAGTCAGTTAATTCTGCAATTTAAAGGATGAAAAAGGAGGTTATAGGAGTCTAGTTTTGGTTCTCATCCACAATGTCACACTAGTTTGCCTGGGCATGGTTCTCATGGTTTAATAGTGACTTGAGGAGTCATAATACCATAGATCACTAAACACGAACAGCTAAGGTAGCCCAAGGACAATAGCCATCTTTACACATTAATTAACAGGTCTTACATTAATTATCCTAGGGGGTTTTAATACTTCCAAATGCTTAAAAAACAGTTAGCAGAGCATTCACATTACACATTCCAGCAATCTTTTCTATAAACCAACCAAATGCAGTCAGGAGAGCCCTCCTTTTAAACTATACAACCTTATTGTTAGTATGATCAACCTTATTTTAATATATAGTGTGACAAACCGTATGTGACAGGCAGGTGGAAAACTTTTCTCGCAATTGACTAAGCGACATCCTGCGAGCCAGACTTGAGACGGAAACCCTCGTCAGAAGTATATGCTTAGCTCTTTTCCAAACAAATGAAGAGTCAATGAGGTTTTGTGTAATCACTTCTGGTATCGTATTGGGTTATTGTTAGAAGCGATAATTGGATTCGGATTCTCATCGAGTGAGTTGTTCTGCTTTCTCAATTTGAGAGGGTTTGTTTGGAGGGAAAAACGAAAGAGGACATACAAGAATAGTGAGGGGCAAGATGCAGAGGAAGAGGATTGAGAACATCGCCAGCAGGCAGGCTACATTTTCCAAACGTAGGTGGATTGCTGAAGAAAGCTTACGAGCTCTCGGTGCTCTGCACTGCAGAAGTTGAACTTGTGATTTTCTCCCCAGCAGGAAAGCTCTATGAAATGTTTTTTAGTGCAAATCCTACTATTTTGATTCTAATAATCATGGCTATGCAAACCTCATGAGATTCTTACTAATAACCCCGGTGGTGCAAGCCCTAGTAAGCTCGATGTTGAAAAACTTAGTGTAAAACCTCCAAATCGCTGGTTTTGTTGTAGTGCTTATTGGAGAGTATATAAAAAATTTCACACCTTTTTATGAGATATGGGAGGAAAACATGTTAAAGATTTTTAATAAATATAAAATTTCCAAAATGATGCTAGTTACGTGTGATTCGTTTTTCATTGTTTGTGATTATGAAAAATGAAACTCAATGTTTTTTCATTAGTGCACACATATTTCATTATATAATTGCATATAGAAAAATCATTCCAGAGCCGATAACAATAAAAGTGAAGAATTTATGGTCCAACGTTATATTTAAGGGAGATGTTTAAGGATGACGTTTGAATTTTGTTTTTCATTTTAAGACATTTGGAGCAAATATTAGGAAGGACTTTGAGAAAGGATTGTCCTTGATTTTCGAAAATGGAGTTGTTCCTTTCCAGCCATATGCCCCAAGTGACCATCAAAGGGAGAGCTCATATGTTTTTTGGATGTTTTCTTTATAGCCATTTTTTTACACATATCCATAGAGTTCCCATGCCATTGATGTGAATTACTTGTTTGGTTTTTTTAACCAAAATTTTTAACCAAACAAGAAAAATTAAAAAAATGCCTCAAGATCAAAGACTGAAACAAAGACCTATTGACATACCTTCTAAAGTATGGAAAGAACTTGTAAAATCATATGAGAAGTTGGATGCACAAAGAAAAGCCGGCACTGAGAGCATTCAGGTATTGAATTTTTCATTAAACATTATTTAGAATGTATTAATACTTATAAGTATCTTAGACATGTATTTGTGTGAAAATAAATTGAATTGGTTTATGTTTAAGGACAAGGCATTCAAGGCGAGGTTAACCAAGACAAAAGTCACTCATCGTAGTGGCCAGAAAGGTTTAAAAGCACTGATAACAACCTTTGTAAGTATATTAAACATGTGATATTTTTTTAATAAATTTTGTACTAGAAGAAAGTCATTGTTATCTAATTTCTCCCTATTTACTGATTGATAGGAACTAAAATATGGAAGACCTCCAAATCATTTGGAAAAGGAGGTGCTGCAGCAAAAGAGATGGGTTGAATTTGTTGTTTGGATGGACTCTATGGTATGTAATCTTAGTTGGATTTCCAATATACTTTTAAACCATATTTTCATTTTATTTTTTAGTACTATTAGATATTATATCTTACCTCATTTTATGGTTAACATTGTATAACAAAAACATGCGTTGTGTTATGTAATTAATACTAACATGTAATATTGATTTTTTTTGTCAGAATGCTATATGTAATGATTGCCAAGACGATGATCCAAATTATGTTCAACATATATCAGGAGATGATGAGGATGAGGATGAGGATGATGGTGGTGAAGGAGGAGATGATGATGATAGTTGCGGTGTTGGTGATGATGTGGATCAGAGTAATGAGGATGGTCAAGATGATCATGAGGACGATCTTGGTGGTGGTAGCTAGGCATGCACATGCATTGTTTTTTATGAAGAAATTATTGTGTAGAATGACATTGTTATGTTTAGATGGGTGTTGTGAATTTACCCTATATCAATGAGACATTTTGATTTTGTAATCATACAATGAGTTTGATTTATGTATGTTGTTAATTTATCGTAGAATAACGATATTCATGAAATATTTTGATTTGTTAATCATATTTGAATTTTACTTGTTTTGATTAAAAATAATACTGATTTTATTAGTATTATGTTGCTATTTTATACATGTTTTGAAAATTGTTAATGACACATTGTTATTTTTTTGGATGGATGTTGTCAATTTCTCTTAAATTTCTTTACAAATGATTTTTAATTGTGATATCTGCTTTAATGATATTTAGAAACTATCATATATTTCACTATGAATCTATAAAGGGGGTCATATATGTAAAGAAAAATATACTCTATATAAGAAGTCAAATGCGGATGTAACCATGGATGCAAAATTGAAAGTAAAATTGGATGTTAAACTAGGAATTAATACAAAATGCAAACAATTGACATACAAAGTGTTTTAAATTAGAAGTGAAAAATTGTGCAATAGTTGACACAAAGAAGGGAACAAAACATGGCATACA